>CM060955.1:129557757-129982757 GCA_030765055.1 Mantis religiosa | reverse complement strand
ACAGTGTACGTAAACTGATCCAGAGGTAACATTTGCTTCTGACAATTGTTGATCTTAAAGCATTACTTCCGCAAGTTCTTACAACAAAACACTCGCTACTGTTTACACCTATTCTCGAACAAACGAAGGCAGTCGTGCGACAGTTAGATACATCGATATTTCATTAAGGCTGGAGTAGTGTGTAATCCCTGTATCAGGAGAGTAATTTCGCGTTACATGATACACAGGTGGCCAACAGATGTAGTACTCCATTGTTATTCAAAACATGTAGCAAAATCTAAAAAACAGGGCCATTGTGTGCTGAAGCATCACAATTGGCTATGCCTTACACCCCGACTTTGTAACTTATGGCTTTTTAATAACCGTGTCTCACTTGGGGGAGACACTTTAACCTAACAGCTGCATCTTTCTTCATGAAACATCGTACAGAGAGTTAAAGGGAGTATCCTATGTTTTGAGAGGAGGTAGAGTTTATCAAATCTTCCCTATCGCTCCCCCAACCCAAAAAGAGAACCTGATCTGTTGCACTCACATAAGTTTCTCACTCTTGTAGGTACTTATTTTTTACAAAACAGTTATCATTCTATTTAGTTCATACTAATCGCCACGAGGTTACTCACGTTGAATGTGCTGAATGGTGCTATAAATGGTTATCAGTGAAATAAAAGTCCAATAAATGTGATGGAAGGTTAACAAAATTAATACTTTGAGAGTAAGGATCACAAATGTGGAGCACACGATGAAGCCTTCTTAAGGGAGAAAAGCTTACGTTTCGTGTGAAGAAATGCAGCTCAGGGAGGAAATTATTTAACATGCCCATTCAGCTGATGAAAATCCATAAGTTTGAGATTGCAGGACTTGAGAAAATGTGAACAGAATCGGTAGTTTTAATTAAGCCGCTTTTCGGATTTATCGCATTTACACCCGATTTCACCAACAGATGTTAAGACTTAACACGAGTTTAGCAATAGTTAAAACAAAAATTACATTTCACCAACAAGTGTTAGCGTAACACTCGTGTTAAATCTCTTGTTAAACTAACAAGTCAAATTTCTGATGTTAAGTTCTTAACAATAGTAAATAGTCAAGATGGCGGGCATGAACTCAGATGTTGATGTCGATTTGCTATATTTAAGACCGTCTAAATGACATTCGCAATAGAGTACGACCTATGAGGAGAAATGATTTTGAGGAACTATCCGAAGAAAATTGTTTACGGAGGTATAGACTGTCGAAACATGTTGCTATGAAGGTTACTGCGGAAGTACAAGAGAGGTTAGAACATGCATCGAATGGAATATGGCGATCTCGCCTTTGCTTCAAGTATTAATAACCTTGCGATTTTATAATTCACTGAATTATGTGGATAATACATTGTCCACCTCGCGTCTTGAAACGTTTAAATCACTTGTCCTTCGCACCTCGTTTTAAATTTACGTAATAATGACAAGTTGTTTGGTGCTTGTAGTAGTGACACATGCATTTGAATTAAATTCGTTTCCAGTATTTTCCCCGTAACATCTTTCTCTTTTACATTCACTGCATCCGTCCTCTTTTTTTCCACGATATCCTTACACTTCGTCACCAATTCAATTAACAATTCTTTCTCCATCGATGAGAAATTTGTCTCACGGCTTTAGTTATGATTTTGTTCATCCGCCATTTTTCAGCTTGTGCAGACGAAAATTAAAACAAAAGCGCATCGCAGTACGTTCAGAAAATAATACGACTCATCCATAGCCTTCCATAGCTGTGATATTTACAAGTTTCTTGGCGTTAACACAGGTTAGTTAACATTTTCAGAAAACAGTTTGGTGAAATGCAAGAAACTGAACAGCTTTGATAGCGCTGTTACAATTGTTACGTTACATTTGTTAACGTCGATTTTAACATCTGTTGGTGAAATCGGGCATAAAGGCCAAAGCAGGGGATAACTCAGGCGGTTTGCTTCGTGGCCCGACTTCGATTCCCGTAGCTGGCCTACCCAACCCACGGTTTTCTTTGGGGGTTTTCGCCAGGTGAATGCTGGGTAGGTTAATTACTTCCCCGACTTTCCTGTCGCTCCATTACATCTCCATTATCATTTCACATCATCTCTCATCTGGTGGTCTCTTTCAGGGTGGAAAGTGTCGGTGGATGTCTCGGCGTTGCATGGCAGGGTGCTATGCTGCTGGTAAACAATTCCTTCTGCGGTAAGTCCGTTACCGGTCTCCAGCCGATCTGGTGAGCCGTTTCTGGACCACGGTGAGGGGGATACATGTTGTGCTGGCCTGCTGGGGAGTTTCGAACTAGTAAACAGTAGGGCTGCAAAATTGTAAAACTGGTAAATAGTAGGTTAATAAGAATGCAAGGCTGTTCTATTTGAAAGGAAGGTCCTGAGGAGAATAACGGTTCTGTGTATGATAAAGAAAGATGGAGGAAAAGGTGCAATGCTGAATTGTACAATATATATATATAAGAATCATAAAATCAGGAAGGATCAAATGGGCTGGTCATGTGGCAAGAATGGAGGAGTCCGAGGTAACAAAGAAGCTGCTCTTCCTGTAGGGCAGAGGGCGTGGTTGGCCCCGAACAAGATGGCTGGATGGAGTGGAAGAGTATTTGCAAAAGCTGGAATGTAGAAACTGGAGGAGAGCAGCGTGTAACCGTGATGGATGGGGGAAGCTCTTTGGAAAGGCCAAGGTCCATCCTTGACTGTAGCGCCATAAGAAGAGCAAATAGTATTCTTCCTGCCCTCTGCACTGTTGGCTCCTCAGATTGGCGGCCCTCTGTCTCCTCTCGCCTCATCCTTCCTCCCAGGGGTGCCCCACTTGGGTCTTAGGTACATTAAACCACAAGTTTCGGTGCTGAATCCCCTCAGCAGTAATCCTTATCCTAAATGTTGTAACACTTGTTTTGATTTATATTTTAAAAGGGTTTGAAAATTTTATAAATTTATAAAAGAAACACAAACAAAATTGTGTAAAAATATATGTAAATTTGTGATTGGCCGTAGTAAAAATTGTATTACGTAATGTAGTGGCGTAGTAGTAAATCGGCCAATCATATAAAAGTAATATATGGGTAGCGACAGTAACGAAGGATTAAGTAATCTTGGTGTAGAAACCGAAAGAAAATACGTTTTTTTTTTTCGGAACGCCGAAGAGATCGGACGCTTTTTAAATTACTCGAAAATATTTAAGTGTCAGTTCAATTTGAAGTATTAGATTGATTCCGATCACAGTATAAAGTTTTGTGATAAGAATTGTAATGGATTTGGTGTTAAAAGAAATAAAAAAGATTGATTTCTTATAGAAATTCAAATTAAAAATCTTAATGATTTCTTCACTCGTTACCGTCCTTGTAACTAAGAGTTTTCATTGCTCGTAAGTAAGAATATAACAGAAGAATATTAAAAGCTAGCCGAGGCATAATTAAAGATTTTCCTGATAACTTCGGGGAATATCTTCATCAAGTCATAGTATTTTGGACGAAGGTAAGATCGACGAAGTAAGACCAACGACGGGAAACGAGATACCAGCACGAATCTTGCTATATATGTTGCCACAACTTTGGGGCATCAAAACCCATAACAACGGAGGAATCCTGCTACAGTGTGAAAGCTATATTTGGTATTAATGCTAATATACAACACGAAGACTAACGTAAATTAGACTGACTGCTTAATTCACATAGAGGTATTTTTATCCCCCCCCCCCCACATACCTTTTGTGTACATACTCTAGAAGGTTGACCACCTTTATTCATAGACATTTTTCCACGACCAGTTCCTTTAATGACACGTAGAACGTCTAAATGGCCCATCTGCCCCGTCTTTCACGTAAGTGCGTTGAAAGAGTTGCAGAACTAGACGGGGCAGTTCCAATTAAACTCATGGCAGTAGTGTAACTTGAATTTGGTTTTGTTTCAAACTATAAGATTCAACTAGCCTACGTAGCCCGCTAACATCACCTCAGTGCGTTTAACTGGAATTTCCTGGCGTTCTGCAACTGTTTTAATGCTCGAAGGATTATCTGTTTATGCGAAGGAAGGGACAGTGGGCCACCTAATTTATCAATAAACACATGAGGATCCTACTTTATTATGGCAGGGTTGTCGTCCTGTTCTTTACGATGTGTAGAGAAAACAGGGACAAAATTTAAAAATGTTATTGCTGGAAACTGTAAGTCTTCAAAAGTGTTCAGTTTAATATTAATTCCCTATATGTGTATGGATTAAGCAGTCTCAATTTTTTAAATGTTTAAATTACCTGACTTCTAGTTTCCAGCACAAAACAAAGCAAAAACTGCAGTTTATCCTTAGCTAAGAGTGAAATAACAGATATTAAGATACATTACAATGTTTATTCCATTTAACAGAAAAAAAACTGTTTATCATATTGCAGACTTAACTAGTAGGTACAATTGACGTTCTGTGCCCGAGACTTGGGTTCAATTCAGGCTTAGTATAAGACATGGCATTGCCAATCCTTATATTTGGAAAATTTTGTTTGTGTAATAATGATATAAGAAATATTTCAGGGGTTAAAATAAATGCTTTGTTATCATACACAAACTAGTCGGATAAAACTGTAACCAAAATATTATTTTAGAAAGTAACTGATATTGTTATAAATTATGGGCTAATACAAATAAAAAGCACGCCACGAAGGCAGAGAAAAAGATAATTTTGTGTCCGTACCTGTATTCTTTCTAGCTATAAAACTTGTTAACGTAATCTTAGATCACACTTAAAAGGGACAAAACAGAATTTTGTGTGTGTGAATGTGTGTGTTTGTGTGTGCACTTGCTCCTAGGGAAAAAGGATGTTTACATAACTTTATTTTAGTCTTATAGAATAGGCTAAAGGTGTCTTAATTCGTTTTGTAATAGGTGATAAGGGGTATAAGGTAAAAAGATAAGAAATGCAAATAGCTTATTGTTGTTGCACAACAAAGGTGCAAAATGTCCTAAACAATATATTTTATCTACAAGATGTACCTGAACTAGATGAATATTTAAGAAATTATATCAATTTTTGTTTACCATAAATCATGTACACGAACGTTACCGCGTATATTTCCAATCACAAAGCAAATCCTATAAAGAAGGTACACAAAGTTTTGAACCGTTAAACCTGATCTATTTTAATTCTGACCAACACTACAATAGAAAGTGTTACTAAAGTTCTTCAAAACATCACATGACATGCAAGTTGCACAAATATGTTGAGGAGGCGCCGTGGGAAAGTTAAGGAAAGGGCGAGAGAAGAGGGAGATAAAGAAAAGTGGCACAGGAAGAGAGAAAGAAAGCAAAACAGAAGGAAGAGGCACAAAGAAGCAGAGTAAGAGAGAATGAAAAGGACCTTTTGTTAAGTGATAATGCCAAAGAAGCTGTGGGTTCCATTAAATTTTGATATGCACCACTGTTTTTTCTGGTTCAAATGAGAACCATTATATTTAAGAACTACAGTGCTGGGTTTCCCGTATGGGAGCGAATCCGTCCTCTTCGGCTGCCGTGGTGCAGGTGCTGCGGACCCTTAGCACTCGTGGTACCTCTGACGTTACTAGAGGAACCTCGGGCCGAACTGCCGAGTCCCTCCCATCGGGGAATTGTTCGGATTGGGTTGGACTCGAGGGGTCAGTGTGTTCCCGACACCCACGGGGAATTTGGTACCTCCGGCCAGGCTACGGCCGCCCGGAGGGGATAGAGGGTTGCCTCATAAGTCCCGGGTACTAGCCTGCATAGCTAGTAGAAGGTGTGCTAGATCACCAGGCGGCCCCACCGAGGTTTTCGGTAGTCTTGCCTGCGGGGTTGACGCGCGTAAGTGGCGTATTCACTTCCATCCCGTCTTGACGTTGTTGTCGATGGGGGGAGGGGGCTTTTTAAGAAATCAGGTATTGCCCTATGGAAAGACCCCCGGAGTGAAGACCCGCTCCCGGGTTGTAGGAGGTCAGCGTCTTCGGAATTTTGGGTAGATTCTCTGCACTTAGCACTCAACTTACAGTGCTGGGTTCCTGCTTCGAATCTTGGTTAAAGATCAAGGTGTTTTCTTTATCTTTTTTATATTTGATTCCAGTATTTTTATTTCAGTTTATATAAAATATAAGGCAACGTAATGCTTTAAATGCCAGATATTCTGATTATTTTCATAGTTTCATTAAAAGACATCAAATTTACTAAATCAAAACAAAATAGTAAGTTAAAAAATTAATGTAGCACCCAATGCAAGTGTAAAAAATGCTGCATTAAAGCTTTTGAAGGTTTGGTTAAAAAGTAATTATCTGAACAAAATTTACATCTCTCGTACGGTCTCTGTGGTTCATAGTTCTTTTATTTAGTTTTTATCCTTATCCAGGACTAAAATATACAATTTAGACTAGAATATTTTAATGTTATGATACCACATAAAAAGAGACATTAGTGCTTATTTTTCAAACTCAGTTTTAATATATACTGTGTAAAAGTTGCGAAACAAAGGAAGGGTAGGTAACGGGAAAAGGAAGAGAGAAAACATTTGCGAGCCTGCTCATTGCAAACAAAACAAAACACTTTAAATAATTGTGTTAGAGCTGTGAAGATCCTTGCTCGGTGAAAAAGTTGTTTACGTGAGCGAGAGTTTTTATTTTTGTCGGGGAATTGAAATGACATTTTGCTTGAGTTGTAACTTTACCGAGCTGTGTAATTGTACATTATGAAGTAGAGCACCCCCTCCCCTGTCAGTTGCCCATATCTGCTGCAGGCAGGGCGGAAGTATTCCAAGTTAGTTTGTAGTCCCCTCTGTCGGGTCAAGATAAATTGTTTACACCCTACATCACACAGCGGGATTAATTCACATCGACTGCTCACAATAACACGTCCAATTTGAACAAAAAATGCATAAGGGGATTCCGATGTATTAAACTCGTCGATGTTTCTATCTCTCGCAATTTAGATCGATAAGGCGAGAGTAGTGGCTTGATGAGATCCTGGGTTCGAACGCTCTTGCAGTCACGGAGATTATAAAACAGTGTTTTGTTTTCAGAAAGAGAATTAGTAGAAGTTGGACAGGTAGAGTCAGATTGAAAAATTCAATGCCATAGCCGGAATTTGAACCTTGGATGCCTCGGTCTCCGCCCGGTTACTCTTAACCATTTAACTATCCTGGCCAGCATGCCAGCATGACATTAAATTCTCCAACTAACTCGTGTTTTCCCTATAAATCACTAGTGGCTCTCATACACAATCAGGTAGGTACCTTTTGTGGCGACTTAATATGCTGTAAGTACTTAACTACCCGGCTTCATGGTTAAACAACTATTTTTCTATCTGACTCTACCTATCGAAATCATTGCCTACACACAGCTAGCGTAGAAGACCGATTAATTTCCATTGGTAGGAATTGTTTACCAGGCTGGTTCATAATAGACAAAGAACAGGAACCAGAACGGTATCGATGGCCATATCGATAGCAAACTGTAAAGTCGATTTTGATATTGGAATGACATTTGTTTGCAACTGACCAATGCTACTCTTTAACCCATTTTAGGTTAGGTAACGTCGAAACTTTATAAACACTTTCTGAATGCAAACCCGTTATTTCTTCAGTAATTTATTAATAGCGTACATTAAAGTTATTTCTTAATTTATACTATTTTGGGGTGGCTGTTCTGTCTGGCTTTTACTGTTGGTTCCATCTAAGCAAACTACGGATAACCTTTTTGTGTAATTTACGTCCCCCAACGTTAAGTCATATTGGACGATAAATGAAATGTGTGAATTGATGCTCAAAAGAGCCCAGGGTCCATAGAGCTTAGAGTTACCCGACATTTGTCTTTTAGAATAAGGGAAAACTACGGCAAAAGCCTTATCTAGGTAACTCACCCTGACCGATACTCGAACTCGGGACCTGTTGAACGTGAGGCAGACACGCTACTATCTACGCTACCGAGGCGGGCTCCGGATGACCTCTCGCTAGAAAAATCAGCCGTCACTGACGGAGTCAGTATCTGTGGATAGGTTGCACATTTGCTATAATTTATTTTGGTTTCCCTTTTATAGCTTAGAACTGACAGTAGCGCTGTCTCTCGCCACAGTCTTCTATTTTCTACAGTGAAGAGTCTATATGCAGAATATTATCTAATTTTGCCGTGTCCAAGAACCATAATCAGAAATAAACAATTAAAAATGACCAAGTGTGCCTTCCCGTTAATTATAAACATTCATATGTATATACTTACATGCTGCTTATTTTCTTTACAGCTATCGGTTATTGAACTACCTTAATCTCTGTAGCTTTTGGAATTAGTAAAATTTGGAAGTTTGGAAGTTATTTCTAAATGGTATCTATTTACCTCTTTTATGCGTTGAAGTAAACGGAGTTCGAAAACCAACTTGTAACCTAAATAACAAACATAAGATGTTTTTGTCACAAACTATAAAGTAAGTGATTATTTTCATCTTCTTTACCATTATTGAAACGTTGTAAACGAGCGTTTGATACCATGTAAGTTAATAGACCTAACCTCAAAAGCCACCTACCGGGAATTTGGCGTATCCGAACGACTGTACTTCGAGAAGTGCAGGCCCAACAAAAGCCTTCGAGTTCAACGTGTTGAACTAGAGAAACACCGGTCGGCAGCAGTAGGCTCTTCAACCATCAACTTACCACTCTCGCCTGCATCGCAGACTCAAGGGCAAACATTCTAAGTCACACACCTTGTTCCGTCTTAATTTCTTGATATTCCTGAATAGTATCAGCTATGAGCTCTTGATCGTATATCTCCATCTTCACGGTCTGTACCTCCTTGCATGTTGTACAATCATTTGGGGTATTCCTTGGGATCTTCCAATAAGATTTATACTCACCGAAGTTCAACAACAGTGACATCTTCCGTTGTCTATGAAGAACAAGCTATTCTATGGTTCCCAAAGTCTCAGAATGTTATCCAGTGGAGGTCAATGAATATTTTCAGGGTTTAAAATCCTTAACATGGTTTCCTTTGGGAGAGAAGTAAAGTAGGTGGTCTCATGTCATAGGTTTACTTCAATAAAAGAAATCAAGCCTGATAAAAAGGCCTCTAAGCAAAAGTTAGTGGTATTTCAGGCGCAATATACTCGTAGATTAGGACGTTGAGAACCACAGTAGTTAAAGGGCATCCATAAATATCTACTCAATTTAAATTTTTAACACATGACAACTAGTAATGATCGCACTGCTGATACCAATTCCGCTGCTCGTCCATTTAGAGCTGGCTGACACTGCCGACTACGAAAGGTTCTGGAGGCGCGCCTGTTCCTGTAAGAGTAGTGCTCCATCAAGTCGCACTAAAATAAAATCGTACAACACCCTGGCATCTAGTTCCTTATGCCAGGACTTATATTGCAAACTTTATAATTTATATAATGTATTTATATATAACAAATCATTACTGTACAGAGATAACCTATATAGTAATAACTGAAATAAATGAAAAGTAATAAATGGACAAAACTAATAATTAAGAAATTAAAATAAATTTCATGTAAATATTGCAATAAAGGTAAAATAATACATTCCACCTATACTAAATTTATGTTATCAGTTATTGGAATCCAGTAGCAGTACTACAAACGCAGTATCCACTGCCAAATGGAAGGCCTCCTCAAGGAGGGACCACCACTTCTACTGCACAACGCGCAATTGCTTGGCCACAATACAGATCAGACGCAGTGACTGTATAACCAAGCCACCAAACATATTCAATCTCTAGAGCCGTCATCAGGTTGACAGCCAGCACCTGAAATAAAATAAACCTTCGCATGGCTTAAATTCCCAAATTCAACACTGTTCAAAGCATGTGGGAAGCTTTTGCAGCAAGGACCTTGAGGCGGTTTAGGCTCTGATGTAACCCGGCTGAGATCTCCCTTATCTCAGCACCTCATATTTAGATAGCGGTGATGGAGAGGGATCACAGGTGGGGAGATTTTTGGTACAGGCAGGGTTTTTTTCCGGGCGCTCGGCATAAGGACTCTTGTAGGTGCTCAGGTTTCAGGGCGTGGATACTTCCTGGCGTGGTTGGGGTATTGGAGAAAAACTATCCGCATTTGTCCATTCTCAATTTATTATCACCTGCAACACTAGCTCGACTCGCCACCAACTGTAAGCCGCTATCTGGTTGTTTCTCTTACTGCGCGCGTCTACGTGTGGTTACAGGTTCGCGTTCACGACGCTGACTGGTTCACTCCGCGGTGTCTCGTAACTTAATGTAAGCGGTTTATCCGCGGTATCGTATAACTTAGTGTACGCGTGGTTCACTTCTTTGAGCCTTGCAACTTAGTAACCGCGGGTCACTCCGCGGTGTCTAGTAACTGAGTGTTACGTGGGTCTCTCCCCCGGTGTCCAGTAACTGAGTGATACGTGGTTTACTCCACCGGTGTCTAGTAACTGAGTGATACGTGGTTTACTCCATCGGTGTCTAGTAACTGAGTGATACGTGGTTTACTCCATCGGTGTCTAGTAACTGAGTGATACGTGGTTTGCTCCATCGGTGTCTAGTAACTGAGTGATACGTGGTTTACTCCATCGGTGTCTAGTAACTGAGTGATACGTGGTTTACTCCATCGGTGTCTAGTAACTGAGTGATCTGACCAGGAACTTCTAAGTTCTGCCATAGCTAAAACTACCCCCACTATCGCAAGGTTTTCAATTTTGTGGACGTCACGTGGATGCATTACTAGTGAGTGATTGGATAGTTCATAATTTTGCTTCTCTCTATTTTTGAAATATTAGGTGTGCGCATGACGGAGAAATGCTACAAACTTTCCCAGGCTTTCAGTCTAATTTATGCGCAAGCACGTTCCGAAGGTAGCACTCAGGAATGCATATAATCCCTCAGAAATCAGTACAAGACACGTACTTTTAAAGATTCAATGAAACCTAGACGCGACAGAGCGGCACCTATGCTAGCCTTAGGGCACGTTTGCCTCAGTTCGCTTTTGTTACCAGACAAAGGAGGCGGCATACCTTAGCCAGATGTGTTTCCCAACTTGCAAAATCTAGCTATACTCTGTCGATATGTTCTTTCAGATAAACGTTTATATCATTGCAATATAAAACTACTCCCAATTACAATCACACTTCTTACTATACGTCTGACATCCTACATAATTAATTAATTATCCTATGTTCCTGACCAAGGGGAACGGTCACAACCTCCATGTAGAAATCCTCCACCTATGTTGACACCAATGAGGAGCACCTGCTTTCGTCACATCAGAATCAATGGAGAACACGCCTCTGCTGCATGCAATCATTGACACATGAGTCCAGCACCTCGTAGTGTTGTCTGCCCAATAGCACTTCACTTCCTCCTGTCAACAAAATTTCAATGTCGCCATAATCACCACGTTCTCTGGATGAATACTTAAATCAACGTCCTAGTTTCATGAAGCACGCTTCCATATTTATAAATAGCAGCCCTCGAATAACTTGACTTGTTCCTGTTGTCTCATACAACATCAGTATATGGCAAACAAAAATGGCAATTTATTATAACAGTTCATTTCTTCCTGCTTATATGCCGTAATCCCTGTGAGATCTCCAGCCATAGCAGATATCGGTAACCTCCTTTACATCTCGCTCCTGAACGGCATTTAGTTTTATGCCCTGCGCTTTCTAACGAGAGTGTATAAAGTTTTTCCAAAACCCAGTTCTTAACAAAATAGAATCACTTATAGCAGTACATGTCATCAGCATATCTGTACCCATGGCATAATTTAAAATGCATATTTTCTAAAATTTTGTAGACTGAAAATCCTTCTGTGGTGCCGTATGAACAAATTACATAGTGTCAGTCTTTGTAGTTGTATTGCAGGACAAATATGCTAATCTTTTCATGTGATATTTCCGTAGTAACGATTTACAATTGTACATTTTTACTCACAACTTACTTCCATTCCTTAAAAATTGTTTCAATACCTCCATGACGCTGTAAATCACTTTCATAGTTAACACTGGATCTACTACTAGTCCTCAACACGTGCGCACATTAAATTCTTCATCCACTGAATCTGTATATCTCCAAAAGAGAACTGTCAAAAGGATATTAAACAGCACCAAGGCTGCACATGTTAGCTGACGGAAATATCCGCTCAGTGTGAGTGCCATCACAAGACTTTTTAATTCAAAACTTGTGGTTCCACTCTCTAAAGATTACATAACTAAAACTAATGTTTATTATACATTAAAATGAAAGTATGATATATTTAAGAACAATAATAAAATATTTAAATATTAAATTGCTTTTATAACCTAACAAACTTCAAAATACAAACCCATCTTGGCTCTACTTGCTTCCAATAGTTAAGAAAGTGAACACCATTTTTATGTATGACAATAAGGCAAATCGTACCTATTTGGTTTGTACTCAAGTACAAATAACGTTAGTTTTCTCATTTCATCGAAAATGGATCAAAGAACTGCCTTGAGAATTAAGTATTTATAACAAAAATTAATATCTTTCCTGCAATGCAGATCCAGCCATATTCATTTCGATGCTGCAGTTCCTCTTATATGGCAAACTTGGCTTACTCCTCCAATTTCAATCCTCTGAGTCTAGATCCATGAAAAATTATTCCTATAAATAAACTACTAGAATATTCCTTTAGGAAGGTGAGTGCAAAGTATTTAATATTGAAGCAAGTAAGTGTGATCATGTTCCTGCTTTTAAAATTACTTTTCTTAAGATTCAAATATCTTTTTGACTTTTTTCTTTGATATCTCTCCCTGTTTTAAAGGATGGCATTAATTGCATACCTCCCAAATAGCATAAAAAGTATTAGTATTAGCTTATTGAATGATTTTAGTTTTAACTGTTTTTGATTGGTAAAATTCAGCAGATATTTTATTTGTTATCGCATTCTTTTGCTTGGGCTAAGACTGTCTTCACCGGAATTGATGGTGATGAAGAGCATTCTTCCAACCACATAATTAGTGAGCTTCTAATACATCTAGCTGATTAATGTTGAATGTTGGTATAATGCTATTATATTTATTCTTGTTTCCTTTGCCTTATCAACATTTTTATTCCAATGCGTCTTCCTTCCTTCCTTCCTTCCTTCCTTCCTTCCTTCCTTCCTTCCTTCCTCCCTTCCTTCCTTCCTCCCTACCTCCCTCCCTTCCTCCCTTCCTCCCTTCCTCCCTTCCTCCCTTCCTCGCTTCCTCCCTTCCTCCCTTCCTCCCTTCCTCCCTTCCTCCCTTCCTCCCTTCCTCCCTTCCTCCCTTCCTCCCTTCCTCCCTTCCTCCCTTCCTCCCTTCCTCCCTTCCTCCCTTCCTCCCTTCCTCCCTTCCTCCCTTCCTCCCTTCCTCCCTCCCTCCCTCCCTCCTTCCTTCCTCCCTTCCTCCCTTCCTTCCTTCCTCCCTTCCTCCCTCCCTCCCTCCCTCCCTCCTTCCTTCCTCCCTTCCTTCCTTCCTTCCTTCCTTCCTTCCTTCCTTTCTTTCTTTCTTTCATGTCTTCATTTATTTACTGTATTTGCAAATTTTACTATATCTGCTTCATCGCATTCTTTCTTACACCTATCTTCATTGTTTACCCTGTCCAATCTGATTTTCGCTACTATTGCCCTTAACGTTTTCATTTCTCTAGTTCAAAGTAACTATTAATGTTTAGGTTTCGGCCTAATGAATGAAGAGGGCCATAGAGTTCCCTATACACTGCAACTATTTCTGATCTATTTCTATATATTTAGTTTTGCTATTCCGGTGTTTCTGTGCACTTCCCGTAGGGGAGGGGACCCATCCCCTTCAGCTGCTGTGGTGCGGGCGCTGCGGACCCTTAGCACTCGAGCTACCTCTAACGTTACTAGAGGAACCTCGGGCCGAACTGCCGAGCCAATCCCGTCGGGGAGTTGTTCGGATTGGGTTGGACTCGAGGGGCAGTGTGTTCCCGACACCCACGGGGAATTGGGTACGTCCGGCCAGGTTACGGCCGCCAGGAGCGGGTAGAGGGTTGCCTAAAATGTCCCGGGTACTAGCCTACAGAGCTATTAGAAGGTGTGCTAGATCACCAGGCGGCCCCACCGAGGTTTTCGGTAGTCTTCCCAGCGGGATGACGCGCGTAAGTGGCGTATCCACTTCCATCCCGTCTTGACGTTGTGCTCAGCATGGGGGGGGGGGTTACACTCAAGGTATTGCCCTATGGAAAGAGCCCTGGAGTATCCATCGCTCCCGGGTAGGAGGCCCGGGTCCTTGGTCCTACGGGTCCAGGACTAATGGGAGTAAAACCTCTGCACTTAACTGTTTCTGTGCACTAATTCAGATCCTATTCCAGTTTTATCAATTGTTACCTTATTCCTGTGTTCTGCGCCGTGGCGTAGTGGGCTAAGGCAGCATGCCTTGGTCCCTGGTCACGGAAAGCTGCCCGGGTTCGATCCCACCCATGTGGTGGGGATTTTAGGTCCCGGTTATAGGACCGGTGCTCACTCAGCATCGTGAGGAAAGTGAGGAGCTTACGCTAGGTAAGCGGCCCTGGTCACGGAAACCAACATTCCGGCTGGGGGATGCCGAGATGCTGACCACATCTCCTCCCCGTATCGTTTGTATGATCGTCCACCTCTGCCGTGCTTAAGTGGGCGTGAGGCCGGCAGCCGAGTTGGTAGGCCTTGGTCCTCTAAGGGCTGTCGCGCCATGGTTGACTAACTTTATTCCTGTGCACAAATGTTTACTCTTCCAATAAATTCTCTAAAATAATCAACTGTGTCCAACTTACCAGTTACAGTTTAACATTTTGATACCCTTATGCCATTAAACTTTAACTTTATTTCTTATTTTAATTAATTCTTATACCATTTTCTATGAGTTTATTTATAACAAAAGTTATCTTGCAGTATGCGAACAATGCTGTTCTATTTTTCTTCCATTATTGTACATGTAAATAATTCAATATTGTTTTAATAACGTAACTGAGTACAATAACTTTCTTTTATGAAGGCTAAGAATTTGTGAAGTTGCAATGGGTAGAGAAAGTTGGGTAAATACATCAGAATTTGAAATAATGGAATATACTCATGATATTACAGTATTGCTCGTGATTCTACTCATATTACTCCGTCTATAGGCTAATGTTAATTTTTTAATTATATAGCCATTTTCTAAGAGTATTATTATTATTATTATTATTATTATTATTATTATTATTATTATTATTATTATTATTATTATTATTATTATTATTATTATTATTATTATTATTATTATTATTATTATTATTATTATTATTATTATTATTATTATTATTATTATTATTATTATTATTATTATTATTATTATTATTATTATTATTATTATTATTATTATTATTATTATTATTATTATTATTATTATTATTATTATTATTATTATTATTATTATTATTATTATTATTATTATTATTATTATTATTATTATTATTATTATTATTATTATTATTATTATTATTATTATTATTATTATTATTATTATTATTATTATTATTATTATTATTATTATTATTATTATTATTATTATTATTATTATTATTATTATTATTATTATTATTATTATTATTATTATTATTATTATTATTATTATTATTATTATTATTATTATTATTATTATTATTATTATTATTATTATTATTATTATTATTATTATTATTATTATTATTATTATTATTATTATTATTATTATTATTATTATTATTATTATTATTATTATTATTATTATTATTATTATTATTATTATTATTATTATTATCATCATCATCATTATCATCATCATCATTCGCGTCTGAAGTTAATGGAGATGGCAGCAGCATTGTTATTACCGATGGGGGATGCATGTCGACCACGAGGAGCGAGAACTGTTTTTCCGCATCGTCTGAATGACAGACAGGTGACAGTTTATCTAGACAGTGCATGCCATGCCAGCTTGCCACTCAGCCCTTCATTCGTGCGGCGAGAGATAGCGCTTCTTCTCACTGCAACAGCGATACATCTCACCTGAAAATAATCATCTCATGTGTTACATGACTCATTACAAAATATTCATACAATTTCTTTGGCTATAAAGTTTTGTTCCTTTCACTGTAGGTATAAGAAGAATATACCAAAGTAAAGTGATAGTCAAGTGTTTTAAAAGTGGTTGGCCTATGTGATGATTTTGAAATTCATTCTCTTTGCTTGAACACGAAGAAAATGCAAAGGGAATAGAAAGGGGTAATTATTTTTTCACTTTGATTTGTACATTTGCAATTTAGTATTTTAGAACAATAACTGATAAACGAATAATCAATTTTCACATAACATTTCTACAATATAGGGAATAATAAAATAAGTTTTACAGAACAAGCAGAAGAATAAAAGGGCAGATAGTACACATTAAAGCAATACAGAGAATAATATAATTGATGTAGGCTGAAGCATAATATAGACACAAGAAGAAAATTTGATGCAAAATCGAAATAAAAATAGATATAAAATTAATTTAAACCATGTGATTTCATACATAAGCCCTACACAGTGGAACATATTTTAGCACCCACACTATAGCTGGGATCCGAAAACATATTCACTATCATAAAAAGAAAATTATTTTAACAACACTAAAAAATTATACCTTTCTTTTACTTTTCACTTGAATACTACTTGAATCTACTGGCAACACTTAGGTGGCGTTGATAGGATTATAAAGTTTACTAGCCTGTTGGGAGAGAAAATGCAATTTGTCTGCGGTGATCAACCTTTTATGGACTGAAAATTAAATTCCACGTTTGTTTCATATTTTCATGTTAAAGGAGTTCATGAATTGCAAAACATTCAAGTTTATTCGGTGTCTTTGTATAGATTCCGCCTTATGAGTCATTGTCTAATTTTATAGCATTTTCAAAACAAGTGACTTGTGGGTTTGTTTGTTTGTTTTGATATTTTAATCCACTGTCACATACGCGTAGTATTAACTGGACATCACATAGAAGGAATATAAATAATAAATGGCAAAATATTTCTGGGGCCAATAGAATTTAAGTTTAAATTCTTGGTATAATTAAAATCGTTTCCAGATAACCTATCCCGAAAATATTTTGAGCTAAGCACGCTGCCAGGAAAGGAGGAAGAATTATTTTTGCATACCAGTCGTCACATTTCATTTGGTAGAGTGGATATTTAAACCTTTAATTATGATTTTATCATCATATCCTATATCCTTTTGACACCAAACTGCTCTTAACGATGAGAAAATTATATTTTTAATTTTTAGCTTCAATGTGTGAAGTTAAAATAACAATTCAACAATGTACGAGGCTCTCCCACCCTGTAGTTTTCACGATTTTCCCTGGTCGGTAGGAAAATTGTGGGGTGATTTTTCTTGTACCATAAGTTTCTTACCCTAATACCCGTGGTACTCATTTCCTTCTTAACTTTCAGTTTCTGTAGTCCTTCAGTTCCTTCTTTCCTCCTGGGGCGGGTGTTAAAGCAATATATTTTTGTAAATGGATTGTGCGAGGTGCCCCCTACAATCCCCTTCCAACTTTTAATGCTTTTACTTTTTATGTATTTCGGTTTTGGAGTATATAATCAAACAAAACAATGTTTTCTCATTCTGGCGTTATATTAGCTTTTTTAAGTTTTAGTCTTTGTTTTGGTTCTTTATTTTGGATCGTAAAAGCTTAAAAGTTTTAAGAACAACATGTTAGAATAATCAGCATTTAATCACTAAGAAAAACTTGAAAATAAGAATTGCTATTTATGCCATCAAAAGTTCAATACCAAGTGACCTGGGACCTTGGAATCAGTAAGCTAGCATCTAACCAATTGAGCTATCTTGACCAACATTCTGCTTAAGATATTGTATGTTAGAATAAAATCAAACATGCAGGACGAATAAAATTAACATATTGAGGTACTACAATGAGTGTAAATACCGAAGAATCAAAATGAGAGTAGCACTATCTTAAAAATACTGGAGATTCGAGATGTAGTTGGATCGGCATAGATCAATTGTGTTGATTGTTCGCTAAATAATTGGGTAGGTAGGGTCACCTCCTTTGATGTAGAGAAGCAGGAGAGATAATTTAGGGGGGGTAGGACTATGGCAAGGGAGCAGAGGCTAAGCCCCCGCAATATCCTCGAGTACACCGCACAGAAATCTCAATCCCAATTGATGTCCAGTCGCATTAATATGGGACTTGCAACCTGCCACACTGCTGTGATTCTGATATGCATGATCTCACCTGCATTGACCGTGTATCACGCTGATGAATTTTTAGTTGGTTCAGCTGTACTTCCATTACTTATATTTAAATGTAATAATTGAGTATTACCATAGACTTTAAGACTTCTTCAGGTAGATAGGTTTTATATCGCCTTTCAATTTCAATTCCCCTACCAGCTACCTAGAGGACAGTATTCTACGCAAAAATTCCACGACAAAAATCAGAAGAAATGCACGTTTACAAGTCCACTGAATCCTACAGAAAAATCACTTTAACAAAAGTTATGTCTACCTTCCAACAGCATCACTTAAAACATTTGATACTTTGCATTCATCTGATACTCTTCTCAAGACAATTCTTATAAACAATAATATTCTATCTAGCTCTTATAATCAAGATAAACCTTTCTTTGCATGTTTGCGTATTTTATAAGACAAATATAGCTAAAATGATTATCAGATTCTTAAAACAAGTCACTATGTGATAGCTTTGAATTTTCATGCTATTTGCATGACTAACGGAAAAAAACGAATAGAGATTTTTATTTAAGAGGTATAATATGAGTTTGTCTATCTCATACTGTTTAGCAATTATATAAAACCATTCAGAATGAAGAGGATTTCAGAAAACTCCAATTCACACAAAAATGGAAGGTATAAAAGTTCTTTGTCATTAAAATTATGTTATTTTAATCAAAACCGTTATAGATATTTTCGAGTAAATCAAAAAACATTGAAAGACTTTCCATATAAGGCAAAATGAAGTGGAATGGTTCTTTCCAAAATCTTGTTTAACATCCTTAGAAGCTACTATGGTAGAGAAGGTCTTTTTGTATTCATATTTGGATTTTAAAATCTTCCAAGGTTTCAAAAAGAGGATTCTATAACAAAATCTCCAGTCTTAAGTTACCGTTTATGCAGAAAAACATTCATTATTTATTGCTTTCATCTTTCCCAACAATGAAGCCAGAGAAGACGTGCTAGAAAATGGACGTGGTAACTTTATTTTAAAGTCAAACACGTCGCCGATAGTCTAGACAATGTTTCTATTATCTAATCGTTATTATTTTTAAAAAAATCACACATTCTATTTACGTCCTCCAACTTAAAGTCATATCGACGATGAATGAAATGGGTGATGATGCTCAAATTAGCCGGAGTCAATGGAGCTTAGTGTTACCCGATATTCGTCTATCAGAATAGGAAAACATCATGAAAAACCTTATCCAGTTAACTCGCCCTAACCGAGATTCGAACTCGGGACCTCTTGAACGCGACGTAGACACGCTACCATCTATGTTACCGAGGTGGGCTCACAATTTTTATTAAATTCCAACATGTTTAATGGATAATAATATATTTTAAATCTGCCTGTGTTTCTGAATGAATTATGTACCTACTCAATATAATACGTAAACTAGAATAGATGGACTTACTACAATAATGGTGTAGATCTGGTTAAGACACACAAGTTGTGTACAATGATTTCTTTTGTCACTAACCACATCCAAAATATTTGCTGCTATTTGTTTAAATGTTGTTATGTCACAACTGCTAAGTCACCAGTTTATTTGTTTCTTGGGATGTCTTCCTAAGAGCATGAAACTTCAAATCCAGCATAAAGCAACCTGATTTCTAAATATTTGTTTATATTTTCAGTTATTTGTAATCCTTCAAACTAACTGTATAATGAAACCATCTCTGTAAGCGTTTACATAGGTCATTGTAAGCAGTTAGAAATATGACCTTTTGTAAGAATGGTTTACAAAATAAATATAAAATCACATTAGATTTTAAAATTGGTTTATTACACCTTTTTTCACTATCACATCTATAATTAAATAAATAGACAAGTTACACGTATATAATAATGAGGATAGAGCAAGACAAATAATTTAGATATCTGGACCGTCCAATTTAAATATCATTTCTTTTAATGAAATCTGTGCCCCTTAGAGAGAAATAAAATGCATCAAGCACGAGTTCATTGCAATTTGCTAATTTTGCGTTTCCAGCCGCCGCGAGTAATTACACAAATGCCAGCATACACGTGCACATACACCCATGGAAAAATCTACTAACATTGACCATCGTGCCTCCGCGAACCGCCGGCGGATTTGTGCGAGATGATCCTGCCGGATTGGCACGCAATTAGACCGGTAATTGTTTATCTAGCTCGGGGCTAATCCGTGCACCGTGCCTGCAAGGTACACAGCCCTTGTGTTAATTAGAAACGTTCGCATAGAGATGCTGTCTATGCCTTTCTGTCAGCAGCCACTTCTGCTGATATTTGTGTTTGTTGTTCCTATCATGTTTGTTGAAGTATTTAACACTCGCTGAGATAGCAAAAAAATATCCGATATGTTATATTAACATGACTTTCTCTACCTGCAGTGCATTAATTTTATAGCTTCTAAGAATTCTTACGAAAGGTCATTTCAAAACGTTTTTATTAAGTCGCTTTTCTTTTATTTGTCTGTTAGGTACAAATATTGCAATCGATTTAAACTAACCCCTCGATGAGCTAGAAATTTGAAACTTTATACTTATACCAGAGCTGAATAGCAAAGTTTCATTGTTGCTTAGTGAAAATTCTGTCGTTTGAATGATAAAACAACTAGAAAATTGATACTAACATCCTGGTGAGCCAAATATTCGAAACTTTAAACATAGCTCAATATTGTATGACAATGCAATATTAATTCGCTTTTAAGGAAGTCCCACTCACAAGCTACCCTTTAAATGGAAAAATGTTTAACTAACTTCCCGATGACCTATAGAACTGAAATTTTAAACATTGCTCAGAAATGGATGAGAGTGCAATATTATCTCAAGGGAATCTCTCCATCCAAATCTTTGCTTTGCATGGAAACACTAGATTTTCAAAAACATTGACGTTCACTTAAATGATTCTAAGGTTTTCAATAAAATACCGTACTTAATATATTTTCATAATGAAGGAAACGTTAGAAAGTTTAAATATAAAAATTAAATTTTCATTGTAACAATAAAATTTTAATTTTATAAGTAATATATTCAAAGATAAAAATTATCTGAATAATAGCTTCTCTTTAATTTTTAAGGAAGAGCTTCTAAGTCCTCTTTATTTCAATGTTAGCATTTGGTGCCAACTGCCTCTTAATATTGCGCAATTTTATCATCTCCTAATTCTAAACATAAAGTAAATGACAAAAACTCGAAATTCCCATAACAGGTGACCTTTGCTATCATTATAGTAATTCCAGAAAAAGTAATATCACGATTAAATTGTAGTTATTATCTTACCCAATCCCCGCTTACTTATGGTTTTCTTGGATAATTCAGTTTTAAGATTCATGTCCATTTTATTAGATTATTATTTCTGAAACGTCAATCTCTACATAAATTATCATGATACAATTAGATTTTTGAAAAGCTATCGGCACTCACGTTACTAAGTTGTTGTTTTTTGGATACAGTTATATAATTTTTAACTTACGATTGATATTTTAACTCTATTTATTGAATGAAATTTAATGTTTACCTGGAAAATTGCGAGTCAGGTGGAAAATATAAGGTCATGCTGGCATACTTGACATGGATAGAGCAACTGGATAAAAAAACTGCATATCTAATAGCCCGGTTTCTGCAATGTATATCAGACCTTATTATGCAAACTTCATTTTTAACTTTATTAACAATCAGATTTCACAAAACAATTTACAAATTTTGCAGATATAATCTACTTTCTACCTTAACGAACTAAGTAAACCTACAGATTACTGGATTCCAGTAACGTTAGAAATATATTCATCTAATCTAAAACAGTCTTTTTTCTTCTTTACTTCTACACCAACAGTATAAATCAAATCTACATTTCTACTACAGCTTTAATTCTTATAACAAGCTACGAAAGACTGTTTCTACAGTTTTAAAATTTCCTCTTCTGCAACTGGTATCCAAAGCTTCCTCCTACTGGTATCCATCTCCTAAAGGGACTAGCATCAGTAGATGGAGCTGGTTCGTCAGTTCCAGATATCCGGGTAGTCATCTCTCCGCTTCTGCATATCTGTCCGCTCTGATACTCTTCATATATATCTTCTCTCTCCTGGTATTCTCTTTCTGTCTATGGTCTTTCTGTCTTTCTGCTGTTCTTTCTGATGTCCATAGTTGGCGTCCTCTATTTATCGGCTGTGCGTCTTAAATTAGGTCTTCAAGTCTAGTAATCTGTACCATCAGTTTCTCTTGGTCCTATTTCCCTCCGACGGTCTTTTCTCATAGATTGAAATGTTCTTATATTTCTTTCTTGAAATATTTCGTCGCGGGTCACATATTCCTCCAACGCCTTAGCGGATATTATCTGAGACATATTTTCTAAATGTGCATAATCTTCTGCATCTCTTAAGATGTTCCGTAAACATTTTCCTTGAAGTTTCCTTCGACCGTCACTATATTTATTGCACTCAAAAATAACATGTTCAGGCGAATCTAAACAGTTACATTGCTCACATAAATCTGAGTTCTTCTTCTCTATTCTTTTTAAATATACATTATATGAGCCATGTCCTGTAACAAAGTGAAAAAATTCTTTTCTTGGTTTTATATGTTCCAATTTTAGCCTCTCTTTAATGTCCGGAAATAAATCGTGTGCATTATCCCACTCTTCTTCCCATTCTTGTAATAAATAATTATTCACTTCTTTCTTAGTATTGCATTTTTCCCCATAATTTTAAAAACATTCCCATATTCTTCCTTCTTTAGGGAGTAAGTTGCACCACTTAATCTAATGATATAGTCAATAGGCCAAATTCCCGCTACTATTAGTAGGGCCAAAGTAGATGCCGTTTTTGTAACTCCGCTGCTGCGAAGTAGTATTTGTCTCTGAGCTTCTCGGATTAAATTTGCGCAGGATTTGACCCTTAACCTATGTGCCCATGTACTTGCGCCATATCGTATTATACTTATTACAAAACTCATATGATATATTCTTGTTGCTGTAAAAGGTATAGCTCTTTTGTACAATTGACGCTAATTTCATAATGACATTTACTGCCTTTTCTCTTGCGTACTTAATATAGCTGTTTAAAAGTAATTGTTCATCTAATTCTATGTCTAAATATTTAAACGTTTTGTGTCTTTTTATATTTACATTATAGATTTTAATAGATAACTGGATGGATGGAAAGAACTAGGTTCGAATCACAGATATGGTATCTAATTTTTTCAGACTGATTCTACCGTTCCAAACTTGTTCTGCATACGGCCTTATGTTAGAGAAGGTTCGTAGAGGGATATATATGCATTATTGGATAATAAAACCAGATTAAAAATACATATATCGCTTTTAATAAAATATTCACTGCTTCCTTTGAAGAAAATTATAATAACACATTTTAGTTTCAAATTATGCATTGAAAATTGAAAATTTGCCAGCAGTTTTAGTATCTGTACGTATAGATGGTTATAAACAGAATTACAAAATGATACGTTTTATTCTCTATTTAAATTAATATATTGGATAATAAAATGCGTGTATGTTTTAGTATGTACAATCATCTAGTGTACAGTTCAGAACTAAATACAGAGATGCATATTATAAGCTGGGAAATTTATTTGTGTTTTAATAAATAAAATAACAAAAGAAACGCTCAAATACTGCGTTATACTACAGTGCATTTAACCTTACTCTCACATAAAATCATAATAATCTTCACATCCTTCATGTTATCATCGCCGTTATTAATGCTTAAACGTATTTTGCAATAATTCATAGCGAAGGCTTAGGGCAATATACCTGCATTTCATCCCGACATGGAACAATATATTACGCGGGAGAATTTAACATTGATCACCTTTAAATCTGTAACAAAAACATAGTGATGTAGCATCGGATCTACGTTGTTGATATTTTGGCTTTACTGGGAGTTATGCAACTCTTCGTGCGAGATGTAGCCCACTTCGTTGGCTCGCTGGATGCCTGACGGTGTTTGCTCTGGATTATCCTTTCCGCCGTGTAACGGAAAAAAATATATATACAAAATGTGGGGGTAGCCACAAGAGAGAGGCAGGGGAAAAAAAGTTCAAAAATATTAGCTACGTTATGAATGCATTTGCTGACCGCGTCCGAACGCCAAAGCTATCATATGTATTTATGTGGGGGGGGGGGGACTATAGGGAGGCCTTTAAATTCTGAATAATATCTAAAACATATATGCCACTAATTAGATTGAATTTAAAGCTATACGTAAAATATTTATTACTTAATGCATGAAAATTGCTATGTTCCCAAAGAAAAGTACATAGGGATATTTTTCTCTGAAGAAGAGATGTGATAGAAGGTAATAAAAATTTAAGTAAACACAAAATCTTTTTATTTTAACGTCCTTCAAGCTAGTAGCTAATGTCTGACGATGAATGAATTAAGTGAAACCATGCTCAAAGGAGCTGGGCGTCTATGGGGCTTAAGGGGGGACGTATGCAAATATTTAGGGTTTTACATAAATAGCCATAACAGCCAAAGTTTTCAAGTTAGAGAAGTGAAACTTAGTATACTCATTTAAGATAATACGGTTAATATGCACCATGTTTTTCATAACTTTCCATTGATTATAACTAATGCTACATACTTTTTTCTATATGCAGAGATATTTACAAACTTAAGCCCATTTTTTTCAAAATTCACATATGCTATCTTTCTGAAATGTTGTATGTTATTTTAAAACATACTAACAATGAATTTTTTGCATATAGATTCCTTATTGAAGCTGTATAGAATTTAAAAAAAAAGTTAATCATATGCATCCTTTAAAAATTAAAATAATTTCACATATTTTGTATCATGACATTCCATCTGCAGCTTAATCTTAAATTCTAGAACCAACAAAATGTTCATTGTGGCATAAGAAAGCTGTGTGCTAAATTGAATCACTGTAGATGAAGTAGTTTGAGAGAAAAATGGGTTGAAGTTGTAGAAAATGCAAGTGACGGGGAAAGGCAATTAAAAATACAATAAGTATTATTCAGTTTGCCTTTTAATTTTAAGTCAGAACTTCCCATATCCATAGTCTGTGTCCTCATTCTGGTCTTCTTCAGCCTTTCTTTTTAAATTCCTCTTCTGTCTTGCTTCTTTCTGCATTAATTTCATAGCTCTTTCTGCACCAGCGATGCGAATGTTGTCGATACTCTGCAAAATTGTTTCCATAAACACACCAGGTTGATACCCTAAATGATGCATGACTTTCTTTCTGCCAACATTCCCATCATTAAACACTATTGCAGCATCAAATGTAGCCATTTTTACCACTATGGAAGACACAAATGATGTTTTGGGACACCTTTTCCATATCAGACTGTTGAGGTTTTCATTTGGGTTTTGTGTCTTGCCATGGAGACATTTTTTTAGCAAGTCTGGGTGTGCTAAGAATTGTTAGGTGGGCTTTATAGATTCCAAGACAGCTAATGGAAGACTATGGCTATGGTTATACGGCTCATTTCTTTTCACTGGACACCAAGATTCATCACAAAGACCATGTTGTGGCTTTTCGTTAGTAGACAGTTTATGAAAATAGGTCGCCCACACTAGAGCATTAAATTTTTTAAAGGCACATACAGACCATGTACAGTCATAATATTTTGGTGTTTAATAGCTAACACTAACACTATATGCTGTTTTATAAAACAATAAAAAAATTATATTTTTTGAACATTTTCTCGTACATCCCCCCTTAAAGTTACGCGTCATGCACCTTTTCGAGATAAGTGAACTCCTAGAAGATCCCTTATTCAGGTAACGCAAGCTAACAACGGATCTTTTGAATGGAGAGCAGACACCTAAGCAACTGAAAGTGTAGAATCAGTTTAATAATGTAAAATTAAAATCAATGACCAAAAAGCATGGTTTTTGAGAAGAGGGGGCTTCCTCCACCGCTTGCCTCGTCGAAAACGCAGGTGATAATGTACTTGGAACAAAAAAGAATTCTTTGAAAATGACCCGATATCGGTATGTGTGTGTCCCAACCCAAACACTCGCCTATATAGTCCCGCATCTTTCAAAGATACGACCCGATTATTTTCGCAAAGAACTGTTCTCTCTTACTTACATTGTGTACTTTTAAATTGAAATATAAATCATTTGAGATACAAGAACAGAAACCGAATTCATATACTGAATTTTAAGCAAAAATAATTAAATCCTCTTCATTCTTGAATTTTCTGTAACTCAAACAAAAGTTGTAATGTGTTTAATTATTACCAAGCATACACGCCAAAATTTTGAAAGTTCGCAAAGTTTTTTCTTAATTTTCCTTTCCTTCTTCTCTTCTTTCTTTCTCTGGAAAGAAGTGGTTAATATTCTTTTGAATTTATTCCTCCCTGAGAGGAAGTCAGGAGGAGGACAGTCATGATCGACGTGGCTTCACGGGCGCAACAGTTGAAATGGAGATGGGGAGGGCGCGTCACCAAAATGCACCATTTCTGATGGACGCAACGCATGGCAATGTGGGACCGCAAAAGAGGACGTCGAACGGCAGGGAGTCCAAAGATGAGATGGGCAGATGGCTTCAAAAAGATAGCAGGGACACATAGCTAACAGAAGCTAAGAACAGAGCTACATGGAGGACAATGGAAGAAGTAGCTACCCAGATGCTATAAACTAAAAGTGTGCGTTAAATATGTACAACAATGGTGTATGTGTTAAGTGTGTGAAGTAAACAATAACAGCGCTAAGGATACGAGAGCACGCCGTTATTGGAGCGCAGCAACTGCACAAGGCACTTAGGAGTTGGGTCCTAATAAGTTTCCAAATTTCTATTCCCTGCACAGGAGGAGGCATTTGTCCTGAGGAATTTATAGGCTTTTTATTTCCTTTCATTTAAGTGTTGAATACAGTTTTACATAAATTACTTACTTAGAAGCTCTTCCAGCTAAAAGTAAATCGAATAAGGCCATATTGTATCACAATGCATCTTGTCCCTTCTTATATTAATACTACAGTTAACAGCACTCACTAAAGCACCCAGCTTCGGTCATTAGAGGAGCAAAGGATGCAGTCCCGCATCGTGCATGGCTCCGTCCGGCCGTTCATAGTGCTGGCTGGCTGTAAAAAGCCAGAAGGTTTTTGCTGCATGCCCACCCGTTACGGGTTTTACCTCAAGTAAGGTTTTTAATTTGGGAATTTAAAGGATTTTTTGTGGATTTTGAGGTTGGAGTTTGTTTTTGAGGTTACAATTTTATGTACCTTCAGGTTGTGGGAATGGATGCAATGCCTTGAACTCTGGTGTTTTAATTTTAAAGTTTGTTATTTAGTTGGAAAATGTTGATGCCAAACTGCTTAGAAGATTATGTGGAGCTCAGCTTTAGCTGCTGTTAGGGTTAGCTCATGGGTTATCTCGTGCACGGGTGTTTGTGTATTTGAAAATATGTTTGTGGTGTGTAACTGCAGAAAAAGAACAATGGACATATGAAAATATGAAACATTAAAAAAAGAACTGATTAAAAAAAATCTACAATATATAAAAGCTTTATTCACGTGAACTTATAAGTCGTAAAGAAAACCGTGGGAACACAGCATATCACGCTGTTACATATATAAAGTCCTGCTGATTATGATAAATATTTATAGCAAATTTCTTCAGTACATGTTTTATTGAATAGCTCAGGAATCGGATAGGAAAGTCGAACGCTTAAAAGAATCTTTGATGGGAGCTCATATAACACGCAGGAATTACTGTCTATTAAAAGAATACGTATTTTTATACAGTAAATATTTTGTGAAACTTATTTTTATTATATATCATCATCACGGTATAAGCCTTGTGGCCGTTCCGACTTCAAGGAAATTGATCGGACAATCTCATTCGTGGCCTGCCAACATTTCTTCTACCTACAGGTTTATACTTGTATACTATTTGTGGTGTACGGTCTTTGGTCATTCTCTGTACATGATCTTGCCATTTTTGCCTGTATGCAATGATTGTTTCATTTAGACGCTGAATTTCCAATTCTCTTCTAATATCCTCGTTTCTTTTCTCGTCTATGAGTCTATAACCTGCCACCTGTCTCAGAAATTTCATCTCAGCAGCCTCCACTTTCTTTTGTTGTGAGATAATCAAGACCCAGTTTTCACACCCATAAAGCAGGGTTGGGATCACCATTATTTTATACAGTTTTAACAAAGTTTGACGATTACAATTTTTAAAAGTTATTTTTAGTGTGCCACATATTGTTTGGAATTTGTTTATTTTGTTTTGTATATGTCTATTACTGGTATATGGCACAATATAGCCAAGATAATTAAAATAACTTTGTTGTTGGATGGATTTATCATTTATGCAAATTTTTGCTCTCAAATGGTTCGTTCCTATAAAAGCCATTATTTTTGTTTTTTCATATGAAATTTGAAGGCTGTATTCTGTTGTAATATTATTTAATTCATGTATGGCTCTTTGTAAGTTATCTTCCGTCTCCGCAATTAAAATCTGGTCATCAGCAAACAGCAATATGTCAACATTTCTCCCCTTTATTTTAAAATGTGTTCTGAGCATAGTTTGCCATCGTACAACTGCGTCATTAATATATATATATATATTAAATAGGGTAGGTGACAATGGACACCCCTGTCTTAGTCCTAAATTAATCTCTACTAAGTTATTTTTTCTATGGATTTCTCCAATTTAAATTTTGTATTTGTATACATTTTTATTATTGTAACGCGAGCGCTGGAACACCCTGTGAAGCAGCTGGGAGCGGGAGTTGGGGGAGGTCCGTGTGAGCCACACCTCCCCCTCGTCTGTGGTGACAAGGCGGCGGTCGGGAGAAAAAAACATGCTCGTGCCGTCTGTTTCCTTACACCTGGTTCTCGATCTTTCTGTTACTGGAACAATCCTGTAAACACCAGAAGTCGGCGATATTCCTATATAAAGGGGGTTACAGACAGAGAGTAGAGAGAGTTGGTCAGTTAGTGAGTGAGGAGACAGTCGCAGTTCTTGGTGTAAGAGTTAGTCAGTGACGTGTTAATGTACGAGAAGATTGTGCAACGGAAGACTGTACGTAATTGTGAATGTGTACCGGAGCTTACGTAACCGCGAGGCCAAGTGAAATTGTAACGGACGAACTGGTAAATCGTAATTGTGTGCAGCACGTAATACTGTGTAATTGGCAAGAGTTAAACTGTAAGTCGGTGGAAATAAAGAACATTGTTGAGTGGTGTAACTGGACTTTTTATTTCACGAACCCACAAAGTCACATTATATATAAAGGTAATAATTAATTATTATTTCTAAACTTATTAGTAAGGTTTTACAGTTACAGAACATTAAATGCCCGCCTCGTTAGTATAGATGGTAGCAGTTCTGCCTCACGTTCAAGAGGTCCTGAGTTCGAATCTCGGTCAGGGTGAGTTACCTGGATAAGGTTTTTCCGAGGTTTTCCCTTATCCTAAAATACGAATGTCGGTAACTCTAAGCTCCATGGGCTCTTGGCCCATTTGAGCATCATTTCATCCATTCCATTCATTGGCCGATATAACTGAAAAAGTTAGAGGGAAAACTTAAAAAAAAAAGAACATTAAATGGTTATTGAACAACTTAATGGGCCCCGTACAGGATAATAAATCCACACGGTGCATAAGTAACGTCTGAAAATAGAATAATTTAATGAAAATGTTAGTTGATAAACAAAGGGTTTTGATATGTGTAGTATTTACCTATGCAGCTCCAGTCTGGGATGGCACCAGCAAAACTAATCTCCGCCAACTGCAGGTATTACAAAACAGGGTGCTGCGTACAGCTACAAATGCTCCATGGTTCGTCAGAAACCAACAACTTCATCACGAGTTTGGTCTTCTACCAGTTCACCAGTACATCCGCCGGCTGGCACGACCTTTCTTTTACCATCTCCAGGAGGTCCCTGGAGCTTTACGTACAATCCCGGCGCTCGCACTCGCCAACCAACTCGCCTCAAGCGCAGACTGCTACAAGATCTCCTCCTGAGTGACCTCTCCAGTACCCACGACGCAGACGAGTGATACCTATCAAACTTAAAGTCCTCAATTTGTGTTACAGTGATCCTGCCATATTTAGCTACAGGAGACGTTCACGGTTACCTCAATTGTTATGTGTACTGTTACTAGGGGTCTCAATAACACACATCTGTAAAGCATATTTGCTGATCGATGTATAATAAAAAAAAAAAGAAAAATGTTTCTTATTGATTTTCATATGGTATTTTGTGCAACATTTTTGTCTTGCGTGCCTAAGAAAGACCTGTTAAATACGAATTTTGCCCATTATATTGCTATTCATTTTCATATACACGAGGCATGTTTTTTTAAGTCAGTGCCGTTTGCGATTCCGCCGCCACAGCGCTACGGCGTTCCGCGCATCCTACATCTCTTGTGTACGCATTGACGCCATTACAGTCTGATTCTTCATTGTATTCGTTGGTTACTGAGTGTTTAAGATGCCTCCGACAATCGTGAGTCCCGCCGATTGTGAAGTACGGGCTGTTATACGATTTCTTAGTGCTAAAGGCGTAAAACCGATCGATATTCATCGTGAGATCTGTGAGGTTTACGGACAAAACATTATGAGTGATAGAATGGTAAGGAAATGGGTGAGAGCATTTAAAGATGGCCGCACAAATGTGCATGATGAAGGACGGTGTGGGCGTCCTTCGGTCGTTACTGAAGATTTGGTGCAGAAAGTGGACGAAAAGATGAGAGAAAACAGACGATTTACAAATTCATCATTGTGCGACTATTTCCCTCAATATTCTCGTAGTGTTTTGTATCGCATTGTGACCGAGAACTTGAAGTACCGGAATGTGCACAAAACCCAACGCTTAGGCAGTGCATTGACCTTCCTTGAGCGGTAGCACAATGAAGGTGAAAAATTTTTAGACCAAATTGTTACTGGCGACGAAACATGGATCGCTTACGTCACACCAGAATCGAAACAACAATCCATGGAATGGCGACATTCATCATCACCCACAAAAGTGAAGTTTAAGCAAACAATTTCTGCCCGGAAAATCATGTGCACAGTTTTTGGGACAGAAAAGGAGTATTGCTAGTGGAGTTTCTGTCTCGTAATGAGACAATCAATGCAGCGTCTTATTGTGAGACATTGAACAATCTACGCCGTGCAATCCAGAACAAAAGACGTGGCAAGTTGAGTAAGGGTATCGTTTTGTTGCATGACAATGCCCATCCACATGTGGCAAATCGGACTAAAGATCTCATCAAATCTTTTCAATGGGAAACTCTAGATCATCCTCCATCCAACCCTGATCTGGCGCCCAGCGACTAGCATTTGTTCCTGCACTTGAAGAAATATCTGGGCTGTCAGCGTCTGCAAGACGATAAGGAAGTCAAAACAGTTGTGATACAGTGGTTACGTCAGGCGGCAGAATTTTATGAGGAGGGTATTCAAAAACTGGTGCCACGCTATGACAAGTGCCTCAATATTCACGGAAATTATGTAGAATGGTAGATTAAGGTACAGGCTTTCATGTAAAAATGAAATTATTGCGATATATATGCACGTCTTTCTTTAATTCCAAAACCATACTGGCTTAAAAAACATGCCTCGTATATGAGAACCAACGTTCCGGCTGGGGGATGCCGAGATGCTAACCACATCTTCCGTATCGTTTGGATGATCGCCCACCTCTGCCGTGCGTAAGTGGGCGTGAGGCCGGCAGTCGGGTTGGTAGGCTCAGGCCCACTTTAGGCTGTTACGTCATATATAAAATAAACAATTAATTTGTATTGTTTTCTTATATTTTATATTACACATTTTAAAATACATATTGTGGTCAGTATTTTATTCACATCTAATATTTTATTGGTATCCTAATAAATTTATGTAAACGTCTCGGTAATATTATATAAAACACTGTTATTTTGAAAACTCAACGAAAACATTTCATATCTTTTTGGTTAAATCCCCTAAATCACTTTTTGTTTGTTACGTACTTGAAGCAAATTCTATCTGTGTTAGAATCAATAACAATGCTTGAGTGTTAGGTTTGTTATTTCAACTGGGTAGCCCGTAGTGTTGAGTAATCCTGACCACTTATTGTAGCACGTGTCTCTTTATAACACACAATATGTGAAGTCCTCTCGATCCTGCGCCCAATGTAAATATTCTGGTGGACTCAGATTTTAGGGTGATTAATCAATTAGCCATAGTCTTCTGCCTAAGGCCGGTTCTTCGCTGCAAAATTTCTCTTGCCCATGCCTTTCTATCAATGTACCATGTTTTCCCTTAATGTCGATAAATTGGTATTTTCTCGTTCAGTTTCACTGGTTCTTAATTTCAACATTTTTCTTTGTTCTCCTAATCTTGCTGATTATCATTATTTATCTACCTCATATGGTATCTCCATATTTCAAATACTCGCATAATTGGAAAGATAGGTTCGCGCTAAAAAATTTAATGCATTAGCCATAGCTGGTGTTTTGAGTAAGGACCTTCCGATTTCATTCGGTTGCTCTAATTAATTCAGCTACCATGGTAACATGCCAGAAAGACAGTGAAAACATTCAACTGGCTCACACTTTTCCTGGTAAATTACAAGGAGACCTCAAATCCATTTTGAGACACATACCCCAATGGCGACTTAAGTGTAATAAGTACCTTGTGTCTCGGGCTACACATGAGGGCTCTTCAATAAAGAATGATCACAATTTTTTTCTAAAACGTACGTTTACTCATCCTCATAAGTTTGATGGCTCTTCTCAAAATAGTCTCCCCTGAATGTGATGCACTTGTCCCAGCGTCTCTGCCAGTGTTCAAAGACATGCTGGAAACCATTTTTTGTGAGATCTTTCAAAATCGCCTCTGGGGCCTTCACCACTGCTTCTGATGATGGATAATGCCTCCCATGAATGCATTTCTTCAGGTTAGGAAACAGGAAAAAGCCACATGAGGCTAAATCCGGACTATAGGGAGGGTGAGGGATGTACTTCACATTGATTTTCGCAAGATATTCAGCAACAACATTGGCAATATGCGGCCGTGCATTATCGTGATGCAGCATCCTGACTGCTTCATAGAAATGTGGTCTTTTGCGCCTGATATGGACTTGCAATGTTTTCAGGACATCCCTATAGTATTGTCCAGTTACTGATGTGTGTGCAGGTACAACATGCTGATAAACCATTCCATGAATATCAAAGAATGAGATGACCATAACTTCTCCAGCAGAAGCAGCCACTTTTGCTTTTGGGGGATTTGGTGATGAATGAGAATTCCTCACTGAGCTTTCCTGTTTTTCTCTCAGGATCAAAATGATGTAGCCAAGTTTCATCAGCAGTGATTACGTTTGAAATAAACTCCGGATCTTCCTCTAACATCAACATAACTGCATGTTACCTCCATTGCAGCGGTAGGTGATACTGAACATGTCTGAACTTACCTGGTTCTCACAGGCGGAACCAGGAAACTACTACTTCGTGTTTGTTTCACAATAAGCTAACAGAATGTAGTAAGATTTAATTTTGGTGGGAAAAATTATGGCCGTAAAAAATAATGATCATTCTTTATTGAACAGTCCTAGTAGTTCAACAAACCTTACCCTCTAATCTGTGTTTAGAACAAAATTTCTTTACTTTCAATGGAAATTCTTTTCAACAAATTTTTGGAGCAGCTATGGGTAGTCCTCTTTCACCCTTTCTTGCTGATTTATTTATGTGTTTTTTGAAATAGAAGTCACTAAAGATTTTCCTTCAATTTTTAAAGTATTGTATAGAAACGTGGATGACATTTTTGTCATATTTCTGAGGGATATGTAGGTATGCTTTAAAACTTCTAAATTTTCAGGATAAAGCTATAAAGTTCACAATAGAAATTGAAAAAAATGGTTAGCTCCCATTCCTGAATCTTGCCCGCCTTGGTAGCGTGGTGGTAGCATGTCTGCCTCACGTTCAAGAGGTCCTGAGTTCGAATCTCGCTCAGGGTGAGTTACCTGGATAATGTTTTTTCCGGGGTTTTCCCTTATCCTGTAAGACGAACGTCAGGTAAATCTAAGCTCCATGGACCCCGGACACATTTGAGCATCATTTCACCAATTCCATTCATCGTCCGATATGACAACCTTGGAGGACGTAAATTACCCCAAAAAAAACTATTCCTGGATTTAAAGAGAACAAAATATAATAATAAATTAAACTTTGGCATTTATAGGAAATCAACTTACACTGATAACTATATAAAAAATAAAAGTTTCAAACCTTTTGTCACACAAATTTTCTGTTTTCAATAGTTTGATTTACGGGTTGATGAACATACCTCTTAAAAAATAATTTAATAGAGAATATAAACAGATTATTAACACTGCTTTAATTAATGCATTTAATAAAGATTTTACACACAAAAGGTTAGAAAAATTTAAATATCAAAAAATGTAAATGCTTCCAATCTTGAAAAAGTAAAAATTGATTATAATTTCAAAAACTATACTTATCATCCATGGGCAAATAAAAAATTACAAAAAGTTTTCAAAGAAGTGGATGTAATACTGGCACCTCAAAATAAATACAGCTTAAAAATTTACTACGGTTTTCTAAAAAATACAAAACTTCAGACAACAGTTGCTATTTTGGCATAAGTTGTACAATAATATCGTTTTTTAATTATTTCCTGATACCTATATTTCTTCTTTTTATAATAATGTTTATCCAAAAACATAATTAAGGAGCTATTTTCTGTTTAATTGATATTTTAACACTCAAAATTCATATCATACAGAAATATCCTCACTTTAATATTTTGGCAAAGTTATTAAATATATCACATTAACAATCACGTAGGATTAGTAAATGCTTTTTATAAAATATTAACATGACTAGAGTTAACTCATTTACTCTTACTATTTTTGTTTCTCTAGTAATTATAAAAGACATAAAGCATATTTCTAATATCCTTGAGCATGGTAAGGAAAACGAAGGTAAAATGTCCTTAGACATTGTATACAGCAGCAATAAAGTAATTAAAGGTAGTTACATAACTCCCGAGGTGATATTTTTTGTTGTTTTCACCTTTGTCTCCGCGTGTACATGAGCCATAAATAATTACCAACTCCGCACACTGTTGACTGTCAACATAGTAAAACGATGTCAGGGAAAAAACAGGAGCAGACCTTGGCAGGCATTGGCGTCGCTTATAATGCAGAACATTTTCTAACGTGTAACAATTATGGATTAGTTACTGTATAAGAGCACTACTCTCTCTCTCTCTCTCTCTCTCTCTCTCTCTCTCTCTCTCTCTCTCTCTCTCTCTCTCTCTCTCTCTCTCTCTCTCTCTGTCTGTCTGCCTGTCTTTCCTCGGGTATATTGGATTGAGTATACTAATACCCTCCATTAGCTTCAATCAGGTAAATTTTCAGAGTAACTTTCGTTTGCTTTGAAAAGGTAAATACGAGGGCTTTCAATAAAAAATGATCATGATTTTTACGGTCATAATTTTTCGCACTAAAATTTAATCTTATTATATTCTGTTAGCTTAATGTGAAACAAACACGCCGTAGTAGTTTCATTGTTGGTACTCCTGGTTCCCGCCTGTGAGAATCAGGCAAGTTCAGACATGTACAGTATCGCCTACCGCTGTAATGGAGGTAACACGCCAGGAACAATATGCGGCTTTGAAATTCTGCTTTCGTCTCAACAAATCTTCAGTTGAGGCCTATACAATGTTACAGGAGACCTATGGAGGGTCAGTTCTTCCCTACAGCACAGCTTGAAGGTGGTTTAAAATGTTTAAAAAGGGGAGATAATCAATTTCAAAGGAAGGTGGACTCGGTGCTCCAGTTACTGCTCTTACGGAAGAAAACATCAACACTGCTGCTGCAATTGTGAGAATTACCTTAAGATCACTTTCTGAAATACTGAACATTTCATTGGGTGCCACTCACACGTTGGTGACATAAACAGTACACATGAGACATGTTTGTGTACGATGGGTTCCAAGACTGTTGATTCCCGAACAAAAGGACATTCGCATGCAGGTCTGCATGCAGTTAAAGTTGATGTTAGAGGAAGATCCGGAGTTTCTTTCAAACGTAATCACCGCTGATGAAACTTGGCTACATCATTTTGATCCTGAGAGCAAACAGCAAAGATCAGTGTGGAAATCTCCTTCATCACCAACCCCCAAAAAGCAAATGTGCTTGTTTCTGCTAGGAAAGTTATGGCCATCTCATCTTTGATATTCATGGAATGGTTTATCAGCTTGTTGTACCTGCACATACATCAGTAACTGGACAATACTACAGGGATGCCCTGAAAACATTGCAAGTCCATATCAGGCGCAAAGGACCACATTTCCATGAAGCAGGCTGGATGTTCTATCACGATAATGCGCGGCCGCATATTGCCAATGTTGTTGCTGAATATCTTGCAAAAATCAACGTGAAGTGCATCCCTTACCCTCCCTATAGTCCGGATTTAGCCCCATATGACTTTTTCTATTCCCTAACTTGAAGAAACGCATTCGTGGGAGGAATTATCCATCATCAGAAGCAGTGGTGAAGGCTGCGGAGGCGATTTTGAAGGATCTCTCAAAAATTGTTTCCAGCATGTATTTGAAGACTGGCAGAAACGCTGGGATAAGTGCATCGCATTCAAGGGAGACTATTTTGAGAAGGATCATCAAATTATGAGGGTGAGTAAAGGTACGTTGTCAAAAAAAGATTGTGATCTGTCTTTATTGAACAGCCCTCGTAAAAAGTGTATTTAAACGTTTGGGTTTCCAGCTCATATAACTGGAGGAAGATTAAATGACAAATTTGGTCAAGGGTTGCATATTTTAATTTTGCATGCTAATATTTATAAAATTCTGCTTAATTTGATGTCCTATTTATGTTTGCTAGCCAAAAATAAATATGAGTGAGCTAATATTAATGGCTTTATCACCGTTACCTTTAAAAAGTTGACATGTAGCTCATTTTTGTTTAATTTAATTGTCATTCATTTGTATACTTATTATTATTGATGCTGTTATTAGAGTGCTTACTTCAAAACAAATGCCTGTTTTCTCTGAAATTCAGCAGATAAAAGGATGAATTTTAAATAATGGATAAAACATAACGTCCTTAACCGTATGTACAGAGGTATTTTTAGACGTGGCGTATGACGTAATGTGACACAGTGGTTTATGGTCGAGTCCACTTGTTTATTTGTAAGAAAAATGGGTGTCAGGTTAGTGATCTGTCATCTAATCCACTAACTTTATCGAATGAATGGATCAATGAATTATTTATTGTGCATGTTCCAAAGTTTTACATTTTTTCAGTTGACAATTTTAGGCTACATTTATTTGTCTTTACGTTGTTGCTACCTCGGCTTACAAGACACCCTGGTCTTCTGCTCTGCCACGTAGCTCTTAACCTCTGTGCCTCGTTGTTACTTAATTAGCCTCATTCTTCCCCCACATCTTCCTTTCTTATATTTTTTACTTTTCTTGCTCATTTTTCTTTTGCTTTCTGTAAGAACTCATCAAACTTTCTCCTATTTGTCCTCCCAAACCTTTTTTCTCCACATTGCAACCTCTTCGCATTCTGTTACATAGTGTTCTATGCTTTCTTTTCCCCCACACAATTCACAAATTCTCTTTTCCCTACCTCTAATCCCTCTTAGAAATATTGTTCCTGTTCTCATCCAAGCTAGGCCCTTCTCTCTCTTGTCTATTGCAATAATCCACCTACTTTCACCAGCAGACTGCTGATAATGTTAGTTTAGTGTTTTATATATTAACTTTATCAGCAATCTGCTGGTGAAAGCAGAGATCTTATCCCCATCATTGATTTGCATGACGTCACTCGCGCACATCCGAGCAAGGTCCCGCGCCACCTCTAAAAATACCTCTGTACCTACTTTGATCCATGGGTGTGCAATGGTTTGGACACAAGAAATTACTTTACTTCAAAATAATTTTAAAAATCAAAATAATCTTAATAAATAATAAGTTTATATCCATTCGTCATAAGAGAGGGTGAATTAAATACTTATTTACTTAATATAATACTTAATACTTAACATACTAAATCTTTATTCTACAACATGATATCTCCCTTCATCATACTTTTATATCATCTTTCAGACTCCTGCAGTATAGTGGTGCCAACGAAGAACTTGTGGCACTTTTTAGGAACTTCCGCGGTGCCTGCGACCCGCTTATCCCTCACTTTCTGCATTCTTCCTGTGGTCCCCTCTGTACCTTCCTTCTGAAGTTTGTTAGCCTCAATAGATCTGTGTGGAGATCGCGGTATCCAAGGAGTCCCTCTACGTTGTTTATCCTTTTCCTGGAAGAGAACGTCATTCCAGATTATTCCAAAACTTCAAAAATTTATTAAATAAAATTGTTTTAAGTTTTCTTGTCCAACTAATGATAGCAATATAGCAGCCACGGAAATGTTTCAGAGATGAAGGTAACAGTCAGAGCTAAGTCCTGTCAACCCAATACCAGGTAATTGTTGGACTATGCTATTAAGGCGTAAGTTTCGTATGTGTCGGTAAATATCTCCAATTTACTTCGTCTATCGTGGAATATCACTCCACTATAGAATATATACAACTTTTGTCAAAATACCGGAAGCTTTTGGGATAAAAGGCAGTGAAACCCAGGAGACCTGGTGGAAAACAATAATTAAAGACTTCATCGCAATTAATATAACATAGTAAATCCTACAGGCAAAAATCTGATGTGCTCTCCACGTTACTTACTAGTACAGTTTACCTTTGTAAATCTTCTACAACTATAATTAAATGGGAATCACTTCGAAAAACAGATGCAAATGTATTAAATGTGTGGTAATTTAACTCATTTTTACACAGATATAAAATAACAAGACAATTAACCTCTAAGCAATGAATTTTTGAAGTTGAGAGATTTTTCTTGAAACATTTCCCGTCACCTCTTAAACGCTCTACTTTGTAAGTTTGACATTTACTAGAATTTTTAACTTTGAGGCAAGCTGATCACTCTCCCTCCCTCTTTCTCTCGAACACCTTTTGTAAATATTTATTTTTTAATTCAGACTACCTCATAACATGTATTTCTGGTAAATTCCAATGCAGGAGTATAACTCACTACTTATATAGAAAATGAGTAGTTGTCAAGCAGTTTTTGAGATTACTCACTCAGATAAGATGGGTGTTGACCAGCTCCCCACTGAAGATGGTCTAAACCAGACTGAAAAGCGCTTATGGAGATATGGAGAACATCTTATCTGAGTGAGTAATCTCAAAAACTGCTTGACAACTACTCATTTTCTATATAAAAGATATCTCACTTTTAACAACTTGACAATGTCTTCTTTAAAACTCACTACTTCCTTATGGGTACTATAGATAGATAAGTATCAGGGATCCTTCAATGAGCGGGATGGTTCAGGCGGTTTCGTCTGTGGCCCGCATTCGAGACCCATTGGTTTTTTCGGGGTTTTCCCGAGCCGCTAGGTGAATGCTGGGTAGGTTAATTACATTCCCCGAATTTCTTGTCCCTCCATTTTATCTCCATTATCATTTCACATTATCTCTCATCTGGTGGTCTATTTCAGAGTAGAAGTGTCAGCGGGTGTCTCGGCGGTGCATGGCAGAATGATATGCTCTGAGGAAAACTACTTCCTCCTCCGGTAGGTCGGGTAGGTCGGTTGCCGGTCTCCGCTCCTCTCCCCAGGATCCGTCCCCTTCAGCTGCCGTGGTGCAGGCGCTGCGGACCCTTAGCACTCGTGGTACCTCTGACGTTACTAGAGGAACCTCGGGCCGAACATTCAAGCCCCTCCCTGATAGGGAGTTGTTCGGATTGGGTTGGTCTCGAGGGACAGTGATTCCCGATACCCGTGGGTGATCGGGTACGTCTCCGGACGGGGTTGAGGGAAGCGATTAATATCCCCGCGTACTAGCCAGCATAGCTAGTAGGTGTGCTAGATCACCAGGTGGCCCCACCTAGGTCATATCGGTAGTCTTCCAATTTTGAAGTGGGCGCCCATAAGTGGCGTATCCATTCCATCCCGTCTTGAGTCCATAGAACCAGATGGGGGAGCTTGTTAATCTGTAGGAAAGCTCCACGGATGCGCCGGGCGCCCTTTTGGGGCAGCTCGGTAACCCCCTGGTCGAAGGAGGTCCGGGTGCTTGGTCCTACGGGTCCAGGACTAATGTGAGTAGAACCTCTGGCATAACGTGGTCTCCGTTCCTCTGCTGGGACTATTTCGGGACCACCAGCCAGAGACCTTTGGGGCTTGGATCGCCTGCCTAGGACTATTAGCGCTCAGCTGCTGGGATCGTTACCGTCCCGCTGTATGGGAGCGTGTTCGTTGTCCTGGCCTGTCGGGGGAAGCCTCTATCCAATTAAACTGTAGGGACCTTGCCCTCTGCACTGTCGTGGCTCCTTGGGTCGGCCGCCCTCTGTCTCCTTGGCCTCATTCTTCCTCCCGGGGGTGTCCCGACTTGGGGGCATAGGAACAATGGATCCAGCATGGTTCCCCTCCGTAATGAAATCCTAATCCTCAAGTGTGGATGACAATTATTTTTTGGTATTTTACTAAATTTTATTGGACAAACTTTTAGAATAATATAGCATATTACTACAATAATTGGCTTGAGCTCCAAAGGTCTCACAAAATCAATAAGACGACAAACTCATTTCATTATTACTCTTCCGGCGTTGTACGCAAAGGGATGATGTGGAGGTACTAACTCTATGACCTATCTAGTCGTGCACTGTCCTGGATATATATTGTTTAATAAATCATCTTATTTTTTCCCTTTAAACCTTTAATACCTGTAGTAAAATTTTTGAGACCAAGGTGCTTTGTTAAGAATTTGGATTTTTAATGTGTTATTTCCTTTAATTTTATATTATGTTAAGCTTCAATAATAATATAAACGTGCTTATATCTGTTTTATATTATAAACATATGATTTAAATGATAGAGTTCTTTAAATAAAAACAAAAACCATACAAATGTAACCTGTCATTAGCCAAGCGTGCCATCACACCATTTACTAGACCCCTCCCCGTCCTTTGACACAGGCACATTTGGTATGACTGGATAGTCGGTTCATTGCGCATCGCCTTAAGGGTCGGTTTAGGAATTATATTAAGTGGTAGTGCCCCGGGTATAAAATATTAACATAAAAACACTTTCAAAACTAATAACGACAAATTTAAAAAAATTTGGTACATAACGGAAATCATAACTTACAATGAATATATTAAAGTAAATGCTTTAAATTTTAACGTTGCCTTTCCAAATGGAATTGTTCAAGTGGTTAAAAATAGTTACACTTGTGTCATTATTTGTGGTAAAACGTGTACATAAGAAGATATTGCTGGCTTTCTTAAATACTTTAGTGCATCAGTATTCGCTACTCAAGAGCTAACTCCTGTACAAAAGCTACAATGGGAATAAAACTATGTAATTCTAGTTAACTGTGTTTAAGAATTCAATACGAGTACTAGCTAATTTGACATTTTAAGCACCGAGCCTCACATAGAGATGGCACCACTGGGTTAGTTTGACGGATAGCATCATATTGTTTAACTCTAGGCTAGCTTATATCCATGCATAATTACAGATCAATAGTTTGTTTGGTTTTTGAATGACAGAATTTTAAACAAAACAAGTGTCGCAGTTTCACGAAAATGAAGGATTTGGAAAAACGAGTATGATTAAGTACTTCCATTTGTAAGGCTTAACGCCTAAAGAAATCAAGGAGGAAATTGGCGAATGGAGCCCAAAATGGCGAATGGCAATCAACCCGAAGAAGAGCTCTGCAAATCTTCTGGCGAAAACTAGAGCCAACCGGTTGCAGCAGAACTTCGTTTTACGGCGCCGTAGAATCCCATGGGTGCAATCAGCGAAGTAACACGGAGTGACAAGCTAACTTACGATCCGCAGTCAAGAGCAAAGTCCAGCTGGGGCACGTCGCACTCCGGAGCCTATACCCTATTTTCCGCTCAACTATGCCCATCCGACTCAAACTCCAGCTGTATCGGGCGATCATTCCGCCTATGATTCTGTACGGCTGCGAGATCTGGGGAACAGTGGCTAATACCACTTTCGTCAGGCTCCAGACGCTGCAGGACAAGGCACATCGTATCATATACGATACAGACTGGAGATTTCCTGCTCATATCCTACATGAGCACCCCCAGATCCCGTACATTGTCGATGTCATCCGCGAGAGGGCACGATCAATGTACGACAAAATCCAAAATCACACCAACCCTTTAGTGAACTCCCTGGGCAGGTATGACCAGAGGGATCAAAGACGCTTGCCATCCTTCAGACTACCAAGAGACGTCTAGGGGCCCCTTGGTTAACCCAAGAGAAACCCCAGATGTCTCTAGGACCCATTTTCACGCCTGATGGATCAAGCGATATACAACCCATAACCAAAACGGAGCAAAAACTTTAAATCGTGTCTCCCAAAACGGGGGAACGCTTAAGTGCAGCTGCCTATGAGAAAATTGAACAAGGGCATCCCATTCCAAATTTCCCAAAAATTAAAATACCCCAGCAGAACATGAAACCAATTTGCTCATTTCGCAGGTTAAGCCGCAAAGCGGCTAGGTACTGCGGCATAAGACACCCGGACGGGGAAAAATAAAAATAGCCCCGCCCGACTAGAACTACCTCTGGACCTCTGGAGTACATTGTAAGGCTCTGTCCCTTCATATACAATGATTAAAGGGTGGATTGCTAAGTTTAAAATGCGACGTACGAGCACTAGTGATGAGCCTTGCTCTGAACGCTCTGTGGATGTCACAACTCCAGAGATCATTGAAAAAATTCTTTGTTAGTACTGGAAGACCGCAGATTAAAGTTGTTTGAGATAGCAGAGGCTGTAAACATATCGAAAGAAGGTTCAGATAACATTTTAAATAGTTTTGAGTTTTCATAAGGTCTGTGCAAGATAGGTGCCACCTTTGTGGACATCTGAGCAAAAGCTGCAAAGAAAAACTGTTTCTGTTAAGAATTTGGAGCTCTACCATAAAAATCCTAGTGAATCTTTGATGCGGCTTATTACCATGGATGAAACTTGGTTACATCACTACACTCCAGCAAGTAAATTACAGTCAAAACAGTGGATTGCGCTAGGTGAAGCAACACCAGAAAACGCAGACAGTTTTCTCAACTAACAAGGTTATGACGAGTGTTTTATGGAATGCACAGGGAATTATTTTTATTGAGTACTTGGAAAAGGTTGTCTGCGCCGTGCCATAGTGGGCTAAGGCAGCATGCCTTGGTCCCTGGTCACGGAAAGCGGTCGGGGTTCGATCCCACCCCTGTGGTGGGAATTTTAGGTCCCGGGTATAGGACCGGTGCCCACTCAGCATCGTGAGGAAAGCGAGGAGCTTACGCTAGGTAAGCGGCCCTGGTCACGGAAACCAACATTCCGGCTGGGGGATGGCAAGATGCTGACCACATCTCCTCTCCGTATTCGGCTGGATGATCGCCCACCTCTGCCGTGTGCAAGTTGGGTTGGTAGGCCTTGACCCTTTGCTTGAACACACCCTACTCGCCAGATCTAGCACCCAGTGACTATCACCTATTTCTGAACCTCAAAAATTTTCTTGGAGGACGAAGACTTCACAGCAAGGAGGTCACTGATGCGGTAAACAGCTATTTTGAGGGCCAAATCGCAACACAGACATGGTTTAGGTAAATTAGAACACCTGACAAATGTATTAGCCTTTCTGGATATCATATTGAGAAATAAAGAAAAGAATTAAAATGTTCTTTTTATTGAGAGGTCCGGACTTCAGCTCAATCTCATAATTTGAATATATCACGCATTTATGGCAACGCTGTGGCAATAAAACAGTTACTATAACCATGGGCTGTACCTGTAATGGAGAGACACTTCTCACACTGCGACTATGTGAAAGTTATTTCAGTTATCACTTCTCGCCAGGAGAAAGGAATAAAATAAACAGCCATAAAAGGTTGCAGGGAGACTTGCAGAAGTCCCTAATCGTTCCTGACTAGAAGACCTGTCCCAGTACTGAAGCTGTCTAGAGAAAGCTATGAACGATCCGTCTAACCAGGCAGCCCTCTGGTGTCCATGGGAAATATTATTTACATCTGATCGGCACCGCCACAAACACGAAACGTCTAGGTACTACTGAAATACGAGAAGGAAACGAATTTACAAGGAAATTAGTTAAAAGAGGCTGAAGTAAATGAGAAATCATACCAGCATTTGCCTAAGAACGACTGACCCAAGGTCCGTTCGCTTGAGGAGAATCGAAACAGAGACCTCCCTAATGTAAATTTCGCACATTGTTGCGGAATCGTCTCGTTCGTATTGGGTTTTTAATTCTAACACCATAAACGCCTCGTGATTTGAAGCAGCTGTTATTTATTACTTCTTCTATTTATACATTCTCCCATCAGTAAAAGCAATGGTCAATGTTCTGTGCAAGTTACAGCCATCCTCACATTTCAGTCATACTGTTGTCTTCCCTTCACTCAGGAAAAATGTTTTAATATTTATTCAATCACACTCCACTAGCCTTCCCCTTTATTTGTTTCTTCCCATGTTTCATTGCCTTTCGTTGTTTCCTTGTTAAGTGGTTTACTTTTCAATATGCTCCCAGTCACTCATTCAGATTTCCTGTTCTATGAAGCGCTTGCTTCATCCTATAAAGGGTTTGAACTACTAACCCTTCTTTTCCCACGGCTTTGTTGAAATGGCACACGAATGGCATTGTCAAGCTGTTTATTTTTAAAATGTATTAAAAACAACACTATACAAATCTTTGAAGTATAGCCTCTGGGGTGACAATTTGAATAGATCATCTCGTGGGGTAGGGTTCGTATCTAAGTTGAGGTAAAATATGGTAAGAGAAAAAAAGTAACTCCTTTGAAGATCATTTTGGTACAAAATGCAGCAGTTTTGTCTGATAGTAATTGCACAGCTGTTTCATGGACTACTCCTAGTTTTCTATCCTCTACATCTTTGTCAGTGGAAACCCATATACAAACCAAAGTATTCAATAATTGCTTTTGAGTTATGGTTTACGATCATAAGAATATAATTCAATACATTTTTTTAGTGCGACACTAATACCAAGTATAACATTGTTACAAACATTTTAAAAATATTTTAAATGTCTCGGAAGAGGTTTATTCATGTTCTGAAATAACATTTCCCTACACTTTTCTCTAAGCAATATTTTTTTTTTTTTTAGTTATGTTGTTTTTCACTGGAGTGCGGTATGCAAATACAAAGCAGTTTGTTACTATTGTTTCATTTGCTAAAACAGCATTATCTTCTATTATTTCCATACTCTGAAGTTTTACGGATATTATCCTCGCCAATGTTACTTATTTCGGTTCGAATGGATTCCTTGAGAACATCAATTATCCGTGGCCAATTCTTGTACGCTCTATTTTTAGCCCGCCTTGGTAGCGTAGATGGTAGCATGTCTGCCTCACGTTCAGCAGTTCCCGAGTTCGAATCTCGGCCAGGGTGAGTTACATGGATAAGGTTTGTTCCGGGGTTTTCCCTTATCCTTCACGACGAATGTCAGGTAACTCTAAGCTCCAAGGACCCTGGACTCATTTGAACATCATTTCACACAATTCATTCCCGTCTGATATGACTTAACGTTGGAGGACGTAAATTACAACAACAAAAAAACTCTATTTTTAGATACCAACATAAGAAAAACTCCGGTGAGGTTAGGTCAGGGTAACTGGTAGCCACAAACTTCTTGAGATTATTCGATTATTAAAGAAACTGGTTACAAGTTCCATGGTGTCATTAGATGTATGGCACGTTGCTCCATCTTGCTGGAAATAACCTTCTCTCAATTCGATATCATCTCCGTAAAACTTCAGAGAATATGGTGAGACGAGTGTAAACATGTATAGATGCTGGTGGAGGACACTTCCAACATTTTCTCTGAGAAGTAAATAGTGTAATGTAATCTCCCAATTGTGTATTATATTCTTCCAAAGTAGCACGTGTGTCCTATTATTGCTTCCAAAGTTATGGCCTATTAAAATGGTTCAGGTTTATATGGATCACACTATATTATTATACAAGCAGCAAATAAGCATAAGTATAGTGATGAGATAATTTATAAAATAAATAAATAAATAAATAAAACAGTAGCATTAACTCTAATGAGTTGTCAAATTATATGAAATTCATTTTGAAGAGAACAGTAGGAACCTAACTTCAGGCACTTGATAACACAAGAAAGGGAAACCTGACCTCTCTCATCCACAGTTTGGGACATGACTTTACTGTTTTAATGCTGCCTGCTCTCGGATAGTAACCATCCTTCCACCCATAATTTAGTAACCTTTCCAGAATTATCATTAAACAGAAATACGATGTTCTTTTCTTCTCCAGGATTTAGTAAAGAATATAAAAAGTTACTCCCATTTCTCAGTTGAATATTAGATTAGATTATTTACTGTGCATATTACAAAATTTTCCAACTTTAGGCTACATTTATTTGTCTTTGCCCTGTTGTTACCTTGGCTTACATGACACCGTGGTCTTCTGCTCTGCCAGGTAGCTCTTAACCTCCATGCCTCCTTGTTACTTGATTAGTCCCATTCTTCTCCCTCATCTTCCTTTCTTATTTTCTTTACATTTTGGCCCATTTTTCTTTTACTTTCTGCAAGAACCCACCAACACTTCTTACCTTCTTTTCCTCCCTGCTCGTTAACATTTTATAGCTACTATCCTCTTCTCTACTTTCTCCCACTTTTCCTCCCAAACCTTTTTTCTCCACATTGCAGCCTCCTCACATTCTGTTACATAGTGTTCTATGCTTTCTTTTCCCCCACACAATTCACAAATTTCTTTTTCCCTACCTCTTATCCCTCATAGAAATATTGTTCCTGTTCCCATCCAAGCCAATCCTTCTCTCTCTTGCCTATTGCAGTAATCTAGATGTGCTTCTAATCCCCAATTTCTTTTTATTTGCTTGTAACATTGTAATGATTTCATATTTTCTAGACTTCCCCATATTTCCTGTCTTTCTATATCTTCTATTCTGCATTTTACCATTTTACCCACATCACTTGTATTCCTTTCCTCTAATCTCCATAGTGAAATGTCTGACATTTGAGAAGTTATCCTAACGTAAAATATAAAAAATATAAAAATATTTAATAAACTAACAATATAATGAAGGAAAATCAAAAAAGTCCATTGAATGATTAAATAATGGTATCGATCGTTGTCATTCTGGAACCCAAGATGGAGTTAGCGTACGTTAGCTAAACCTAATGATGCAATAATTAAATCTATCACCAAAATCCAGGCTCTGGTGATATCTTTACTAGCATTCTTATTACTTAATTTTAATGTGTATTAGTTTATAGTCAAGCAGAACACACTGTTAAACTGTTACAAAGTGCAATGAAGTACAGTTTTTCTATGTCAACAAACTGACAACTAATATAATCATTTTAAAAAATACCTATAGCCTATAGCTGAGATCACTATGGCCCCAAATTGGTATCAAATGAAAATTGTTTGACATTGACCTCATTATTAGGTCTCCAGCGGGATTCGAACCTCCTTGCAATGAACTGATCCACCATGAGTGGAGTATTTACCTACAAATAGAGCCATAAAACGATTTGCCGTTCCGGGCCGCTGAGGTGGCCTAGAGCCTGCCTGCAGTGCCGGAGTAATACCACGGGATTAGTCTCCCACCAGGCCTGCCTTAAAACTGCGAGAGAAATGAAGAGGACAAACTAATTAAAACGAGCGCTCCAGATTTGTGCGTTACACTCCGGTGTACAGGGTGTTCCACAATATTCATTTGTTAATGCTTTATTGTTTCCTGATTTAAGCTTATATGATACGAATGCTGCAAGTCTCCCCTAACAGAACAGCAAGCACCTGGTGACGTGTGCTCTTACAATCAGGGCATCATCCACGAATCAGGTTTGTGAAGCTGTCGAAAATGACAATGCAGAACACAACAGATACTTACCATACCCATACCTAACTGTATGTAGCTCTCAAAAGAACCAAAAATCTGTAGGCTGTGCGTTTTCAAATGGCTTTACTTGCGACACAGCACGATATGCCCATTCTGTCATGTCCTTAGCACTAACTGCTCAACGCTATTTTTTACCTTATTGAGTGTGCTGGTCTTGTTCTTTCTCCAGCTTTAGATACTTTCGCCCTTGCAATCTAATGCAATTTTTATGCATTGTTGATGCCTTCTGTATTTGTTGCTATACATCTTGTTTCTCTTGGCTCATAACTCATAAAATGTCATGATATTTAGGTGTCGTGCTCTGCACATGACCCTCCTGTTTGATTTTATATTCTTTCGTTTTAACATTCTTGTTTTATGCTCAAGTTGCTCTCGGGCAACAAGCCAGGTGAAAAGACGTTTCGGGAGTGTGCATCTCTCCCACCATTAGAATATTTATTAAATGTTATAACCACAAATGAATTACTGGATATAACACAAATATAAACAAAGACAAAACACTATCAAAATTCGCATTACTGAACAAAAGACTGTTTTCAGTAAATTAAATACCAGGCCAGGAGATGGCGTGAGCATAGAAAATGAATTGGGTCAAAGAAACGTAACTAATTAACTTGAACATTGATATTTGTGATAAAGCAGCAAGAGAAGTCTTTGCTTGGGCCAGAACAGGGGTGGTAAAACTGAAGGGATTGGGAAGAGGGAGTGACCTGGAGAAATGCCCATTGTGTCACCAAAGGAATAAAGAATGGCATTAGCTTTTAGAATGTGAAGAAACTAGATTGCTTAGGGAGAAGATAGGTAAAAAAGACTGGGCAAGGCTACCAAAAGAAATTCAAGCAATGAAGTTAATGATTGTAAAAACTGGGAAAAATTTAATTCAATTTGGGAACTTTTTGGGCAAAGTAAGAGACAAATGGTTGAGGAAGATAAGTAAATATGATGAAAATGATGATGAAGTATTTTAGATAAGTTGCCAATAGGGACCCATTAGCTCGACAACCTCAGAGTTTGAGTCTATTGGGCCCAAAGGTAACCAGCAACTCAGTGTAATAAAAAGTATGTAAATCTATAATAATTTGTAATTGAAATGGAAATAATGATTACTTACTAAACTTGATTATCAAGCTGTATTGATCTGTTCTTCTTAAGTCGACGGATTTCCATTTTAAGGTCGGTTTCCAAGAGGAGCTGAACTGAAAACCAGCATCACGATTAAGCGTGCTCCTCTCGGAGGAAATGGCCAAAGTCTCCTTAATTCTCCGCTCCCAGTATATAGGACACCATATATAGGACAAATCGGAAGGACTATCGCTACCAGGATAAACGAACATGACCGGAGCATTCGTTTAGTGCAACCTGAGAAGTCTGGGTTGGCAGAGCATTGTATTGATAACGACCACAGAGCCAACTTTCGGGAGACGACCATCTTGGCAATATGCAACAGTTACTGCGAGCGGAGAGTTAAGGAGGTTTTGGCCGGAGGCGTGTGCGTTTTTCCATAGGCATACTGCACATTGCCTGTACTGTTATCACTCGCGCATGTAAACAAAGACAGGTAGGTGCAGCCTGACCATGACAGGAACAGAAAGAAGAAACAAATCAGTCGCGTTACACTACACCTTGACCATGCGTCTGCATACACTTGCAAGGCAAAGCTTCACTAATTCACAGAGTACCACGTTACGTTGATTTCGACGTTTACACGTTTGATGGCGGTGCTGTACATTTGATGTCATTCATGCTCTGGAACCAGCTAACTTTTACTGGTTTTCAGTTCAGCTCCTCTTGGAAACCGGCCTTAAAATGAATATCCGTCGACTTAAGAAACATATCAATACATCTTGATAATCAAATTAAGTAGTTACGCTTCTTTGACACAATTAATTTTCTATACTCACGTCATCTCCTGAACTGGCATTTAATTTACTGAAAACAGTCTTTTGTTCAGTAATGCGAATTTTGATAGTGTTTTGTCTTTGTTTATATTTGTGTTATATCCAGTGATTCATTTGTGGTTATAACATTTTGTAAATATCCTGATGATGGGAGAGATGCACGCTCCCGAAACGTCGATTTCTATTCGTCTGTTCACCTGGCCTGCTTCCCGAGAAAAGCTTCAGCATATTCGTCGCCAGGAAAGCTTCAGGTCTTATTTTTTATTATTGCTCTACATTACTAAAACTTCGCTTATTTTACGGCCGGTGTTTCTATACCTGGCAATTGTCCTTAGAAATTTAATTTTACTTCCTGGAGTCTGCCATTTTTTTCCGCTCATAATCGAAATACCACTACTATGGCCACGCCTTGGCTCAGTGGTTAGACCGCTTGGCTCTCGCCAAGGTGGCCCGGGTTCGATCCCAGGCAACCGCAAAGTGAGATTTGTGGTGGACAACACGGCGTTGGGCGGGTTTTCTCCGGGATCTCCGGTTTCCCCCGCCATCTCATTCCACCGGTGCTCCATCTTCATCTCATGTATCATCAGTGTCATCGCCTGCGGTGCCGTATGTACTAAAACCTTGCGTTAAACGCTACACATTTCATTACCACTACTATGTAATACTTTTGAAATATAACTCGATATAACTACGTTTCATTTTCAATGAATTCTTTGTAATATAATTTAAATAACCAAATATTTATATTTTCTTCGCTAGATCAGTGTTATTTTCATACGAAATATTACTGCCGAACATTTATATTCTTCTGCATGTACTATTCTATTATTTCTCAGGAAATGTTCCATTTTATACTTTTTTATTTGCCTAGAAAAGGAATTAAGGAACACACTTTGACCTTATCATCTGTACTGTATCAGAACTGAGCACTCCATTTCTAACAAGATACAATACTTCCCAAACTAATTTGGTAATATGCATGCTCATTATGGGGTTTTGGCTATAACGAGGTGGATCCAGATATTCCAGAACTGGATATTCGGAATAATCATCAGTGCATCCCAAGTAAGTAAGAAATGAAAATTTTTGCCTGGACATGACTTTACGTCATGTAACCACAGCCCTCCTATGGCGTCTATATACAACGCTCTTAACACCTTGCAGCATCGGATACTCCAGAACGTGCCATAGGTCTGCATCAAGAGGAACAGACACGCAGACCTGTTGTCTGAGGAACACCAGTGGATGTAACCCTGACGCAATTCTCACGGTATAGTGGCCGCGCTCAAACCATCCCCAACCGGCTCTCTTTGTAGGGAAACACTGTTCTTCCCCCTAACCACAATGTCATAAACATCTTAGGAAACACCAACCGGGATCAGAGGTGAAGAATGTTAGGCACGTGTTTACAGCTGAGAATACCCACGGTTGCCGTTGTTTAAAATAACGTTTAGAGGCAAAATATAAATAAAAAATAAAGCAGAATTCACTGTAAGAAACCATCATTGATCTTTTCAAATTAATTTTAAATGATTAATGTTTCCTATAATAATACATAATGTTACAACTCTTTATAACATAACTGAAAAGAGATATATTACCTATGCTGTTATGCTATTAGTACTTCTATTACGTACAAGAACTAAATGCGTATTATTATCATAATATCTAAGGAAAGTTTAGTAAAACATCATTACAATTTTAAAGGGGTTAAAATGCATCAATGTGCATGAGTTTGCGAGGGATATTTACTTGCGAATTAAAGAAGCACTTTGGACATTCTGGTAGTTAATAATAATTTATAAGCAAAGATTGCACGTTATAGCTTTGTTTATTGCTATCGTGAGTCAATTTACCCTAAAACATTTTCCTTTATTTTATGGCAGCTACAGGTGGTGAATTTCTGTTGATTTAAGAAAGCAATAAATACTTCAAAAGTAAAACAAACAAAAACGAACCAAGGAATTAAAGAAAAACTAGTAAGGAAGCTCTATTACTCTTTTTAAATTTTGGAAGCTTTTTACAAGGATGTCTGCTAATTTTAGAAGTTTGAATAAAGTTAAACAGTGTATTTTTTTGGGGGCCCCCCTTCTGCTAAACACAGTTTAAATAAATAATCACTTACATTCCGCATAATAATTAAATATGTCGTAAACGCTTTAGAACTCGAGAAAGTTTATAAATACTGTTGGATATATATTACAAGTATGAATGGAAATCCAAGTTAGCATATCCATGTTAGGTTCGATACCCACGGTCTCCACATCTTAATTAAATTACGCAAGTGCTAAACGTCAATAACTATTAAACACTAATAAATTTATAAAACTACACTAAGTAAAACACTATGTAACTTCTATAAATATAAGCTTAATTAACATACATAGGAAGCACGTTTGCACAGTCTAAGATGATTTCTGAGGACACAAGAAAAATATTATAACAGCGCTCTAACTTGGTGAACGTATTAAGAAATACTACCCGTATGTTTAAGGGTGGAAAGCCCTTATAATTGCTTACATGTGAGGAGGTGTGGTCAGAAGGGAAAGCTTTGACAGCGTCTGGGATTCAATGTTATTGTTAACAAAATTATAGACCTTGTGCAAAACTTCTTCAGAATAAAAGAAAAAAAGAAAGACATAATGTTATGCACAAGTATTGCTACTTAATATAATAATATAATACTTTAGATTAAAATGTTACTCACTTCAGTACAGTGATACATTAATGCATTACTGTAGGAATGTATTTCCTTTCCCATAAATATTTTACAGTGCCTTTGATATACTTCCATGCATGTTGTATTGGCGAAAAGTTGAATTTTTTGTACTGTTTTAGTATATAACTAATAGGTTCTACATATTTCACTCCATCCATGTGCATTGACTGTAATAAATCCTGGAACGTTTTCCATATTTATCATATGTTTGATATTTTAATTTTAAGGTAGAGCCAGACTTAAAAATTCAATGCCATAGCCCTGATTTGAACCACGGATGTTCCGGTTGCCATCCAGCGCTCTAACCACTGAGCTACTATGGCCAACATGCTGACATGACATTAAATTCTTCAACTGACTCGTATTTTTCCTGGTAAATCACTAAGGAGTTCTCATAAACACATAAGACAACTACCTTAATGGCGACTTACAACATGTAAGTACTTTAAGTCCCGGGCTTTATAGTTAACCACTATTAGGTCAATTTAATGTCATGTTGGCACGTTGGCCATAGTAACTCAATAGCTAGAGCGGCTGGACGGAAACCACAAGATCCGTGGTTCAAATCCCGGCTATGGCATTGAATTTTTCAGTGTGACAGAACAATTAATTTCCATTTTTATTTTAGTATTTAAATCTTACCTGGGGTTTTACATCCGTTTATTTAAATGTCCCTAAAAGTTATATAAGTATTTAATTGCAATTTAATTCATACAGCATTTGAGTTGTAAGCGTCAGTATCCAGATAATGATAACTAAAGGCTGAAGGCATGTCATTTTTCCATAGGTATACTGCACATTGCCTGCACTGCTATTGCTCGCGTATTTAAACAAAGAGAGATAGGTACAGTCTGACCTGACACGTGCAGCAAGAATAAACAAAACAGTCGCGTTATACCTTGCGTCTGCAAACACTTGCAAGCCAATGTTTCAATGATTCACAGAGTACCACGTTACGTTGATTTCGACGTTTACATATTTGATGGCGCTGCTGTACATTTGATGTTTTTCATGCTCTGGGTCCAGCTAACTTCTATCGCATGCGAGGGCACATCCTTATGGCCTTTAATGATAACTGATCACCAGCTGGCCACCAATATTTATTAACTTTACTAATAGAACAATCATTTTCAAAAGGTGCTAGTAATTTCATATTCGCGTAAGAATTATTTCTTTTATTCACTGTGTTCTAAAATATAGATTGTAATACGCAGCATTACGTATAGTGGAGAATCTTATGAAACAGAAGATACTTTACTTCGTTTCACATCACATCTTCAAACTTTCTTCTTTTTCCAGTGCACTTACCACACTCACATTGTATGTAATATTACGTAATTATCTGCAAGTGAAAACACCAGTTTTCTTGCATTATTCATTTTTGTCCTCTTGACCAGATGATTCTATAGTTTGATATCACAGCTCCATTATTATTATTATTATTATTATTATTATTATTATTATTATTATTATTATTATTATTATTATTATTATTATTATTATTATTATTATTATTATTATTATTATTATTATTATTATTATTATTATTATTATTATTATTATTATTATTATTATTATTATTATTATTATTATTATTATTATTATTATTATTATTATTATTATTATTATTATTATTATTATTATTATTATTATTATTATTATTATTATTATTATTATTATTATTATTATTATTATTATTATTATTATTATTATTATTATTATTATTATTATTATTATTATTATTATTATTATTATTATTATTATTATTATTATTATTATTATTATTATTATTATTATTATTATTATTATTATTATTATTATTATTATTATTATTATTATTATTATTATTATTATTATTATTATTATTATTATTATTATTATTATTATTATTATTATTATTATTATTATTATTATTATCATTATTATTATTATCATTATTATTATTATCATTATTATTATTATCATTATTATTATTATCATTATTATTATTATCATTATTATTATTATTATTATTACTATTATTATTATTATTACTATTATTATTATTATTACTATTATTATTATTATTACTATTATTATTATTATTACTATTATTATTATTATTACTATTATTATTATTATTACTATTATTATTATTATTATTATTATTATTATTATTATTATTATTATTATTATTATTATTATTATTATTATTATTATTATTATTATTATTATTATTATTATTATTATTATTATTATTATTATTATTATTATTATTATTATTATTATTATTATTATTATTATTATTATTATTATTATTATTATTATTATTATTATTATTATTATTATTATTATTATTATTATTATTATTATTATTATTATTATTATTATTATTATTATTATTATTATTATTATTATTATTATTATTATTATTATTATTATTATTATTATTATTATTATTATTATTATTATTATTATTATTATTATTATTATTATTATTATTATTATTATTATTATTATTATTATTATTATTATTATTATTATTATTATTATTATTATTATTATTATTATTATTATTATTATTATTATTATTATTATTATTATTATTATTATTATTATTATTATTATTATTATTATTATTATTATTATTATTATTATTATTATTATTATTATTATTATTATTATTATTATTATTATTGTCGTCGTCGTCGTCGTAGTCGTCGTCATTATTATTATTCCCAGCTGTTCTTACTGAAACCATTACATTGACCAAAATCTTGACAAATAAATTACAAGTTCCAGTGATAAGGACAGGCGCACGTGGTCTTTGTGGGTTTAGCGGAGCTGTGAGCGTGGTGTATGTCTGATACCATTTGGATTTCCAATTTTGAGGTGAAATTGCACTTCCTCCACCTACCATAGGTAGGTAAGTAGGTAAGTAATAGAGAAAGTAAAAAGAAGAAAGCGTGTGAGGTAGAAAGTGTGAGGGAGACAGGAAATAGGGGAAAATAGGGGAAGATTCTCGGGTGGTCACTGACCTGAACCAGGGTGCGTGCTTTATCAATAGGTCCAGCATTCTCAAAGGAATATATTTATATTAGCCGTACCCATGTTCTTTGAAATTATTGCATAACATTAGAATATGTTTTTATTATTCATCCTGTATATCGTATCTAAATATTTCCCAGAGGGAGAGCAGAGTTTTCAATGGTAAATTATCAAAAGTGATCAGTGATTTTTGAGATTATTGCTATCTCTCTCTGTCTCTATATTTCAGCGTACACACTACAAGATCATACAGAAATTTCTGTATTAAGAATATATGTATATACTAAAGTGAGCATCTTATATATGTACCTACATATTTTATTTCAAACTAATTCCTCTAACACGAAAATTCTTTGTACCTGAACAACTGCTAGCGCTAGTTCTAAAGTGCAGGCAATTTCTTTCAGGTTCATAGAGTACACCTACTTAAAGTTTATTGAATATAAATTATTAAATATGCACAGCATGAAATTCACTTCACGTTGTGCCGCGCAAGAGTAACGGAATCAGATTTCATCCTCTGCTAGCCACGTGGCTGGGACTCCCCTATGCAACAGTGCCCCCTAAAGGGATATTTATGTGATTACCGATCGTCATATGTTTGCCGTCATGCTACATTTACCTCACAGTGCCGCCATTTCCGAACCCCACGCTGATCATAGGAAAGGCAAAAAGACATCACCCATTGAATAATATATGAAAGGAAAAGGAAAGTTTAGAGCAGTTGCCAACAGGAATACAAAATCGTTTCATCGAGAGGAAGTGATAATCAGCTTTCGATATTCACACCTCCTCCACCATTTGTTTGTGATTAAGGATGAGTCAGATTAAAATGGCAGCTCTTGGTTAAGCATTACAATTTAGCATAGTTTGTTTGGAAATTAAATGTTACTCTTACAGAAGTTTTAAATGATTATATTGTTAACGTAAAATGTTTTCTCTGCTTTTGAGGTCATTTGGGGAAACAACTCTCTGTAAGTGAGTTTCAATATACACTCAGACAAACGTCCTCAAGGACCTATCGCTTTCCTGTACCATTTACTGAGTAACTTGCTGAAATATGGCCTCACTTAAGTAATCATTTCCCTGTCTCATCTATTTGTTGCTATTAGTTAATTCCGAAAGTGGATTTTGTGTAATTATTGCTTCTATATTAATAATAATGTATTTATTCAATTAGAAGTTAACAGTACAAGACAAAACAGAACTGAAGCTAACCCTAACATCACTTTCTGTATTATTCTTACCAACACTTATTTCTTTGTCTACTTAATTAAGGAAAACATTTACTGAAGTGTTCTTGTTCCAAGGTAAACAAGAAAAAAGATGTAAAAAATAGCACGTGTTACAATAACATATTTCTGCCTAGTGCAATTTACATTTTTACATATCCTACATGCTTTTCTTACTCATGTTTTCCGCCTTGGTAGCGTAGATGGTAGCATGTCTGCCTCACGTTCAAGAGGTCCCGAGTTCGAATCTCGGTCAAGGTGAGTTATCTAGATAAGGTTTTTTCAAGGGTTTTCCCTTATCCTTCAAGACGAATGTCGGGTAACTCTAAGCTCCAAGGACCCTGGACGCATCATTTCACCCATTCACCGTCCGATATGACTTACCGTTGGAGAACGTAAATTACAACAACAACAAAAACGGAAGTGCTTTGGCCTTCATCCACTTAAACGCGCGCATCTCATTATAATGGACCATCCATTTTTCTAGATAACGAATACAGGAAATATATACACAGTTTCATTTTCAAACCTGTCACATTCTACAATGTACCCAATGTACCGATATGTGATGTCTCAGTGGCCAGAAAGAAAGTGTAATTTAAAATGAAATTGTATGCCTAGCTGCAAAAAGAGGACATTCGCTGAATTTCCAAAATTCCACCCGAATACACCTTTTGCAGCGGGAAAGAGGACATCTCCAGGGAAAAGAGGATGTATGTTCACCATATAGTTTGATATTTAACCTAATTGTGGTTTATGAGTTGTAGTGTTAACACAAACCTCATGTAAGGGCACGAATTAACAGAAATATTTTACTTACTAATGCATTACCAATGAAATATTATTAATTATTTAAACTGAATAATATTTTAGATTTACCTACTGTAGATAAAAATTCTGGACATATTTGATTCGAGCCTTTGAAATTCGAGCCTGAGACATCTCGCAAAATGAAGGAAATTCTTTGAAGGATTTTTCACAACAGTTTATAAATAAGCTTGTATAAAAGGGATGTGGATGTTTCTCGAATTAAAAGGGAACAATTGTACTGATACACAGGTTCGGTGATAGACACCTTTTAGCGGAAAGCTGGAAACAAGGACCTCACATCAAACTAGCGTCACTCCCACGGGAGAACTGAAGCCAGAGGAACAACAATGTATCTGTCATACTCTCCTGATGAGCTAGCGACAAACGCATACACAGGCGTTGGGGCGAGCTTCAAAGAGACGTGAAATATGTATGAATCCACCCCTCACCTCCCCTCTTGCCGATGATATACGTTTTTAGATCTGGACGGGGAGCCTGATAGCAATGGAAAATAAAAAAAAATAAAACGGAACGTCTGCTCAACCCTCTGGAAAACAAAACAGCAGCGGAGAGAGTAATCCAGTAGAAAACAGCGAAATAAATATTTGATTGAGCATTCTGCCGACACTGGAGAGGCCACCGCGGGTTATATTTCATATTTTTCGCGCTCTACACCACCCCTCCCTCTTTCTGTCTCTTCCAGTTATCGTCGCTGATTACCAAATTTGTTTTGAAAACTCTTTGGCTAAGGATTACCGGGAGCTAATCCCTCCCGAAACAACGCAAATTGCCTTGCGCTGAGCGGTTACACTTGGGAAATATTGATATAGTAGCGCCCTGAGCCTGATGTTTGATGTATCGATGTTGCAATATTGATATTCTATTCTGCTTTGGCTTTCTTCCAAAGTTGATTAATTTCTGGAGCATACACACACGTACAAACACAGGCTAAGCTCTGGTGTGACGCAATCCTCCGCAGTTCCATTAAGAGATGAGCCAAATCACTAATTACAAAAATGGTAAACAGCAAGTTCTGGACAACACTTTCAGCCTATTTTCCTTTCCTGGTCTTCATATGAAATAGAGACGCTATATAATCAGAAGAATTCTTCAAATCTGTTCCCTTTTGTCATTGAACCAAGATTTCGATAGTTTTGATACCGTCTTAATTTAGGAATAAAAAACAAAATAATATCGGGAAAATATTGATTTATGTGTACCGAGATGGCTCAGGCGGTTTCGTTGGTGACCCGTATTCGGGAGGCCCAGGTTCGATTCCCATGGCCGATCTACCTGACACATGGTTTTTTCGGGGGTTTTCTCGGGTCGCTAGGCGAATGCTGGGTAAGTTAATTACATCCCCCAGAAATTCCTGTCCCTCCATTTCATCTCCATTATCATTTCATATCAACTTTCATCTGGTGGTCTCTTTCAGGGTAGAAGTGTCGGTGGGTGTCTCGGCGGTGCATGGCAGGAAGATATTCTCTGAGGCAAACTACTTCCTCCTCCGGTAGGTCAGTTGCCGGTCTCCGCACCTCTGCTGGGACCATTTCGGCACCGCCAGCCAGTGACCTTTGGAGCCCGGATCGCCTGCCTAGGACCATTAGGGCTGGGCTGGTGGGCTCTTTGCCGTCCCGCAGTAGGGGAGCGTGCAGAGCTAGTAGCTGGTGTGCTAGATCACCGGTGGCCCTACCAAGGGTCCTACCAAGGTTATTTAGTGGTCCATTTTGGATTGGTGTGGAAGTGGCGTATCCACTTCCGTCCTGTCTGCCGTGTTCAGCGGGGGGGGGGCACAGTTTATAAAATAGGTACTGTCCTACGGTAAAAAATCCGAGAGGCTGGGCTTCTGGCCCTACGGGTCTAGGACTAATGGGAGTAGAACCTCAGGCTCATTTTAATTTCGGTTGTCCTGGCCTGTCGGGGGAAGTCTCTATCCAAGTAAACTGTAGGGACCCTGCCCTCTGTCTTCGTGGCTCCTTGAGTCAGCCGCCCTCTGTCTCCTTTGCATCATCCTTCCTCCCTGGGGTGCCTCCACTTGGATACATAGGAACAATGGGCCCAGCATGGTGGCCTACGTACCGTATCCCCTCCGTAATAAAATTCTAATCCTAATCCTATGTATCTGTGTACCATTCTTGTCTATATCGTGACTTTGTGGGTTTGTAGAATTAAAATGCCGAGTTGCAGAAATTAAAAATCTCCTTTATTTCCGTAGAGATACACTGTTCAATTCTCACGTAACAACATTACATCACATAATAACACAATCTTCCAAGGACGTTGACAATAACAAACCATGACAGCTGATTACATTAGCTCTCGTTACAACAACACTCTTGTTACACAACTGTCTTTTCAACAACAACACTCTCAGCTGTTCTCTGTTTACACTGTTTACAACTCACTTTTTTACAACTAACTTTGCAAGCCGTCAGGTCCTTAAATACCTAATTCGTAACTCTAGATTGTTCTACGATAAGCCAGAACCTGAACAATCTCTATCAGTCCATAAATTTCCGGAAGAATAAAGAAACAAAATATTCTATCACATTCTAGAAGCGTAACTTAATCTATGCCGGCAAGCCTTTACCTCAGTTATCTTTTGCTTGCCGGCGCTTGTTTACAATAGCCGCGGTATCATTAACTGCTTACCAAGACTCATTATTACCATGAAACTTTATCCGCCGACTGTTTTCTTATTTGTGCCGAAACTTACAAACCTGTTGCCCGGACAATATGTTTTCAAAAATCATACATCAATAACAAAAAAATAATATAAACACCTGAGATCTTGAATGTGACGTTGAAAAGCCCAAATAAACTTTGATATAAAACAATTTATGATGTTTTTTAATCCAAAATTTACTCATAATAGTTTTAAATTTATATATAATAAGTTTGGTATAGCAGAATACAAAATAAAACCTAGATTTTCAGTGAATTTCCATTCATTCTCTTTGAAATTATGTATTTGGATAACCAAGTAAATTACTAAATGGTAAATTTATGTTAAAGGAAGAATATTTCATCCTAATTATTTTCATAAGGAATAACATTTTTCCTAGTACTAACCATTTACAGAATATTCGATACTACAAATTTACATTTTCTAAGATTGAAGCACATTGTGTACATATACCTACTCGTAGATAACAATTGAAAATCGGTATTGGCACATGGCTATAACTACAAAGATGTGATACAATTAAGAATTGTACATAGTACAGGATCATATTCTCTAATCTGAGAAAACAACTGGACATAATTTTTCTCATTTAATGTATGAAGTTTCACTGAACTCAGAGAAAAACGTATAAACCTTACATGTCACGTACTTTATATATCACGGACTCTATGTTGAAGCCAACTACAGCTAGGATTTTCCGAACAATACGTTCAATGAATCTATAATGCAGATTCTGCTGTGAGTTTGTAGAAATGTACCGGGATATGGAAATTGTCAATACTCTACTACTTAGAGTCCACTCAGGCACGTATTTAGAAGTCAATTTCCGGGGGGGGGGGGTCCAAAAAATCTCCGTTGAATTATTTGCTTTTAATAAATAATTAATTAGGGATGCTTTTTTATCATGTTAGTAAAAATAAAAACACATGTAATATATTATATTTACATGACTCTCTCCACACAAGCTTCTACAAATTGTTCTTAGAAAAGTTTGTTTTTGTTCTGTTTCTTTGGATAAAGTCTGTAGAAAGGTCTTGCACATTACACATTTTTTGCTCTTATACCTGGAATAAACTGATATAGACAGTAATCAGATATTTAAAAAGCGAACCACTGATTGACCTGTTTGAAGTATTAGTTCTCCTTGAATGAAAAAGGGAATAGAAGCTTAGAATTTAAAAATGACATACCTTTAAGTATCTGGGAATTCTAATCAAAAAATTATAATACATCGGAAATTGGTTAACTTTGCAATGCATTGTTGTAATTGACATTATTTGTGTATTTTAAAGAGTTCTACAGCTGTTGTGTAGGAACTTTTTGTATATCTCTTAAATAACTTCATGTGTGCCTGACAGTGAATAGAGTTGTTAAGATGAGAAGCTTGAATAAACTTTCTCGATTTATTTTAAACTAAGTTTTATTTCAAATATTTATTAAATGTTTGAAATGATAATTCATTTGGGGGTTCCGGACCCCCTGAATCCCCCCCTTAAATATGTCCCTGAGTCCACTTTCTCTTCACCAAAAAGACGCACAGAAAGGAAAAGAAAAATGGGCAAGAAATGTAAAGAATATATGAAAGGAAGATGGATAGGGGGGAGAAAGGGGCTAATTAAGTATCAAAGTGGCATGAAGGTTAAGAGCTACGTGGCAGAGCAGAAGACCAGGGTGTCATGTAAGCCAAGGTAGCAACAAGGTAAAGACAAATGTAACCTAAAGTTGTAAATTGTAAAGCTTTTAACACAATAAATAATTCATTCATTCAAAAAAATTCTAGAAGACACACAACCTCAAAATGAACAGAAACAATGCTGCACAATATATTGGTGATCCGTTTCCAAGTCCTAATTCTATATTTAGTAGTCTTCCCTGTTTTTAATATATAATAAGGGACTCTGTGCTCTTCCACAATAGCATTAGGGACAATAACCAACATCACCACAATAAAGATGAAAATAACAACAGTAATAATAATTAATAATAATAATAACAATAAACAAGTATGAAAAGATTCTCCGCACAACTATGAATGAAGACTTGCTCCATATAATTACTCTGAACGATAATTTCAGCAGAAAAACAGTTTTCGTGCTTTTCGCGTTACGTGAAACGATTAAACAAAATTTTGTGCATTGTATATTACAACAAAGTTTACTTTTTTATCTTAACTTTCTTCTTTAAGCCCCTTGTTTCATTTCTTGGCTACAAAGATCCTAGCCAACCTTATAGGTTGTCTGCATTTCCTTTAATTGAATATGCACATAAAATTAAGGTACTTTAATTGATACTCTTACGAAATTTAATGATACCTCTATATTTTATTTGTTTATATTTATATGTTAAATAAAGTTCTTAAATTATTAAATAGAAGTACAAAATTAATATCTGTAACATAAAATTAATATTAATGCTTATTGGAAAATTCAAAGTAACAAGGAATATTCCGAAAATAGTATCTCCAGAAACATTATTTGACAATTGTGGGTCTTAATAATATCCACATTTTTGTATAGTAAGATGTCTGCTTCTTACATTTATCATTTAAGCAAAAGTTATTCATAATGAAGAGGATTTTAATGCAAGATATACATGATCTATTTCAAGAAAATATGAGGGCTGTTCAATAAAGAATGATCACATTTTTTTTAATTTTTCTTTTTTTACTTTACCCATCCTTATACTTTTGATGGCCCTTCTCAAAATAGTCTCCCCTGACTGCGATGCGCTTGTCACAGCGTTTCTGCCAGTCTTCAAAGACATGCTGGAAACCATTTGTGAGAGATCCTTCAAAATCGCCTCCACAGCTTTCACCACTGCTTCCGATGATGGATAATGCCTCCCACGATGGCGTTTCTTCAAGTTAAGAATAAAAAAAGTCACAGTGGGGTAATTCCGGACTACAGGGAGGGTGAGGGATGCACATCATGTTGATTTTTGCAATATATTCAGCAACAACTTTGACAATATGTGGCCTCGCATTATCGTGGTGCAGCATCCAGCTTGCTTCATGGAAATGTGGTCTTTCGCGCCTGATATGGACTTAAATGTTTTCAGGATATCCCTGTAGTATTGTCCAGTTACTGATGTGTGTGCAGGTACAACATGCTGATAAACCATTCCATGAATATCAAAGAATGAGATGACCATAACTTTCCCAGCAGAAGCAACCACTTTTGCGTTTTGGGGGTTGGTGATGAAGGAGATTTCCACACTGAGCTTTGTTGTTTGCTCTCAGGATCAAAATGATGTAGCCAAGTTTCATCAGCAGTGATTACGTTTGAAACAAACTCCTGATCTTCCTCTAATCTCAACTTTAACTGAATTCAGACCTGTATGCGAATGTCCTTCTGTTCGGGAATCAACAGTCTTGGAACCCATCGCGCACAAACATGTCTCATGTGTAATGTTTCTGTCACCAACGCGTGGGTGGCACCCAGTTAAATGTTCAGCACTTCAGAAAGTGATCTTAAGGCAATTCGTCGATCCTCTCTCAGAATGACAGCGGCAGTGTTGATGTTTTCTTCCGTAAGAGCAGTATTTGGAGCACCAAGTCCACCTTCCTTTGAAATTGATTGTATCCCCTCTTTAAACATTTTAAACCACCTTCGAGCTGTGCTGTAGGGAAGAACAGACTCTCCATAGGCCTCCTGTAACATTGTATAGGCCTCAACTGAAGAATTGTTGAGACGAAAGCAGAATTTCAAAGCCGCATATTGTTCCTCGCGTGTTACCTCCATTGCAGTGGTAGGCGATACTGAACATGTCTGAACTTGACTGGTTCTCACAGGTGGAAACCAGGAGTACCAACAATGAAACTATTACGGCGCGTTTGTTTTACATTAAGCTAACAGAATATAATATGAATGAATTTTAGTGCGGATAATTATGACCGTAAAAAATTATGATCATTCTTTATTGAGCAGCCCTCGTATTTTAAATATGTTTTAACCAAAACTGGTACAGCAATGTTTAGGAAATCAACATCTTCAAAAGTTCTTCTCTATAAAAGTTAGTATGGATTGAAGGAATTTTCTTGAAAATCTTCATGCTGCTTCCTTGGAAGATACTAAACTGAAATAGCCCCCCCCCCCCCAAAAAAAAATATATATATATTTTTTGCCGAAATTATATCGATGTATCCCCTTAATGAGGAGATATTATTAGTAAACTTAAAAAGTTTGCCTTACAGTCCTTGAACAAAATGGCTAATGTGCCTCATGATCCAAATGTTTACAGAACTCTGTCATATCACATTTTATAAAGAAGAGGCACTAAATCAGTGTCGCTCGATATAACAGCACGCTGCAGGTGTTTAGAGTAATGGGTCGGTTGATTGACAGTGATTCCCCAGGCTGACAAACGATAATCTGGCGAGTTATGGCTACCACTGCGGTCAGTCTCCCTGCCTCGGAATACGTGACAAACTAAAGTGACTAGAAAAACACCAGCCATTCTGTTAAAACGTCACGTGAAAATCAGAGGGTATGTATGATTAAAAGAAGCTCTGCTGTTAAACGGTCATTCAATTTCGAGAATTCAGCTTAAGTGTGATTTATATCTGAAGGTAAACATTGTGCTAACTTTCAGATGCTTTGAACCTTTTGTATTTTCTATGAACAAAATTACCAAATGTGTACATAATTTAGCATTGATATTTTAACTACTAACTCATACTGCCTTGGATCAAGCAAAAGGTATATAAGTAAGTATTTCAATAAATCATGGCTATGAGGGACATATTTACGAGGGCTGTTCAATAAAACAGGATCCATTTTTTTTTTTTTTTTTTTTTTTTTTTTTTTTTTGATAACGTACCTTTACTCATCCTCATAATTTTGATGGTCCTTCTCAAAATAGTCTCCCCTGAATGCGAAGCGCTTGTCCCAGCGTTTCTGCCAGTCTTCAAAGAGATGCTGGAAACCATTTTTGAGAGATCCTTCAAAATTTCCTCCGCAGCCTTCACCACTGCTTCCGATGATGGATAATGCCTCCCACGAAGGCGTTTCTTTAAGTTAGAGAATAGAAAAAACTCGCATGGTGCTAAATCCGGACTATAGGAAGGTGAGTGATGCACCTCACGTTGATTTTAGCAAGATATTCAGCAACAACATTGGCAATATGCAGCCGCGCATTATCGTGGTGCAGCATCCAGCCTGCTTCGCGGAAATGTGGTCTCTTGCGCCTGATATGGACTTGCAATGTTTTCAGGACATCCCTGTAGTATTGTCCAGTTACTGATGTGTGTGCAGGTACAGCATGCTGATAAACCATTCCATGAATATCAAAGAATGAGATGACCATAACTTGCCAGCAGAAGCAACCACCTTTGCCTTTTGGGGGGTTGGTGATGAAGGAAATTTCCACAATGAGCTTTGTTGTTTGCTCTCAGGATCAAAATGACCTAGCCAAGTTTCATCAGCAGTGATTACGTTTGAAAGAAACTGCGGATCTTCCTCTAACATCAACTTTATCTGCATGCAGACCTGCATTCGAATGTCCTTTTGTTCGGGAATCAACAGTCCTGGAACCCATCATGCACAAACACGTCTCATGTGTAATGTTTCTGTCAACAACGTGTGGGTGGCACCCAATGAAATGTTCATTATTTCAGAAAGTGATCTTAAGATAACTTGTCGATCCTCTCTCATAATGGCAGCGCAGTGTTGATTTTTTCTTCCGTAAGAGCAATAACTGTAGTACCGAGTCCACATCCCTTTGAAATTGATTGTCTCCCCTCTTTAAAAATTTTAAACCACCTTCGAGCTGTACTGTAGGGAAGAACAGACTCTCCACAGGTCTCCTGTAACATTGTATAGTCCTCAACTGAAAATTTGTTGAGACGAAAGCAGAATTTCAAAGCCGCATAATTGTTCCTCGCGTGTTACCTCCATTACAGCGGTCGGCGATAGTGAACATGTCTTAACTTGACTGGTTCTCACATGCGGGAACCAGGAGTACCAACAATGAAGCTACTACTGCGTGTTTGTTTCACATTAAGCTAACAGAATATAATAAGAATGAATTTTAGTGCGAAAAATTATGATCGTAAAAATTATGATCATTCTTTATTGAACAGCCCTTGTACTAATAAATGTTGTCTGACCCGGTAGCGTAGATGGTAGCGTGTCTGTCTCCTTTTCAAGAGGTCTCTAGTTCGAATCTGGTCAGGGTGATTTATCTGGATACGGTTTTTCAGGAGTTTTTGCTTATGCTGAAAAATGAATGTGAGGTAGCTCTAAGCTTTGTGGATTTTGTGTTCATTTGGGCATAATTTCACCTATTTTCACTCATAGTCCGATCTAAGCTAAAGTTGAAGGACGTAATTTAAAAAAACTGATAAATATGAATGAATGAAATCGATGGCTCCTGTTTATAGTGTGCAGTATGACCATTGAAGCCCGCTGGTGATTTAAAAAAGCGCATTGTTGACAAGGAAAGGAAATATCAGAACATTTCATTCAAGAAAGTTAAAAGAAACAGAAATTAAATAAACTTAAGAACATTCCTTTTCCATCCACTGCCTGTATTTAATGCTGGCAACAGTGCTTTGTTGAAAATATAAGATAAATAACGCAAGATATTGATTCTGTATTAAACAAAAAACAAGAAAAGTTATAACAAATCGCTAAAAAGTAAAATATTTTAGTAGATGTGCATAGCCGATATATTTCTGTACAGTTGGCAGCACTGTCTTAGTGTCTGAAAATGTGATTGTGATATCGATCGTGGTTCATCATTAATGTGTTTAAAATATACATTGGGAATTTACAATTCATGTTTGCAGTAATTTAATTTTTCGTTATTATACTGAGGTAACCGCCCCTATTAGGGTTAAATCACTTTTTATATTGGAGATTTTTTAGCCAAAGATCTGTAGGTCTAGTTCTGGCCGTGGCATTGGATTTTGAAATTTGATACACTTTCTTAAAATTAAATGTTAAGTGTTAACAAAGTTGAATGTAGTATATTCACGCTGTAAGGTTGTTCGTTTTCTTTGCAGTAGTCCAGTGCCAACGTTAAAGCTTTGGAAGTTAGTCTGGTGCAAAGAACGCCCTACAAGCGTCGGGAGGTACTCTGCAAGGGAAATTTCTGAGCATTAGTCCTAGGTATTAGCGTCCTCTTGTGTTGGAGCCCCGCCCGCCCGGAGAAAAGACTCCGGCAAAGGATTTTCAAATTATTCAAGCGAGATATTCTCGGTGAAAAGGCAAACCAAGTCGGGGTATTATGAAATATGGCGAAGGCTTTATTACACCAAATCTCTGAAATGAGATGCAGAAAATAACGGAACGGCTGCACTACTCCGCGAAATATAGTGGTGAGCTTAGCGCCAACATGCGGCAACCGGGTAAATTAATGAATTTTAAATATGTACACCACAACCACTACCACCACCGCCGTCCGCATTGCTATTCACACAAGGGAAATCGTATGCAAATGTGCACTCTATTGGTAAATAAACAAATGAAGATGGATGAGCGCTTGTGCTGACACGTTGTAAATCCTGTCTTTATCACTGCCTTATCTCAGGTATAATGCCTGCAGCTTCATTCTGATTATGAGAGGTAAATGAACAGGGGAGTACAGGTGAAAGTAAAATATGATAGCTAAAAGTAGGATACAAGTACATCCAAATATACTTCACGACTTTTTATAAAGTAAGGTTACTTTTACCCACCATCATCATTTTATTATTTTGTTATTTGTTATTGTTTTTCAATGTCATGGACTTTCTATATCAGAACTTGTCACATGTACAATGTCTTATGTCTTCTAATATTTGTTCTGTATCTTGATTGGTAACAATAATACCTTTTTTAAGAATTGTATAGGCAGTCTGTTCTATTTGTAGCACTTATATGCTGTAACAATGTAGTTTTAGATTTAAAACACATTCATCCAAATTGCAGATTTAAAAAAGCAGTTTTCTTTGAGTAGATGTGCTAACAGACATCCTAACACATTTGTTAATGCGGAACATCTTAAGTTTTATAAAACTATATCTTTGTAGTTAAAATGCTATTTCCTTAGACTGCCTTAGAACATATCCATCGATATAGATATATTTGATATATTTACCGTGCATATTCCAAAATTTTACAACTTACAACTTTTGGCTACATTTATTTGTCGTTACCTGGTTGCCACCTTGGCTTACATGACACCCTGGCTCTGCCAGGTAGCTCTTAACCTCCATACCTCCTTGATTACTTAATTGGTCCCTTTCTTCGCCCTCCTCTTCCTTTCTTACGTTTTTTACATTTCTGGCCCATTTTTCTTTTACTTTCTGCAAGAACTCTTACCTTCTTTTCCTCCCTGCTCATTAACATTTTTATAGCTACTACCCTCTTCTCTGCTTTCTCCCATTTTTCTTCCCAAACCTTTTTTCTCCATTTTGCAACCTCCTCGCATTGTATTACATAGTGCCCTATGCTTTCTTTTCCCCCACACAATTCACAAATTCCCTTTTCCCTACCTCTTATCCCTCTTAGAAATGTTATTCCTGTTCTCATCCATGCTAACCCTTCTCTCTCTTGCCTATTGCAGTAATCTACATATGCTTCTCGTCACCAATTTCTTTTTATTTACTTGTAAAATTGTAATGATTTCATATTTTCTAGAACATATCCATGGCACATTTAAATGCCTCTAGTTTCTTGTTTTCTCCTTGTACTTATTTTTCCCTTTGTTTTATTTTTCTTTCTTCCAGCTCTCTTATTTTGTTATTATATGTTTATGTTTCACATGATTTAGTTTTACCAGCATTAGAGGGCATAACAATTTACACATATCTTACACCTACTCTGTTTCCTCAACGGGTTTAACCTCTTCTTTGTAAAACTTGGGTACCCACCGAGGTGTTACAAAGTCAATGCCTTTTGTCAGTAAAAAGAATTCATGAAACAAATTATTCAACACAGCATTCCCTAAGCAACTGAGAAAAATCAAAAAAGAAACTGCTCATATTGGTCGAGGTTTGAACTCGGTATTTCACGAATGCAAGTCGCCACGTTACGTGGCACCATCTGTGCTCTATCTAGAAACCACTCAAAAGTTAAAATATCTCCCTGTGTTTCTGCAATTGTTTAATATACTTTATGTTTTGAAAAATAAACCCTTCGTTGTTTAACACTTCTTTTTCTTTGTTTATATTGAAAAACAAATGTTCCGTTTACACGTGGACGACAGTACGGCAGCAAACTAAATGCAGTATGAAAAATTTGTTACGTACGTAACGAAAGAAATGATTGTACTCTCCGTTCCCAGTCTTTTGTTTTGATTTATTACAACTATGTATATTTTGAACTGCTTTCCTGAATTCGGCGTTCTTTACTCCTCAAAATGCTTTGCATTGTTAAGTATTTCGTTAAAAAAAATAACAGCATAAATATCATGTTTGTTAAGAAATTTGGTAGTAAATTCCATTCCCACTTAGCAGACATGAAGATATATAACTTTTATTTCTCTGTCTCTCTACCAAAGCAAGATTTTTCATGTTTAAAAACAAATTAGTCATTCAACAAACGCTTTGCAAACAACTATAATAAAATCTATTTTAAAACTAAATATTTTAAACCACTTAAGTACCTACTACACTGTTTTTATTTACGTCAAAGAAGGTATAACTCTTGTGGAAGCATTTATTGATATTTTAGAATGTGAGCATAAATTCATATTCTTTGCTTTTTATGTATTAACAAGAAAGTTTATAAATGCAAATGCATTGAATAACCGAGAAGAATGTGTTGAATATAAAAAATATATAATGTTGGATTTTGGAGGAAACATTCATAATTTGGTAACACTGCTATTTGAGAAGTTTTATTCCTGAAGTTGTGGAAATAGCTAGCAACTAATGAGACGAAACAGTGTTTTATTGGAAAATAGCTCTCTTACATGCATTGCTAGAGGAAAGTTGCAAATAATACACCAAAACATAGGATTTAGAACAGGGAATATCACAAAGATAATTCATGTTTGATGTCAAACATCAGCTTTATACTGTAACCAGTTTATCAAGTTACTTAAGAGTGTTTCCCTTTCCAAAGTAGCATACCTACTAAGTACATATATCTGGAATGGCTCAAGCAGGTAAGAGTAAGTTGGTAATCAGCAATGTATTTGATACCAAATAGTTAAGAATGTAAGAGAATGATTTGTAAGGCTGTGTCACAGTTGAAGTCAATCGGGATATGAGAATATATGACTGTTATACACATAAAAAAGAATGCTGTAGCAGAACAAAAGAAAAGCTGTGGCAGAGATTTTCGTTGTTTCTCTGTGTGTTGCTTTGCGACAGTCCCTTGTTTCTCGAATGAGTTTGAAACTTGCGTCACGCATCCTTTTCACAAAACAAGCAAGCACCTCAGTGCACACGGTTCAAGTTTTCATGTATGCAATTTCAGTTAAGAAAATGCAGATTATACTCTGTCGAGTTTTATTTAGCATGGTCTTCTGTGCTTTCAGATTTTCTTATCAAATGTGCCTTCTATACAATTCATTTGGAAGGTTTTGTGATCGAATTCTACAGAGCTGTTTAGTAATTGGTTTGGAAAACGATTTGAGATTTTTATTGCGGTCTACTTTCTGCATCGTCCATCAGCGCAATTGTTACCTAGATTAGCAGGAGCATATGTGACCGTAAAAATGAAATAAAATAAAATAAATCATTTCTGTGTACTCATATAACTTTCTATATTCACTTTTTCTTAAACTATTCCTAAAAACCGCTATGCTTCTCTCTACTTCATGTTAATTAGATTAGATCCTTGTAGAAATAATTTTATCACATATTTCCTTTTAAATACAACAAGAATAGTAGAATATAGAAGGCTTTAAGCGATATTTAAATCTTTTAAGAAGGAGTCGCTATGTAATGTCTTTAAAATTCCATTTTCTTCGCAACGTCAGAACATAAAAGTATAATGTATTACTATTTAGAAAGGCCTAAATATCTTAATTTATTTCAGATAAATTGTGTACTCTTACCATCTACATTTTTGAGGAATATGATTTTTTCCCTTGGTAGCGTAGATGGTAGCGTGTCTGCCTCACGTTCAAGGGGTCCCGAGTTCGAATCTCAGTCAGGGTGAGTTACCTGGATAAGATTTTCTCCGGGGGTTTCCCATACCCTGAAAGACGAATGTCGGGTAACTCTAAGCTCTGTGGACCCTGTAACAGTATTTTTGGGTTATGTTCGGAAGAATTATGAATTTATAAAATATATGTAGTTGTGTGATTGGCCGAAGTAGTAGTGGTGTGACGTGGTATGACGTGATGTGGTGACGTGCCATTGGATCGGCCAATTACAGAATTGAGAAGTAATGCTAGTTACAAGAAGTCAATAATCTTGAAAAAAGTGATATGTTCTTCAGCCTTGTTTAATTACGATAAGTTAATAATCTTTAAAATTGATATGTTCTTCAGTTTTGTTAGTTACAAGAAGTAAATAATCTTGAGGAGAGTGATATGTTCTTCAGTCTGGTCATATAAATATAATAAAGTAAGAATTCATCGAAATAATTTGACTTCTTTATTCCGAAACACGCCTTGAAACACATGTCTCATGACTTATTTAGAATTCGATTGATACTTCAAAATAATCATGGAAGTGAAAGTATGAACATAATTTTGGACCTGATGTTGGCGTGGATGCCGTGTACGAGAGGATCCAAGTAACAAATCGGAATTAACATTACTTGTCCAACAAATTCCCGTTACAACCCTGGGCTCATTTGAGCATCATTTCACCCATTCCATTCATCGTACGATATGACTTCACGTTGGAGGACGTAAATTACAAAACAAGACAAAATAGATTTTGTCTATCTCTTATTTACGATGCATAATACGTTCAATGAAGAACACTGCAGAAGCCATTTGTAGAAAATTCAAGATATACATTTAATTTCTATTAAACCAACCTTTTCGTTGTTGAGCTGCATGTACACACAACTTTTTTCTTTTTGAACTCATAGAACCTGAAAGCATACATTTCCAGTAAAATCCTGGTGTATAAATTTTGGGTGGAATGCAAGATATTTATCATTGAATATGTACATGGTAGGTAAAGTTGAGAAAAGTCTTCAAAAATGCTTCAATTGTGATTTTTTATCATTTATTCCCTTAGTTATTTTCTCAGTTTTCATACCTGTAATATTTTACAACGATTTCTTCATATATCATTTCTTTAATAAAGGGTTGCCATAGTGACACAGAATAACATGAAGTTAAAGAAATGATACATTAAAATAGGTCTATAAAGCAGAATAGAAAAGATAATAGCTGCTTATTCTTAAATAAGTTATAAATTTGATATAACATAAATGTGAAAACAGATGCAGTGAAAATTGGAGTCGATTTCCAGCAGTTCTAAACCCATCAACCCTTCTTATAATCTGAAAATATTATCATCCCATTAGATGTGAATTAAAATTCGTTTTAAGGGTATTTTTAAAAAATTTTCAAATTTATACGTATATAAAATTAATGTTCACACGTATTATAATTTAAAATCTACAGAGTTTTGTTTCGCACTATATTTGCACACTAAAAAACTTTCAAACAAATCTTGAAACAAACTTATATTTTTCTTCTTTTTCTATTCAGGAATCTTTACATTAAGAACGTTGCGTTGTGTTATTTAAATCGAATACAGGAAGGAAGTTTCCACATTTCCGGATGTGCATTACTTCCCCACTACAGCCGTAATAGGCTTGGGTGGTTTCACGAATGAGAAGTCGGTACCAACAATGATACATGCAGAAGAGTGGCCATACAATAAGAGCAACGGGTGGCCGCAAATCCCACATAGAGGCCTCTTCCTATTGGAATGGTAATTCTATTGTACAGCAAAGCAAACTGTCTTTCCCATTGTTAACAAGTGGGGGTGAGATGTGCACGCGCCCTCCAGCACGTGGCACTCTTCCCCTTCATAATCCATATGTATGTTTTATAAATATTCCGTAAAATTCACGCCCTTGCTCATTTCCTGTAGATTACTTTTTCTTCGAAGACCGTAATTGCTCTGAAAATAAGACTGCTACTTGCCAAGGTTAGTGTGCACAGTTTTTCGTTACTAAAGGAAAAAATGTAATTTCTTGCATTCATATTATTTTCTCTACACAGTGTTCTGCAGATTATTCTAACAAACTCTTCATTTCTTTATCTATTTGTTGTTAATCGAGATAAACTTTCATAGATATATGAGTAAATAGATTACAGAAAACTTGTCCCTCTATCATGGTGTGGATTCCGGATCATCAGTCGAGGACTGAATAACCCAGAAATATGAGATGAAAGTACCCTACAAACGGACAGAACCTATCACAGGCGGTAAAACAGCTGCGTGAGTCCCTAACAGATACCTATGACCTGAGTAAACTGTGGTATGTGGCGCAGATTTTGCCGCTCTCTAAGCATTTTGCCCAACGTTTTGAGACCCTGCTTTCATACTTCCTGTGGACGGGGAAAGCATATCGAGTAGCTTTCCCGCAATGGCGTCTTCCTCTAAAGAAAGGTGGTTGTGGTCTAGGGGATGTCGACAACAAGTGTCTGGCGCTGTTAGAGAAGACAGGATTGTCCTCGTTACTTGGCAGTGAGTCTCCGATTGACAAGAAGTTTTGGTATGAGCAGTTACATACCATGGAGAGACCGACACGTGAATTTCAACGTTTGGTCGCCAAGCTTCGTGTTCTTGCAAATTCCGGGGAGCCACTGAAGAGGTTTCTGACCACCAAGAACCTCTATCGTCACTTGATGGAGTCAGGTATTCAACGGCGTAAGGTGGAAACAAAACACAGTCGGGATTGGAATTGTGTTTGGGCCAATGCAACCAATTGTAACCTTCCGTCTATCTGGAGAGAAACTGTTTATAAAATTTTTAATGAAACGGTTCCAACTGCAGAGAAGATGTGGCGTCACGGGATGGGGGTAAATTCAAAGTTCTGTGGCATATGTTGTACCTCCTGTACAATTGTCAGTGGGCTGACTTAATTTGGACCTCCCTCCGAGAAATTTTACATAAACTTCGTCCAGAAGAATGCTTACGTTCAGTACCACAGTTGGTACAACTGGAGTTTCGTTTCAAAGACACGAAATTTCATAATTTTGCAGTGTGTTTGTTTCTGGTACATTACATTGGCTGCTGAAAGTACACCGAGGAGAGATTGTGCTGGGAAAGCACTTACGTACATTTTTGAAGGAGCAGAGATGGACGTATATAAGGAAGTAAACCTTGCATTCTCTAGAGTCATATATTTTTCACTTGGGACAAGTGCAGATCTAATACCCATTTAAGCAAACAGAACCCACAGTACTTCCCACAGTACAAGCCAATGAAACCATAAATTCTCCAAACGCCTTACCCTATACCCGTTCCCGTCATTTAAAAATAATAAATAAAAAAATTTAAAAAAAATGAAAATATAAAAAAAGGTGTAGGCAGTTTCTCCAGGCCGACGGAGTACCAGGCCGCCATAGAGAGCCCGCCACTAGCCAGCCAGGTTCGACTGATCAAACAGCCCTTCTACAAAAATTATAGTCATTTAATAAGATCTTTTAAGTAAGCTTTTGTCTCTCTACAATTTGACAGTTGAACAAGCACAGTGACGCCGTGGTAACGTGTGCGACTTGAATTGGGAAGTTATTCTGAAGACCAACGTGACTGAAGGTAAAAATGCTGTAAGAGAAAGGAAGACATATTTCCTGACGTGTTAAATATCCTTATCATCAAATGCTTCTGCATACAGAATTTATGAACTGTCCATAGTAGGATGATATCGATTATTACCATTAACATTACTCTTATAAACATGTACCAGTGATTCGCGAATTCAGTCACAAGTAAAGATTACAGGGTGCCTGTTTACTTTGAGAAAAGATACACTCGTGATTAGACAAAGACATATATTCTTAGTTTAATAAATTAAGTATCAAAATATTAACTAAAAGATCTATTATACGAAACTCTTTGAATGTGCAAAATAGTTTTAAATATAGAAAATTTTAATTTCAGTTTTTATTATCTTGTTAAAGTCGTAAATATTCAGAATGTTAAAATAGAATAAAATTTTGATATTATATTCGTTTAATACCATTTGACCTCGTAATTATAAAGCCAATTTTCTAGAAATACTCACGAAAATCAATGGTATATTTCCTTAAGTGCAAAAAATATAATAGAAGAAGTAATTCTGGAAAACTATAATATTTATTATGGGGTACTATTTAATACAATTTTAATGTGTTTAAATAATAAATATTAAATAAATTAATAGTTATTAGTAGGTAGTTGTTAAACTGAATGAAGAAACTCCCTTATCTTTGGATTAGAACGTCAATTTTTTGAATAACAGTTTGTGATTTTGCGTGGGGAGAAGAACGGAAGAGAATATCGTTTCAGCTGATTCAAATTAAAAGGGTTCATTTAGAAAGATAAAACTGGAGGTTCCACTCATGCTAACTGGCGCGATTTTCTGTCTCTTGACACTAATACCCTAAAAGTTTGACACCATCAAGCGAGATTATCTCTAGCCCTGTGCCTTTCCTTTGAGTTTTATCCACCGTACAAATGAAATACTAAAAAAATGTATTTTTCTATAAAATATTTTTCAAATTCTGGTTCTTGTATCTATGTCTTATTAATACAGATAAGCAATGGCTTCGCGTTTACACATTTCCTCATAAGTATAACAACAATATCTAAAATAAGAAGAGATAGTTGCATCGTTTTAGAATTGGTCAATACGTTTTGGCTTTGAAATTCGGTTTCATTACATAGGTAAACATGTGAGGGTAAAGGGATAGCCATTTGCAAGGTAGAAGTAACAAAAATTTCAAACAAAATGAATAACAACGAACATCTGGAAACAGCTACGCTACGTTTTTTACTTAAATCGTGTGTTTTGAGATCTACATTTTGTGTTCAGATAGACCACAAACAAAATGCAGTCGGTGTGCGCATGCCTTCTCCCCTTCTCGCCATCTAAGCATCACGTGACTCCCACCCCTCCCTTCCTGCATACTACTGAGCACAAACCACACCAAACGCGTATATTTTAATGTTGTTTTGATTTTCGAAGTTAACAGAAAATAATTACCTAGGATATGACCTTACAATCGATCAACAAATAGATAGAATCATAGTTTCTTTGAACCCTGAGGAACAACGCAGTGATTCGGCAGAAAATGCAAAGAGTGAATGTAACAGTGAATGCAAAAGCGAGTGAAACAGATGAATAGTGTGGCCCGCGCGATGGAGGAGAGTCAACCTGAAATGTCGGTAGAGGGGGAAAGCTAAAGTTAGTAAGCCACGCTTCTAACTACATTTTGTTCGCGGTCTAGTTACAGTAAGGATTTGTTTAGACCTTAGCATTACTGTGGAGGGGATTAGGCACCGAAACCTGTGGTTTATTGTACCTAAGCCAAAAGTGGGGCATTCCCGGGAGAAAAAATGTGATGAAAGGAGACAGAGGGCGGCCGACCCAAGGGGTCACGACAGTGCAGAGGACAGGATCCATAATAATTTACCAGTTGGAAACTCCCCGGCATGCCAGCAAAACCGGCATCCCACCTGCCGTAGCCCGGAGACCTCAAACCGTCCTGCCGGAGGAGAAAGTTTTTACCAGGAGCATATCATCCTCTCATGCATCGCCGAAACTCCCACCGACACTTCTACCCTGAAAGAGACCACCAGATGAGAGACGATATGAAATAATAATAGAGATTAAATGGATCGACAGGAAATTCGGAGAATCTAATTAACCTACCCAGCATTTGCCTGGCTACCGGAGCAACCTCCGAAAAGTGCGATCCATATAAACCTGAACCACTTCAATAGGCCATAACTTTTGAAGCAATAATAGAACAAACGTGCAACTTTGCGAGAATATAATACACAACTGCGAGATTACATTAACTATTTACATCTCAGAGAAAATGTTGGAGGTGTCCTCCACCAGCATCTATACATGTTTGTACTCGTCTCACCATATTTTCTGAAGTTTTACGGAGAGTATCCTCGCCAATGTTATTGATTTTGGTTCGAATAGATTCCTTGAGAATGTCAATTGTCCGTGACCTATTCTTGTACGCTCTATGTTTTTAGTTACAAGAAAAATCCCGGTGATGTTAGGTCAGAGGTTCTGGGGGTCACAGACCTTTTGAGATTATTCGATTATCAAAGAAACTGTTTACAAGTTCTATGGTTTCATTAGATGTATGGTACGTTGCTCCATCTTGCTGGAAATAACCTTCTCTCAATTCAAAATCATCTCCGTAAAACTTCAGCGAATATGGTGAGACGAGTGCAAGCATGTCTGGAGGAGGACACTTCCAACATTTTCTCTGAGATGTAAACAGTGTAATGTAATCTCCCAGAGACGAAACCGCCTGAGCTGTTTCACTCGGTTATTTATACCTTTTCCAAAAGTCCTTCATCATGAAGAGAACTTGAGGTTATTTCCTTCATCATGTAGATATATTAAAAACATAAACATTTTAATTAGCACAGTGGCACTTTTGGTAAAATTAAAAATATCGAAAGCTTTTCCATGTAAAAGATTGAAGTGGGAGCATTATGTTACATTTTATATCTCCTTCTTTATTTAATGAACCTTTTTATATATATTGAACACACACATACGTACACACAAAAATCTGTTTAAGTTTGTTATTTAACGGGAAGGAATCAATGTATCTCGAAATACTATATATTTCTAGTGAAATCTTGGGATCAAGTCTGTGTGTTGAATGCAGTATATGACACAGCAAATGTTGAGTCTTATTTAAAGTCCTTTCCTTTCTGTTCTATTACAACTTCCTTCAGTTTATCCTTCTTCTTACACCTTTTCGCTCCCCTATTCTTTCTTCTTCCTGCGGTCCTTCCAATTACGTCCCTTCGTCTTTTATTTGAAATGAAATATCCAATTTTTTAGCAGGAGGGCTGGCGCAAACATTATCTTCTAGTTTCCTTTTTCCCCAGTGCTAGGAAGGAACGGATGATGAAAGTTTGCACAGCGGGGTGCGCACGCGGACGACGGTTTCCCTTTCTTGGTGAGCGACACATTATTTCACGATTGTCTGCAGCCCAACTCCCCTTAAACAAACCATTGTAATTCCAATCATCGTTTTAACCCCTGTCCCATGCACTGCCCATTGTTGTAACACCCCCGCCCATCCTCCTCATAAATATTCATCAAACTCTAATTAATCATCGCCCAGTAGCAGTATGTAACGCAGCTACTCTCGCTCTCTCTATATATAACATGTTAAGCCCCGTCTCTATGCAAAGGCAGCGGCGGCTAGTTTGGCTTGCAAGCAGTGGTGGCTGGTTATCAATCGATAATATCGTTACTGACGTCACCATGTAATTATGCTTCACTATGCATCATCTATCTAAGGAATGATATATCCCCCTTGTAACTGTGATACCACATTCGGAAAGTCTTGGTTCAATTTTCGTTGAGCAGGTCACTTTGAACTTCGATTTTTCAGGGGTTCTTCTGGTGGTAGGCGAAAGATGAGTAGATTATATAATGTCGTGATTTTCCTGCCCCACCTTTTCCTGTCATATCATTTTATTATCATAGTTCAGTGTCCAAGGATCAGGCGAATGGATGGTGGTGAAACTCCCCTGCCCTCAGAAAGACATCTCCGGTAGAAGAGGTAAACATGTGAAGATTACCTACGTCATCTGGAGACGTTATCTAATCGAGCTGTCGCCCAGGATCTGGTCACTTCACCCCATTCTTCTGGAAAAACAATAGACTACTTAAGTAGAAATCCTCCTGCGCCTCCTTATAATCATAACCATTCATTATATCTACATCTGAAACTATCTAAAAAATCACTTTTAGTGGATAAAACTGGCATTTAATATAAACTACATATCTATGATATTCGTTATTAAAACGTAATAAATAATGAAGAAAATAAAAATATTAGAAGTTCTTCATTATACATTAAGCTTATTTTATGATCTTCATTTATCATACAGTTAAAAATAAATGTGTTTCATAAAAATAAAGGGGTGCTTAAAGTATGGATACTCTTTAACTATTATTGTTCTCAGAACCAATTCTGTATTGAGCATGAAGAACCATTTAATTTTGCTTGAAGTCCTTTTACGTGCCGTAAATCTACATACTGACCATCGGGCTTTACGTCCCTCCTGACGCAAAAGATCGTCCTTGAATGGGTTTGAACCTGCGGTTTTATGAATCAGAGGTTAACATGTTATCAGAGATTTTCTGGGGGAGGGAAGGATATATAGACATATGTAATAAGTTAGAACGTGAAGGTTTTGCTTGGGCGAGAACAGGAGTGAGAAATTTGAAAGGTATAGGTTAAGGTATAGGTAATGTCTATTGTGTGGATAAGAGAATGCAGATTTCCGTTGTATATTATATTATAGTCAAACAAAGATATGGAGAGAGCAGGCCTGGCTACGTAAATGGGACAATTTGGGAAGTGAAGTATAATTACAAAAATTTTGTCAGTAAAAGGGGTAAAGAACAAGAGAAATATAGGAAATTATTTACGGAAAGTTAAAGAGAGATTGCTAAGAACAATTAAGACAAAAATGTAGATTAGGGTCGGTGAAATGGCAAAATGTGCAAAAAGGAGTAGAGGGCCTCCAATACACAAAAATCTTGGGTTAGGTGTATGGGGACCGAACTATTATCCGATGGTAAGCAACATGGTAGGAGTGTGTGTGTGTGTGTGTGTGTGTGTGTGTGTGTGTGTGTGTGTGTGTGTGTGTGTAATGTTTAACGCCCGCTTTTACTACTTTACTACATACGGCACCGCAGGAGGTGACACTGATGATACATGAGATGAAGATGGAGCACCGGTAGAATGAGATGACGGGGGAAACCGGAGGTCCAGGAGAAAACCCGCACCAGCGCCGTGTTGTCCACCATCAATCTCACTTTGCGGTCGCCTGGGATCGAACCCGGGCCGCCTTGGTGAGAGCCAAGCGGTCTAACCACTGAGCCTCGGCGCGGCCAACATGGTAGAATTTTCAGGATTTAGGAATATATGGCATTTTTCAGTATGAATTTTATAATAGTAATCTTGATTTTATATTTTCATTTGATGATTTAAAAGGAAAGATGAGAAGTAAATTACGAATTACAATCAGAACTTCTAGTTTATACAAGCAGAAAGACTTGTGTTATTAAAATCTGATAGAATGGTGACTGTTACCTGGCTCTTAACTTCTGTTCCATTCATGAATTTGTCCTGTTTGTTTTAAGTTGCTCACACTGATAATACATAAATTGATAGTGTACTTGCAGTAAGGTTGGTGGATTAAAGGTGTTTGTTTATAACTAGGTTCATGTCTCTTTTGCACGACTCCAGGTTTCGGGCAACAATTGAAGAACGTCGGTGCTAAGAGCCTAAATATCTCTGTTCATTTGCACGAAGTTGACTTAAGTCCATGCACTAAAGCCTTCACTTTTTCCTTAGACTAAGTAGTTTATAATTCTCACTAACGTGCTCACAACAGAAAAGTGGAACTAGCTTTCTTAATAAGTGTTTACTGCTAGTGGAGAAGATATGCTGATATCTCTAATTAGCTAAAGTTAAATATGAATCGATTCCTACAGGATAGAAGCTGGATAACAACAGATTCTTCAAATGAGGATTTTTTTCCTTTATTTATTTTGGGTGTATTTGTCAGTTTCGTCTTAAAAAGAAGATGAATAAATCGTCGGATTCGTCTTGATCATTCCCCATGCACCAGGCGATGACTAGAGTTCCTTACCTCCGATGATAGGGTAACGATGAGGATGGCTCTGGATTGAGAGGAACTACAGCTTTTGGCGCAAAATTCGAACAAAGTTGGGTCTGGTGAAAACTTCACATGAGCTACTTGGATGTGAAGAACCACCCAAGAACCACGGACCTCAACAGAAGAGCCGCGAACAAAACCACTGAGCTACTTCGGCGCCCTTGATATAGTGATAAAATATTTGTGCCCTCTTATTACAGATTTTCACATTGTTGTTATTATCATTGCTATTTCCTTTTACTACTGTTCCTTAATATTTATATCCCTGAAACAAAATTCATTATTATCATCCTTAACATTTTATGTTTACTAAAGTGTTTACGCTACATTAACTATTTATTAAATACACCCAAACAAATATTTGTCTATCATGTAGTTCAAAGCCCGCCTCGCCCGCCTCGGTAGCGTGGTGGTAGCGAGTCTGCCCCACGTTCAAGAGGTCCCGAGTTCGAATCTCGGTCAGGGTGAGTTACCTGAATAAGGTTTTTCCGGGGTTTTCCCATATCCTGAAAGACGAATGTCGGGTAACTCTAAGCTCTATGGACCCTGGGCTTATTTGAACATAATTTTACGCATTCCATTCATCGTCCCATATGACTTAACGTTGGAGGACGTAAATTACAAAAAAAAAAAAAAATGTAGTTCAAAAGTGGGTGCATATAAACAAATGTAATAATCATCCAACTGATAAAAATTAATAATTGCTTCATAATTGCTTCTCAAATTCAGTAACGAGTGCAGTTTAAAATCCTGTTTTTCAACGTCATGTATACGGAGTGAGTAAAAAGTATGGGACAGTCAGTTCTTGTAACTTTCTTGTTATAGTTTTGTGAAGTAATATTTTTTTTTAGAAAAGCTGTAATATATCAACATGTTTTCATATTACTTTGATTGTGAATAGGGCGCGACTTTTTTAATGGAAATATGTTTTCTTGCTTCTCAGGTTCTCTTGCTTTTTGAACTTTAATTTCAATTTATTAAGACGTATTACAGCACACGAAAAATAAACCAAGAAAACACATGTATAACAAAATTAGTGTTGTAGCACATGATGATATCAAAAGGTACTCAAAATGGCCTCCATTTACTGCCAAATAATGCCAATACCAGTCTTTCAAATTAGTTTTCAGCAACACTGTTTGTCACCGAGCAGGATGGCTCAGGCGGTTTCAACTGTGGCCCGCATTCGGAAGGCCCGGGTCCGATTCCCGTGACCGACCTACCTGAACCATGGGTTTTTTTGGGGGTTTTCCCAGGTCGCTAGACAAATGTAAATGGGTAGGTAAAATGGTAGGTAAAATTACATCCCCCGAATTCCCTGTCCCTCCATTTCATCTCCATTATCATTTCACATCATCTATCATCTGGTAGTCTCTTTCAGGGTAGAAGTGTCAGCGGGAGCCTCGGCGGTGCATGGCAGGTGCATGCTACTTCCTCCTCCGGTAGGTCGGTTGCCGGTCTCCGCTCCTCTGCTGGGACCATTTCGGGACCGTCAGACAGGCACCTTAGGGGCTCGGATCGCCTGCCTGGTACCATTAGGGCTCGGCTGCTGGGCTGTTGCCCGTCCCGCAGTAGCGGAGCGCTTGTCCTGGCCTGTCGTAGAAGTCTCTGTCCAAGTAAAGTGTAGGGACCCTGCCCTCTGTACTGTCGTGGCTCCTTGGGTCGGCTGCCCTCTTCCTCCTGGGATGCCCCCACTTGGGGGCAACTCTTCAAGATCTCTTGGTCGATCCTTGCAAACCCTCCACTTCAAATATCCTCACAAGACAAAGTCTACTGTGTTCATGTCAGGAGATCTTGGCGGCCATTCAATACTTCCTCTTTTGCCAATCCATCTTCCTGGAAATTCATGATTTAGGTAATTCACCACCTGCCTTGCATAATGTGCTGACGAGTAGATAAATGTGGGGTTTCCTCCACTGATAATAAAACAGCAAGAGCTTTATTACCATCTGTAACTCGTTTTGAACTTCCAGAATTTGCCTTATTTATAATACTTCCAGTTTCATTGAACTTTTTCAAAATTTTGCTTACGGTAGAATGAGTAATCATTCGTTCTGTATGCATTTCATTAAGCAAGACACAAACCTCTTCTTGAGTCCTCCTCCTATCACTACATCCGATCATCCTTAATATTTCAACTCGTCTTTCTGTAAATTGCGCCATAACTAATATTTGTTCAATCCAAAGCCACATATTAGAGTAACCTACTGTATTGTTTAGTTCAAAACTTACTCAATTTGAAATAATGATGCGTTTTCCTTTGTTCAGTACACATGCAGTTAAGTCCTAATAAATTTAAATTGCGGTTTGAAAGGATATTTGTATATTCTGAGACTTGAGGACTGGAGGAGTGCACAAAAAAGAGTCATAGTAATGTGAGGACATATTGATATCTTACAGCTTTTCTAAAATATATGTGTAGCAGTTCGGCACATTAGCAATTGAGCACACAGATAATTATCTAGGATTCAGGGGGGAGTTATCTTTCCGCTTTAATTGTGAAGGAGATTTAAGAAGATGTCCGAAAACTCTTCCCGATGTGCATAAATTAAATTAATGACAAGTTCTGTTTTATACGAATGAACTTAGTGAATAAATATGACGAATTCTTTCTGAATGAGCTTGTAAATAAATGTAAGTTAAATTATGGACCAAGAAAACACAAAACCCAGAACGAAGAAAGCGTAATAGTTATAGCAAAAATATAAATTTTTTTGGGGTGCGACAAGAGATCATCTCTAAGTGATGTGCCCGGAAACTATGCTTTAAGTAGGCATAGCTGGCTAAGAATCTCTTAAAACAAGTTTTTCAACAAAATAATAAAAATGACCATGGGCAGTTAACACTCCTGTGCCTCTCTTAATGCCCAGTACCTGAAACCGTTTTTGCTGGTTGATCCGTGTGCCCAATTGCTACTGTTTTTGCCTTGTGCCCAATTGCTACAGATTCGCAGCAGCGGGGTTACAGGCATTGTTCCATATTTTTTACTCGTACGGTATGTAAACTGCACATACATCTCGACAGTGTTCCAAAATGCGTTTGTTATATAGCGGGGCCGCAGTTTGCTCGTATGCGTTTTCCTTCCAAAACTGCCTTACTCTGATATCTACGAGTGACAGTATCAACGCACTATAATGATTACTAACTTCTATTACTTATTGAAATAGTCTCCATCTTCCTTTGGATATTCCTGAGATCTTAAGACGAAACTTCCATTCACATGACTAAGTTCTTCTGGCGTAATTGTTATAATTTCTGTTCTTATATGTTCATAATTTGTCTATTATTTTTATAAACTTTACGTTTACGGTTTTTACGTATGTGATGTATATAGAAACTCTTTGCTCAACCATGAATTTTTCTGCAGGCATTTCTGTGGTCTAATGGTAAACAGAAACAGCAACGCATCTAGTGGTTAGGTTATGGCTTCTCAACCCAGAGGTTCCAGGTCCTATTTCCGGCTGAGATTGGTCATTTTTTATTTAACAAATATAATTTCCTATTCCCAATATTAAAAATGATAAAAATGATCATTAAGACACCTTACAGTTCAACGAGTAATAACATAATCAGTTGTTTCTCAGGTCAAAGTTCTCATTGGCCAAAGAAGTTAAAGGGAGCTATACAAAATGAAAAAAAAAAAAGATAACAGCAACAACAAAAAGAATACTCTAAAGGAATTCACATAAAATATCGATGTCTTGAATAAACTTACACCTTTGAGATAGACAGAAAACAAATTCTAGTTTTTACAACCTGATCTAAATGCAGTAACTAACAGTGTACAGGTATAATAGTGCGTCCTCAACACTGGTGCACAGCAGAAAAATACCAAAGTGAAAACAAAATAAGCACGTGGTCCCATTATAAGGCAAACGCATGGTAGATAGAGTCAACATGAGAAATTCAATGCCATGACCGGGATTTGAATTTTTGATGTTGACTCTATCAAAAACCTTAGCCTTTATACGGCTAGTGTGAAGAAATGATTAATTTCCATCAATTAACTAAATAAGAGTTAAATGATGAAGCCCGAGACTCAAGTACTTACGATAGTAAGTCGCTACAAACGGTGTATCTCGGATGCGAGAGCCCCTAGTGGTCTACCGGGGAAACATACGAGTCAAATGGAGAATTAAATGTCAGGACGGCACGTTGGCCATGGTAGCTCAATGGGTTAGAGCGACTGGACGGAAACCAGGAGATCCGTGGAGATCCCGGCGATGGCATTGAATTTTTCATGTTGACTATATCTATCAAAAACCTTAGTCTATATATGGGTAGTGTGAAGAAATGATTAATTTCCATCAATTAACTAAAACAAACGCATGGCATTTAACTTTTCTTGGCACGAATGCATCACTTTAATCTGTATAGTTGTTCAGATCGTGTGAGTCTGACAGGTAGCCTTAGTTGAGTAGTTGTCTCCCTGTGGCAAATTTTACTAATTTTCTGATTATCTCACTCACTATCCTCTTTATGGTGTTTGTTCTTTTAGTACGTCTATTTTTAATACATACAGCACATAAAAAGGAGATTGGTGATGTATGATAGGAAATAATTGGGAAAATAAATTTAATAAGAAAACATTTCTGATACCTTCCTGGTATTTTTAAGAACTGAAGAAAACTTATCAGGGAAGATGGTCTTGACATGATTTGAAACAAAGGCCTCCGTTACATGAGACTTCCTTGTATCAACCAGTCACCATATAACTTTGCTGTTACTGAGTTAATCATAAGGTGAACTTTTGTGAGATTATTGGACACGTATATACCTTGTCAATGAGATTCCGGATTCATTCCAGATGGCTTCAGTTACTATTCTAATGCTCAAAACTACTTCATTACTCATTTTTCTATCAATTTTTATTTTCCTTTCTTCTCCCTACCTCGTTTCGAATGCGCCCTCAATATGTGTCACACTATACAAAGGATGTCACTGTTCTCTTATTTAATGCTTTCCTCAACAGATCATAGAATGTTTCTTTTTATCTCTAAACGTTTTGTTTGCAAATGCTATTCTCTGTTTGCTTTTTTGACAACAGTAGTGTTACTTCTTATGGCATATTCCAAGTGTTTAATGCCATCTAATCTGCTTCATAGCTTCATTTTGAATACATAAATGTTTTTAATTTTCTTCCATAATTCACATTTTTTCTGTTTTTATCTTCATGTATCCTAATTAGCACTTTTCTTGCGATTTTGCATATACTACCATAAGGAATACAATCTATTGGAATTCACTAAAAGCCAATTGTGAAACAATTAGCCCGTAATAGTGTCTCTGAGTTCATTTGGTAACACCCCATATTCAGCAAACATCAACACCAATAACTGGTCGTAAAAGATACCCAAGTAAAGATATGATATTAAGTTGTAAACTGCTGGACTTAAATGTTTGTGTTCCATAAGTGCATTTGTTTCGTACTCTTTTAGCGCTTACATTACGAATTACACATGTTTTAGTGCTTACAGTGCATTGCATACATTTCGATTTTACAAACTAATTTCGTATAAATTTGCAACATTTTGTGCTATATTGGCGTTGAGAAGTGTTGCTTCAAAACAATATTTCCAAAATAGATTTTCCTGATGATCTGATACTAGTAAATCGTATTGTAAAATTGGCAGCACTTCAGCCTAGTGTAATGTCGACGATGTTGAATTCCTGTGAGCAGTTACTAAATTGTTTTCCCTATGACAGTGCCAATAAAGCTTATATCTATTTTTGTTTTATCTTCCTCCTCTTATGCCACTATTTTCTTTGAACTATCCATATAAAAATGTTTTAATGTAATGTTTCACTTTAAAGTTAATCATTCTTAACACGTATTTGGCTTTTTGTAAGCTAAATTTACAATACATTTGTCAATTGGCATGGCAACAAGAATGAAACAGGTCATTGATACTTACGGTTCTAGTTTTACTGGCTTATGGTACCAATAGGAAATGACTTAATACCCAACAGAATACAGTACAACCTCGTTTAGCCGGATCAACTGGGACCAGGGCTGATCCGAGTTAACGAAAATCCGGGTTATCCAGAGAATGACAGAAAAACGATAAAAAAAAACCATGCAAAACATCACGAAATATTTTTAATGGAGTTTACTATCAGCACATTCTCTTAAAAACATAAGACACTTTATGTATGGCAATAGCTTATATATTTGCACTGTACACAAACTATTCGGTAGTAAAAAGAGCAGTCAGCTTCTGCTGTTTTAGTGTAGTGTATCGCTTACGAACAGCGCTATCTCGCATCCGCTTTAGCATTAGAAGTTCACACACATTGTTTCGGCCTCACTGTCGAAATAATGCATTAATTTTCCTACGTTTATTTCTGCTTGTGTGTGAGTCATAACCATAGCTGGTTCATCGACACTGTCTGAATCTGAATATTGTTCATTCCATTTTTAGTAACACTGCTTGATGCAATAATGCCTTCCTTTGGAGTATAACTCCGTCATTATCAATGTCTTCTTCATCAAGATCGGAACATCCAACGATATTTTTTAAAAATGTCTATAAAATCTTCTTCCACAGTTATTTTTTCTTCTTCTTCAATCCTGTTTTCTGGCAAGCCCCACACACAAGGTCACAACTTTTTCCATGACTTTATCAAAGTTTCTCTTCCAAACTGATCGGAAGTAGGTGGGGTGAGTCCAATGAGTTCGAGTATAGTACCTACTGTTTGCCCAGGACAAGAAGGCAAGGTAGAGGAATATATAACGTAATCAATTTTGCTGTACTCTCGATGTTTCTGCTCATCTTCCGAATATGACAAGAATGGAAAGCTCGTTTAAAATACACAAGTGTCATAACTCACATACATAAGAACTGTCGCTGCATTTATTGCAACAAATATTAGATCTGGCAGCATGGGTGACTCTTATGTACTCTCATACACTCATGTCCTAGTAAACAGATCCACAACCAGAGTAGATAAACAGTTCAAGCTCCTCTGCCCTTCATTCCCCTCTAGCTTTCTTGTTGTAGGTATACAGTAGTGAGAATAGCAATTTACCATGTGTAAAACAAGTCTTCATTTACTGCACTAAACATCATTTATTTATTTATTTATTTATTTATTTATTTATTTATTTATTTATTTATTTATTTATTTATTTATTTATTTATTTATTTATTTATTTATTTATTTATTTATTTATTTATTTATTTATTTATTTATTTATTTATTTATTTATTTATTTATTTATTTATTTATTTATTTATTTATTTATTTATTTATTTATTTATTTATTTATTTATTTATTTATTTATTTATTTATTTATTTATTTATTTATTTATTTATTTATTTATTTATTTATTTATTTATTTATTTATTTATTTATTTATTTATTTATTTATTTATTTATTTATTTATTTATTTATTTATTTATTTATTTATTTATTTATTTATTTATTTATTTATTTATTTATTTATTTATTTATTTATTTATTTATTTATTTATTTATTTATTTATTTATTTATTTATTTATTTATTTATTTATTTATTTATTTATTTATTTATTTATTTATTTATTTATTTATTTATTTATTTATTTATTTATTTATTTATTTATTTATTTATTTATTTATTTATTTATTTATTTATTTATTTATTTATTTATTTATTTATTTATTTATTTATTTATTTATTTATTTATTTATTTATTTATTTATTTATTTATTTATTTATTTATTTATTTATTTATTTATTTATTTATTTATTTATTTATTTATTTATTTATTTATTTATTTATTTATTTATTTATTTATTTATTTATTTATTTATTTATTTATTTATTTATTTATTTATTTATTTATTTATTTATTTATTTATTTATTTATTTATTTATTTATTTATTTATTTATTTATTTATTTATTTATTTATTTATTTATTTATTTATTTATTTATTTATTTATTTATTTATTTATTTATTTATTTATTTATTTATTTATTTATTTATTTATTTATTTATTTATTTATTTATTTATTTATTTATTTATTTATTTATTTATTTATTTATTTATTTATTTATTTATTTATTTATTTATTTATTTATTTATTTATTTATTTATTTATTTATTTATTTATTTATTTATTTATTTATTTATTTATTTATTTATTTATTTATTTATTTATTTATTTATTTATTTATTTATTTATTTATTTATTTATTTATTTATTTATTTATTTATTTATTTATTTATTTATTTATTTATTTATTTATTTATTTATTTATTTATTTATTTATTTATTTAAAAACTCGTCTGGTGTTATCCGCGTTAAAGAGATCAGGGTTAACGAGGTTTTACTGTAGTAACAATTTGTATATATTATTGCTTTTTACTGTTTTTTCAAGTATTTCAAAAAGTAACTGGTTAACCGTGAACTATAAGTTACTTATCAGATATTGAATGATTTGGAATCCTTGGTCCTCTGGGCCTCGTATTCACAATACCTATGCATTATCGATCTGATAGGTATCACTTACAATCTTTAATATGCAATATACTATATTTCTAAACGAGGCTGTCAATTGCCAGGATCATGTCAGCCAGTGTACCGGAATTCCATCCCTTAGGATTTCCTTTACATGTCAATAAATCTACTGACATTGGACTGTCGTTTTGATCCCCTACCTTGGGATAACATGAGCCACCTAGACCTATAACCACCCGTACTGCAGTACAAGTAAAGCTTTTCATTCTTCTTCTTCTTCATTTCAATGTCACTACCTTCTTTCAGTTATGTAAATGCCAAAATTACGTGGTATGTGTTCTTCCAGAAAGTAGTTTAGCTCATAAAGTTACGGAAGCTATAAGTTATGAGAAACCATGTCATAGACCTGCTTCACCAAGTCTTTGGGTGCTAAATATCCACTACTAGGAGGACTTGCTTTACTGATTTGTTTTTCAAGATCCACCAGCCGCCACTGATGTGCTGCAGCACCCAGAATGATCATTATTCCAGCGTCACACACCATCTTCTGCTCTGTCCCCTTCTATTCAAAGTTTAGACCAGATGGGGAGGGGGGTTGGAGGGAAGATTCTAGCCCAGCGCCAACTGCTTGCTACACCATCCCCAAGCAAAGTGGCTCGCTATCTCCATAGCCTACCTCCCTATACATTATTATCGATTTTACTCTAAGTAATGAGCCAGGAGTACACCTACCTGAGAACTGTTTTAGTTTAGACAGCAATGAGTTGTGGCTGCTTCATACTTTGGGTGGATTACAGGCTAACCACTTTCTCAACTTTGTTTTAGTTTAGTTGTCTCCTTCACTGCACTGTTTTCGCTGTAGGGCCTCATGTTTGTGGAGAATTCTTGGGTGTACAATAAATTAGTAGTTATTTATAAAATGTACTTATAGGGTTATTATAAGCATTTACGGGTTCTCTCTACTACGCAGAACTAAAGTAGTTCGACAGAGCAACACTAGAATCTTTAGCTCTCAAACAGACATCAGCATAATGTGCGAAATATATTACGGTTGCCATTTGGTGAACTCTAATAACTGTAACTGGCGCTTGGGTAACCTGTGCGATTCCCGTTCTGGAGGTCCCGGTTCCATTCCTAGCAACCGCCTACTCCGCAGTTTTACTGGTTTTCTCCGGAACAATTTCGAGCGGGATGGCTCAGACGGTTTCGTCTGTGTCCCGCATTCGGGAGGCCCGGGTTCGATTTCCGTGACTGGCCTGCCTGACCCCATGGGTTTTGAGGGGCTTTCTGGGGTCGCCAAGCGAATGTTGGGTAGGTTAATTACACCCCCCCCCCCCCAAATTTTCTGTCCCTCCATTTAATTTCACATCACCTCTCATCTGGTGGACACTTTCAAAGTATAAGTGTCGTCGGGTGTCTCGGCGTTGCATGGCAGGATGATATGCTCCTGGTTAACACTTCCTCCTTGGGTAGAACGGTTTCCGGTCTCCGGGCGGGCTTTCAGGACTACGGTGAACGCCCTCTACACTGTCCTTATCTCTTAGGATGGCCCCCACTGTCTCCTCTCGCCTCATCCTTCCTCTCGGGCATGCCCCACTTAGGGCACAGGTACAATAGACCAAGACTAGAACTCCATGCCGAGTCCAATACGTAGTATAATGCAATCCAATCCTCCGGAAGAATAGGTAAATGTTGGGATCCTTGCCCTTCGACTTTCTTCTCCCTCAGTTCCTGCACCTATAATTTTTTCATTGTCATCTGAGTTTACCGGGCGCAAGTTTCCGATGTCGGTCAGACTGCTCAATTAGGAACCTCACACGCCACAGTTAGAAGCCTCGGTTACTCTCGAGCGGGTGCCTTTCGGAGGAACCCCAGTGGATTAGGGTCTTGAACAGTATAGGATACGTTCGAACTGGAAATCTTACGGACACTGTCCATGTTTGTACAACTCAACCTAATCTCGTCACACTTCGAGTTTCTCCCCATTCCTCCCTCACGGTGGAAATACAAATAGCTTTCATATGGTGCTCTGCTCATTTGCAGTGTCCTATCACTTGCATACATCACCTATAACATCCGCTGCGCCCTGTCCATTGTCTCTCCGCTGGTAGGTATATTTCCGGCAGGGTGGACTAAATATCACGGAATTTCCCCATTTTATCTTATAAGAATTCCTTATTTACGAACAACAAGGAACATAAAATTTGGAACTATATAGGTTTACCTAAATAATCAAATAAGTATAAAGTAAAATATTTTCTAAATATTTTCTTTAAAATCCTACAATTACTCTTACAAAGGCTAATTATTCTATCCACTTCAGGTTAATGCATATGAACATTCAGTTCATATTTACACATTCCTATGTATGATAAGTGATAGGTACTCAGGTTTTTAAAGAGCCCCAAAATCAGATAACGACTTCTTATTTTAGAAAACCGTTAATACTTCACAAATTCATATCAATAATAGGAAATATTTATAAAATTGTTAACCCCACAAGATAAAAACGTCATTATTTGTGTGTTTTAGCAAGGTATACACTTTTCGTGTACTATAATTTTTGACTATCTGTGAGGTTTAGTAATTATACAAAAGTTATTCCAAAAAATTCAATATACATTTCATTTTTCATGAAAATATCTTTAAAATATACTTAAAATATTTCTTATTTTAGTCAAAATGGTTATAATTATTTAAACAAATCCAAATATTTAAAATTGTCCACGTGATCAGTAGTTAGGGATGAGGGAGCATCCATGAAAATTGCAACCTTGGAAATCGTAAATTTTCTTCTCGTATATTTGTAAAATGCTGAATGTAAGTATAAAGCTAGATTTAACGCACTTTGCCTTTTAATATTCACAGACACACACACACACACACACACACACACACACACACACACACACACACACACACACACACACACACACACACACACACACATACACACACACGCACACACACAAAATATTTTCCTTAAAATGCTCATTTTGGGTTCAGGGGACTCAAAGATTTTATTTCGGGATTTTATTTCAAATTGTTGGGTGGCAAGCATGTACTATGTACGCTTTAGAGAAATTGAAAAAAAAAAGTCTTGCTTTCTTTCAAACTTCAATGTTATAATTCACGATTAGAAGTAATATAACATAAGCCAAAACAAAGTACTGATATTGCATAAAACATTCCAGGTGCTATGAAGTTAACATTTTCCTCCTTAAATGATCATCAAACAAACAAATTCAGAAAGCACCCAAGGATTGTTAACAATTTTGCATCCATAAAAAATATATTTCATATTAAATGCCATTTCTACATCATCTGTTATATAATATGCTCAAATTTGATTGATCAATGCTTTGAAATACGTTAAAATGGAATGAACTAAGAAAAATATAGATGATAGTGTATGCTGCAAGTATGTATAAATTAGAGAAACTAATTTATTTTTCAATTTCTAAAGCAAACAAAATACGAAATGAATAAAATTAAAAGAGACGATTTAAGGTTTAATTTGTTGAAAAGGTTTTTTATATTTAAGTTTTCAACAATAACACAGCTCACCAACCTGTCACAAATTTATTGAAATGTGTTTTCTAATTGACAATCTCAAATTTATTTTTCTGTATTTCTTAAAATGGTTGAATTTATAAACCCAACTTTAGTAAACTCCGTTTAAAACATAACTATCAATGAATTTTGGCCTAAATGGAAAACTTACAAGCAGATATTGATCATCCAAGTGGATTTTATAGTATTTTAAGGAATACCACTGCGTTATATATCATTTCTACTACCAGTTTTATATGTTTGTATCAAAATCATGTAATATTCAACTATTTCTGTTACACTGCTCTCAGTTTTTCCGTTATTAAATCAGAGGAATGAGCAGTATGAACTATCATTTGTTATGATACCTTAGTTGTTTGGTTACGATTAAGTAGGTCATGAGAATGTATATTTCTTTTTCCACGACTGGAGGATCCTTAAGTTTCCCGGGTATGCGTGCAGGATTATATTGTCAGACGTGACATGACTGCAGCAGTTGTCTATAGCATCTCTCAGAAAGGCCTGCTTTTATTTAAAAGATTTGTGGTAGAGACTTAGAGAGCAAACCTTCTTTTTAACCTCCTCAAAGGGATGCCACGTAAACCTTAAAAATATGAGCAGAATGTATATATTTTTGAATATGTTTCTGAAGAATTTGGACGACATTTATTATATCCTTAAACATGATAACTCGTTTCAAGCAAATCATCATTAGCCTCCATTATTGCTATCACTCAATGTACGCCAGTGTATACTCTGAGAAAAATGCCTTATGGTTTACCACCGGAGCAGCTGAAAAATAAATCGAAGATCAAGAAATTAAAGATGGCATCAAATGTTTCCCAACAGGAAACTTTGCACTAATTTCTTCACTGAATTATATGGATCCAAAGAGAAATGTCGAATGAAAACCATTTCTTCACTATACCTAACCTATGTATACAGTTTTTATTTAATCCTCCATTACTTATAGATGTAATATTTTCTTTGACATAATGTTTTATTATTTCTACTGCTTCCCTATAGTACGTAAGGATATATTAAATCTCGCCCCAAAATTAGATAAGTAGTTTTCATATTTTGATGAATTACAAAACTTATCAATATTTAATAGCTTTCTTGAGCAAAATATTTCTTAAACTAAATGATTAATTTTGATGTGTACTGTTTGTCATTTTAATATTGTATTTGGTTATGTCTTGTAATTTTATTGTATTCATTTTATAATTTGTAAACTACATTCCTAATATACCTTTGGGTAAAATAGTGATCACAAAATTGGACAATAAATAAATTAATAAACTGTAAACACACGTATATGAGGCCACATGACTAAACAAAGTAACCATTTTTAAAATTCAACGTCTTTCAAGTAATATAGTAACTCCTGAATTTTAATTTATTTTGTGTAAATTTTATAAATGTTAAACCATAAAAATGCTTACATAAACGATGTAAATATAGTTAAAACACAAAATATATGTAAAATAATAAGTTTTGTGGCATTATGCATTTCCGATATTTTTGCTGGAATTTTCGAAAACTTTGTTCCTTATTAAGTGCTAAGTCGCTATTCATTTCTCGTTATGTCCATGCAAATTACTTGGAATTTCATAGTCAAACAGCGGACCGTGTTTAGAAGGTTTAACTGTCGCTTCATATGCATCTCGTATCTACATTGAAATGTGATAGGCATTCTGCGAAGGTTTAAAATGAAATAGAAGAATAAGATTTTCTTTTAATTTTGTAGAAGAGTGATAAAGTAAATTATGTAAATTTAACACATGAGATTTGTAATATTTTTTTTTTTTTGTGTGTGTGTGTGTGTGTGTTCTTGACTTAAAATCTAAATTTTCAGTGACAAATCAGTCTATAGAAGTTTTAGGTCAAATGTAATGCTTCCTCTACCTGGAAAAGTAAACGTAGAAACTCTGCCATAGTTGTGCTTTTCTCTGTTGGTTAGTAGTCACAATGTGCATCTAACACCAGAAGCAGGCTGGCAAGGGTAAACATGAAACAGATGCGATAGAAATTCTTTTCCCTCTCCGCATATTAAAATAATAATAAAAAGATGGTACACATAAAAGATGATTTAGTTAGAGAGGGGGGATGAACACCCCTAGTGGTGACAGAGCGTGTAATGATGATTTTGTTGTGTATATACTGAAGGTGGTTTCTGTGTGTTTTCGATACGTGGGTAACTTTACTTGTCTCATGGGATCGCTGATGCTGCCATCTGTTGGATAATGATGCTCTCTATAATAGCGATTTGTCTGCACCCCTTAATGTGCTCATGTGCCTTTTTTAGAGCTGCAAGCAGGGGATGCGTCAACCCACCAGCTGAGACAGGTGGAGGGATGGTTTATGGGGCATTAAACCCCGACCAAGTGCTGTAGGAAACTCCACAAACAAAATGGGTTTCATTTCCTTCACTCGCACGATATGCCCAACGATGTAAGTAATATTTTGAACCAGCCGATCCCGCAGCTCTGCTCGCACTATTACGAAAATTCCTTATTCTAGTTTTCTCTTCTTTATACTCATTTATTTCTCTTCGCCTCTCTTGCAAATTTCTGGTTTCTCTATTCCCTGTTCTCTCCTTCTAAGTTTCCCTCTTCTTTATTTTTCCTTTTCTCTCAATCTCTCCCCCTTACTCTCCCTTTCTCCTTGTCGCCTTCCCTTACTTTTGTCTTCCCCAATCTTCCCCTCCATCAATCTCTGCTCACTCCGATGCCCTTTCTATAATGTGAAGATTTTAAAATCAGTAATAAAATTTTATGAGATATTAATAAAAGCTAAACCAAGCAGAAAATCTTATAGATGGGTGCAAAATTGTGCCTGTTCCTAATGTTCGCTATGGATCAATCTATAAAGTGATTTATACACGAGTAATAGAAGTCAAAACCTGATGCCTTAAATTGACATGAATTTCTTCATAACTACTGTTTATTTGTCTATTTCTTCTACGAAATATCCTTTCGAAAGCGTAGTTTGCTATGTGCTTTTGTTTAATCGAGTAAACGTTTGCAGGGGTGGTTTCACGGTTTTACTATACATTTGGTTATAGCTGCAAGTTAAATCTTTATATGTTGGTGTTAAAATACCATACTCTTTACGAAAATTGCTGTTCGAAACCCAGGCCGATGGTTTTTAAATGTGCTTATAAACAACATTCCAATGTCTTTGCAAACGAACTTCTGCGGGACAAAATTTCAGCACATTGGTAGCGTTAATATAATGCTGACAAATGACAGTATTATTCACAAACAAAATATTTATTTCCATACTCTTTGTATATAACGAGAAATAACTATGTCAGTTGCTTCAAAACTTGAGGTAACTTCAAACTCTAAGAAAAATATCTTGGAAATGAATGACGCCTTAGAAAATTACGTTAAATAAATTGGGATTATAATATATTATATATTATATTAATATATTGTCACGGCAACAGGCATAAAAGTTTCGGCACAAATAAGAAAAGAGTCGGCGGATAAAGTTTCATGGTAATAATGAGCTTTGCTAAGCAGTTAATGATAGCGCGGCTATTGTAAACAAGCGCCGGCAAGCAAATGATAACTGAGGTAAAGGCTTGCCGGCATAGATTAAGTTACGCTTCTGGAATGTGATAGAATATTTGGTTTCTTTATTCTTCTGGAAATTTCTGGACTGATAGCGATTGTTCGGGTTCTGGTTTATTGTAGAACAATCAAGAATTACGAATTACATGGCTTGCGGGCATCCGAGATAACCCAGGAGCTAATCCGAACAGCAGCTAAAGCTGAGCTCCACATAATCCTTCCAAGCTGCTTGGCATCAAAATTATTCCCCAAAGTAAAAACAAATAAAAACACCAGGGTGCAAGGCGTTGCATCCTGTCCGTCAGCCCCTAGGTACATGTTTGTAACCTCATAAACAACACCAATCTAAAAACCCACATTTTACCCTACAACATCCCGAAATCTACCTTACCTGCGGTAAAACCCCTAACGGGTGGGCACGCAGCAAAAACCTTCTGGCTAAATACAGCCAGACAGCACCACATGGCATGGCAAAGTTAGTTGTGAAACGGTGTTGTGAAATGAGAGACAGCCAGCTGTGTAACGAGAGCTAGAGATGTAATCTGCTGTCACTGTTTGTTGTTGTGATCGACCTTGGTAGATTGTGTTGTGTATGTGAAGTAATGTTGTTACGTGAGAATTGAACATTGTGTCTCTACGGAAATAAAGAACATTTAGAATTTCGGCAAATTGGACTTTTAACTCTACGAACACACAAAGTTACAATATTATTATTATTGTTATTGTTAAGTATGGTGTTTAGGCATAAGGCATGACAAGGCTGCTTAGGGAGATTCCCTCTTCAGCCTAGTGTGTGCTTTTTGTTTGGTAGGGCAGAGATCTATCATTATTTCAGGGTGGAACTTCGTTTGTGTTTTATGATGGAATGGTTCTTAAGACTAATTGTTGCAATGGTTCTTAAAACTAATTTTAGATAGGGAATATCTCGTCTTATGCTAAAAATAAAATTATTTTTATGTTTTCTATTTTGTGCTTCTTTCAGCTTTTATGTATTTTTAATGTTTTTTAATTTTGTGTTTTTATAATTAAATTAGGTTGAATGTACTCCATTCCCCAGTTAAACAAATATCCATCAGTCTCTTGGATACGGTTACCTGCTTATTTTGCATTGTCATTTGTTTTCCTTCGTAGCTCGGCCTTTTCAGGGTTTTGTTGTGTGGTTTACTTTTTTGTCTTTATACTGTTTTTGCTAGGATATCAAGGTGTTGCTGTATTTGTGATTCTTCTTGCATTTTATCGTAAATTTGGATGAGTGTGATAAGTGGTGGGTGTTTGGTTTTGGTTTTTAAGTACAGCTAAGGTAAGTATTTTGTAAGTGTTAGGTTAACAGTAAGGCTGGATCCGTATGGTATCAACATCCAACAATACTTCAAAAAATTTCCTAGACATTTTTTTCCCTACTTTGGTGGCGATTATACAATTTTATTTTATTTTAACATCACAAAATTATATTGCCTTATTAAAAATTTCTTAAACTAACAAAATTAGCCCCTAAATGTGTACTCCACCTGCAGCGGTTTTCTCTGAAGGACTATTTAGCACAGCAGGACTCATATGTGACAGAAAAAGAAGTAAACTTGACCCCGAAAGAGTGAGAATGCTATAAAATTTCTTAAACTAACAAAAATTAGCCCCTAAATGTGTACTCCACCTGCAGCGGTTTTCTCTGAAGGACTATTTAGCACAGCAGGACTCATATGTGACAGAAAAAGAAGTAAACTTGACCCCGAAAGAGTGAGAATGCTATAAAATTTCTTAAACTAACAAAAATTAGCCCCTAAATGTGTACTCCACCTGCAGCGGTTTTCTCTGAAGGACTATTTAGCACAGCAGGACTCATATGTGACAGAAAAAGAAGTAAACTTGACCCCGAAAGAGTGAGAATGCTATAAAATTTCTTAAACTAACAAAAATTAGCCCCTAAATGTGTACTCCACCTGCAGCGGTTTTCTCTGAAGGACTATTTAGCACAGCAGGACTCATATGTGACAGAAAAAGAAGTAAACTTGACCCCGAAAGAGTGAGAATGCTATATTATAAAAGTGGACTGTTTGAAAAACGCATTTTGCTTTCAAATGTCTCATTTAGAGTTCAAAAATAAGTACACTGATGGTTTTAATTTCTGTCTCATTAAATATATGCCCCTAACACTATATTTTGTATTGAAACTAGAATTGGAAATGACGATATCAAGTATCGAAGTGTAGGGTATCGTGGAAAATATCGTGTATCGCTATCGATTATCGAAAAAAAAATTGGATCGACCCATTCCTAGTTAACAATTGTTGAAACTATACGAAATTAAATCCAAATTAATTGGAGTTTCCAGCATTCTTTCCTGATAGAAATTTGGAAAGCCTCGTCTTCAATTACCTATTAGTTTAATACAGTTAGGTTTACAAACACTTTTGATGCACTAAGCATCCCTCTCTGGATCTGTTAAAATTGCCCTGCTACCTAACGACGTAGGAATGCAAATAATTTCTCCCTTTCCGACTGCACATAGTTCGGAGAGAATACTAAAGAGAGCACTGCACGATCGCGTGGCACTTACCACGCCACGTTACGGAGCGTACGCACATTATCCACGCCAGCTCAGTGTGGCGGGCCATGAAATTGCCAGTCCCTAATCGTTTTGTGCTTGTGCGGACAAGTGAAGAAACAAATGAATGGATTATACTCCATTAAGAGTCTTATTTGTAGGACACGCACATAATCGACACCATACAACAATAACACATCTGAACAATTTATGTCTCTTCTGTACACTTCGAATGGGTATTATATTCCATCCAAAAATGTTATGTGATTTCACAGTAATGTGTGTTTTCATGCCCCTGAATCTATAAAAATTAGGGAGAAAGAAAGTGTGTGCCCACGTGATTTTGTACATCATAACTCAAAAATGAAATGGCGAATAAATACCAAACTTCGAAAGATACCACACTCAGATTTGTTAAAAGTTCCCTTGCTTCAAATTACCCTATGCATGAAAATGATTCGGAAATTATTATTTTCTCAAAGATGTTTCTAAATATTTTGATTCCAGTACTATACATTTAAGTTACTAAATGTTAAATAACATGTAAATTAATGGAAATTAATCATTTCTTCACACTAGTAGCATAAAGATTAAGGTTTTTGACAGATAGAGAACGGTGTATCTCGAATACGAGAGCCTCTAGTGTTCCACTGGGGAAATACAGGAGTCAAATGGAGAATTTAATGTCATGACGGCAAGTTGGCCATGGCAGCTCAATGGGTAAGAGCAACTGGACGGAAACCAGGAGATCCGTGGTTCAAATCCCGGCCGTGGCATTGAATTTTGCATGTTGAACGTGTAAATTTTTAATTTCTTGTAAATAGTTTGTGAAGTTTCCATTCGAGAAACTTTATGTATTTTTGTATAACAGCAAACCATAATAAATAAACAAAATCATTCTGCAAGATATGTAGATCACTTTAAAACACTTTAAATAATGTTTTCTTTGGCATCATCCATAGCCCAGATACCCATTATTATTGCTGGGACATTTTCAGTACTTAGTATTTTTTTAAGGTTTTGCCGCTATTCCAGTGTTTTTGCAATGTCTTCGAAATAGTGTAGAATTTCAAGTCCAGGGTATAGAGACGTCTGGCTATAGATTCTACTGTCTGTATTCCTCTTCTACCTACTAGAAAATATGAAACAAACCTACTTACAAAGTCTGGCTATCGTTTAAGCCTATTTTGTTTTCCAAATGCCATCGTATCTAAAACGAAATCGAAGATAAACATAGAAAATAATTTCTACAAATTTGTATCTCGATTAACATGAAGTAGTTAGTCAAATTAGCGTTTGTAAGAATAGTTTGTACAAAATCGAGTAAAGAAATCATATGAGTACAATACATATTTTATGATTACGTATGTAGGGCGCCGGGGTAGCGCGGTGGTTTCGTTCGCGGCTCCCGTTCTAAGGGTCCCGAGTTCGATTCCCGGCTCTGGGGTTGGCGATTTTAAGTCGGCCCTATCCACGCCTTCACCTCTGTCTAGCACACGTGAAGTATCCCCTATGCCCAACGTGGTTCGGAGTCCACGGTAAAAACTGTAGGTCCTCTCACCTCACCGCCATCTTCACTATCACCCTATCATCGGAGGTAATGGACACCGCCCTCTGGGTGCCTCCACCTGAGAAATGGGTCCGGTCATCACTTGGTGGGGTGAGGTTACCCCGAAGGCCAAGGTTGCCATGTGGGGAGTGTTACTAACTAACTAACTGATTACGTATGTTGAAGTTTGTTTGACTTGTAACGCTCGGACTGCTTAAACTTGCAGATAGAGGAAACTTTAGCGGCAGTTTTGTTTCATTGCCTCCTTGAATTATTTGAAACCTGAATAGCCTATTTCTTTCATAATTTTCATTCATGCTCATGCTCATCTGAGTGTGTGAAACAACTGTTAAATGCCCAATCCCACCATAGTTAAGTATGTTAAATTTATGTTTCATTTACTATAAATAGTAAACTATTAATATATTTTACTGGACTTTTAATAGCATAACAACGCGTTCCATTTAAATTCACTGATGCCTCCTGTGCAATAAGTTTATTAAAGAAGATATTTTCATAACCATACTATAATTTGTTTCAACTTTGTCAGCATTGTTCAGTGGAAGAGAAGCTTTCTGCCTCCTGCAACCTTAGAATAGATTATGTGTTGGACTTTTCTACGTTACCGATGATGCTCACCGCAGTTGTAGGCGAAACATCTGGGAGAGAGATGAAGAAACCCAAAGGACCACGGCCTTACAGCCCGGAATCTTTTACTGAACAAGACGCCGGCCGTGAAAACCTACGTTTGTCAGCATTTTTTACAAAAATAATCAATCATGCTGTAGACGCAAAATCAGATCACAAAGCAATTATCCGTTTATTGCTTCTGTCATTCTCTCTCTCTCTCTCTCTCTCTCTCTCTCTCTCTCTCTCTCTCTCTCTCTCTCTCTCTCTCTCTCTCTCTCTCTCTCTCTCTCTCTCTCTCTCTCTCTCTCTCTCTCTCTCTCTCTCTAGCTACTTTCTGCAGTTTCTGAGTAATGGGTCACTTACAGCAGAAAACGTTATTCAAAGCAAAACGAAGTAAACAAGCTTCAATAAATATTTGCATAACTTATCAGAAGTATGCATTTGTAGAGCAAAATTTCTCTTATAAGATAAGCTAAGGTTCACTCTCTACGCCAATGTGTGTAGAATGTTGATATTTTTCTTTGAAGTGCACACTTCGCAGTTCATAATGAAAGATGCAATACAAATTCTTATTTTCTATAAAACATTTCTAACCAAACTTGTGATATAGATATTTAAATGAAAAACCTGAAATGAAAACCTATGTTTAGAAGGAAAAGGTGTGTGTCTGGTTTCTATGAGCAATATAAGTAACCCCAAAAAATAAATGAGCAATAAATGCATCTTAGGTTCAGTATCCTACAAAAATACGACACAAGATGTTTGAGAAACTCTCCTCGCCTTATATCCTTCATATGGAAGCGTTTACGAATGGTTCGATTTTGTAAAAAAAAGGTGTTAATGATTTTAATACTTATAATACTGCACGTTAACTATATTTTTATGGTAAATAAAATATATTTCTTGGATTTTTTATTTGGAAGACATCGAGTATCATTTCGTATAACTTTTGCACCATAAGAGATTGGTAAAAACAAAGTGAACCAAAAAAGTGCATCTCTTTACACAATGCATGTCAAGTAACTTTCTGTTGCATTAAACATGTCCAAGTTATCCATTGTCATTTGTTTAAACTTATGAAAACTTTTGTCATTTAATGTGCTGTCGTTATTCAATTGTTTCTTGAGATGTCATGAAAGGAGTATGGAATTTCTAGGCCCTTATGTAATGACCCACTTTTAAAGATCTGACCAGCATTTCGGTTTTCTCTATCTCCCTTGTACATACAACGAAATTGTAATGAAATTATTTCTGGAAAGATTTATCCTGACTAATATGAATTACAAAAAATAAACTTTCGTAAGAATGATTTATGAAAACTGTATAAAAATAAATGATACTAGATAGGGAATGTCATGTGAAAATCTTAGAGATAGTACGTAACCCGTCTTTTGTTTCTTCTTATGGGGTGTAAGGAAATATATACAAAACTGCCGTGCCAGCTTGACTGGTAATAATGTATTCTGATTGTAATGCATCAGATATTTAAAAGATTTTATCCTTCCAAGTCCTTGGAGTGAGGAAAGTCAAACACAAAGCACAGCGAAACTTGAAGGGGGAGGGAGTTGTTATTCATAGAGAGAAGCTCACAATTATCATAGATGTGATATAGCGACAGCCTACGTATTCCCAATGTTGTGGAAAAGCAAGCTAAGTTTAATTTGAGCCCAGGGGTGAGTGTAATGGACTTAACTGGAAGGGGTCACATGGAAACACGCGCGTGACTTGAAGATGTATTGCCGCTGCAATTGCTGCTGACGTTTCGCCTCTGATCCCATTTAGAGGGAAGCGGGATGATGGAAATTGGCATCGACATCACCGCTCGAAAAACTGATCCTTTTGTAAGAACCGACCGTGCTGGACCTCCACATCTCTCACTGCATCGTTGGTTTCTCAGAGCTAATGTCACTCGTGGCCACCTTTATTGGAGGCTTAATCAACTTTTCAACTCTAATAATGCTTTGGTATTGTTACAGTTATCAAAATTATTAGATTCAAGGCAAATATTTTAATAACTAACCAGTTTATGCGATAAATGCTTATAGAACTTTGCACCATTCCGAATTACATGTCCGTCTATATGATAAAGCGAAATAAAACTAGAGATCAATGCTATATCTCGTGATACTGGATGGAAGTAGAGAAGTTTTCTTTAAATACTGGATCTAGAGATCACTTCTAGATATTCTACCCCTCAGTAGTAGTCTTGAGTTCGTCAAATCGAACATTTGCATTCAAGGATCTAGAGAGCTTGAAATCGTTACTATGTATGTCGTACATAAGAATTCCACATGTTGCTTTCTTCAATAGTTTGCTATTAACTAATCCCTCGGTGCAGCGGCCCTTTCCAAGCCAAGACCTATCGCACGGACGCTGCGTCCGCCACCTCTGTCCTCCACAGGTGACGTGAGAGATGGTAATTTAGTGCTATACAGAATTATAACGTGGATGAATAGTTCTATTAAATCCAAACTTCATATTATTTTAGTTAATTGATGGAAATTATTCATTTCTTTACACTCGACGTATACAGGCTAAGGCTTTTGATAGACAGAATCAACATGAAAAATTCAATGCCACGGCCGGGATTTGAACCACGGATCGCCTGGTTTCTGTCCAGTCGCTCTTACCCATTGAGCTACCATGGCCAACTTGTCGTCATGAAATTAAATTCTCCATTTGACTCTTATATTTCCCCGGTAAACCACTAGAGGATCTCGCATTCGAGATACACTGTTTGTGGCGACTTACTATCGTAAGTACTTGAGTCCCAGGTTTCATCATTTAAATGGATTTATATTTAATATGAGTCAGATGGAGAATTTAGTGTCATGACGGCAAGTTGGCCATGGTTGCTAAATGGGTTAGAGCGAATGGACGGAAAGGAAGATCCGTGGTTCAAAGCGCGACTGTGGCATTGAATTTTTCATGTTGACTCCATCTATAAAATACCTTAGTCTATAGACGACTAGTATGAAGAAATGATTAATTTCCATCAATTAACTAAAGTAAGAGTTAAATGATGAAGCCTGGGATTCAAGTACTTAGGATAGTAAGTCGCCACAAACGGTGTATCTCGGATGCGAGAGCCCCTAGTGGTTTACCGGGGAAATATCTGAGTCAAATGGAGAAGTTAGTGTCATGACGGCAATTTAGCCATGGTAGCTCAGTGGGTTAGAGCGACTGGACGGAAACCAAGAGATACGTGGTTCAAATCCCGACCATGGCATTGAATTTTTCATGTTGACTCTATCTAACAAACTTCTGAGCTTACAGAGGTACTTTACGTATAGGTACTCAATGTCTTTCGTACACCCTTATTTCAGGGACACTTGTTAGACTAGGATTAGGATTACTACGGAGGGGGATTTGGCATCGAAACCTGTGTTTTATTGCACCTAAGCCTCAAGTGGGACTCCCCGGAAGGAGGGATAAGGCGAGAGGAGAGAGAGGGGGCTGACCCAAGGAATCACGACAGTGCAGAGGGCAGGGTCCATCAATTACCTACTGTAGACCCAAGACAAGAAGGCAAGCTAGATGAGGATGGAAGGATTCGTTTAAAATAAACAAGTGTTGTCACATAACTCACCCATACATAATACCTATCGCTGCATTTAATGTAACAAACATTAGATCTGGCAGCATGGGTGACTCATATGCACTCTCAAACACTCATTTCCTAGTAAACAGATTCATTACCGCAGCAGAAAAACAGTTCAAGCTCCTCTGCCTCTTCATGCCCCTCTAGGCTTCTTATCGTGGGCATACAGTAGCTAGAACCATCATCTGAAGATGCTCGTCGGAGATATGAGCGAAATGTCAGGGGAATTTTCATCTTTCGGACCACGGCCTACAAGCCCGGGAAACTCAATTTATAAGGTGAGTTGTCTGGATAAGGCTTTTCCGGGGTTTTCCCTTACCCTGAAAAATTAATGTCGGGTAACTCTAAACTCTGTGTACCCTGGACTCATTTGAGCATCATTTCACCCATTTCATTCATCTTCCGATATGACTTAACGTTGGAGGACGTAAATTAAAAAAACAACAAAAAAACTCTGACATTTTTCTAAAGATACGTTTTCGGTGTTCGAGGTACCTCAAAACATATATCTGGCAAAATGTCACTATAAATCTTTGGGTGGATAATACTTTCCTTGCTTATAGTAAAAGTATGTAATAGTGACCGTAAAAAGCTAGAGTCTTTATTGAAAATATACGCTTGAGGCACTCTGAAATAAAATAAAGTAGAATTTCCCACGATTTAACAATTTTGGAAAACATACCTACCGGCTATGGTTTTGCATTTTTTTTCCTGATCCTACCTGTCCAACTTAAGCCTACATACACTTACTTTATATAAAGTACATACACTGACTCCCATAAATAATCGGACAGAATTTGAATTTCACTATGGAGTGTTCTATAAAAAAGGATAGATTAGTGTATCAATCTCAAGATACTCCTTGTGTTAAACAAAAATCATTTGCTATGAATATCCAGTTTAGAGATTGAAAATGTTGCTTCTCCATGCAACCTTGTTTACATCATGAGTTTACGACACAAAAAGAATCTGAGAGCACAAATGAAATGCAATACAAACGAGTAAGTGAAGTCTGTCAATAGACAAAACAACATCGTAGAAGTACGTCAACTGTGCACCAGGAAGAAGGCAAGAGCATATTATGGGGTCCAGAGATAAGCAGAGACAGTTAGTGATCTATCACTATTAAAAGAACAAAACATACCGGCTAAAGGCAGAAATTGTGAGTCTTCGCAAAAGTGCAGTTAGTGACATAATTCACCGGTATAAGTATGAAGATAGAATTGAATCTTGAGCAAAGCCAGGGCGACCAAAACTTCTTACCGTTAGGCAGGAAGACAAAACGGAATCCGCGTATAAGTGCTCCGGTGATTTGTGCTGAGATTCAGGAAGAACTGGGACTGACAGCACTGAAACGGTCAGAAGGGCCATGCGAAAACAAGATTTCAATGTTCACGTAGCCAGTAAAAAACCATAAATTTCCAGCAAGAATAAAAGGAAGCTATTACAATTTGCCAAAGACTTTGTTAACAAGACAACCGATTGGTAGGACCAAGTTATTTTTTGTGACGAAAGCAAATACAACCATGCTGGTTCCGATGGCAGTGGTTGTGTGGAGGAAACCAAACACGGAGCTCAAAGAACGCAATTTACAAGGCACAGTCAAACACAGCGGAAAGAATTTAATGGTATGAGGGCTGTATTTCCTCTACGGGAGTGGGAAAGCTGGTGTTCATAGACACAACCATGAACAAGGAAGTCTATCTTGGACTATTACAGCACAATTTAAAACAAAGTGCAGAAATAATGGGAAATTTGAACGGCATTCTTATTTTATCACGATAATGATCCAAAGCATAGTCCCAAATTGTGCAGCTATGGTTACTTTACAACTGTCCTCATGTACTGTATCCACCCTCTCAGTCCCCGGATCATAATCCCATAGAAGCAGTATGGGAGAAACTGGAGAAGGAGTGCGGAAGGTCCATCACCGCCAAGCAGCACTTGAAGCAGAGGTTGCAAGAGGAATGTAGCAAACTTTCTACAGTCTACCTGAAACTCCTGGTTACAGCATACCAAATTGATTGCGAGAAGTAGTGAAAATAAGGAGGAGAGTCACAAAGTACTAGCCATATTTTGTATCACACTCAAGTTGTTATGTCCGATCACCTTTGAGGGCCAAAAAATGCTATATTTCTTTTTAATTCTTAAAAAAAGCATGCATTATATAATTTATATGTGAAATAAAATTTATTTTCTTACAAGAACGGTTATTAGGACAGACCTGTTTACAAGTAATGGAAATGAGATTCCAGGGAAGCCAGTATTTATATAGAGAAATAAAGACAGTGTGGGGGAGGGAGAAGTACATAGATGTGTGTAATAAGTTAGGGTGAGAAGGATTTGCCTGGGCAAGGACAGGAGTTAGAAATTTGAAAGGTATTAGATATGAAAAGGATACAGGGAAATGCCCAATGTGTGGAGAAGAGGATACAGATTGGCATAGTATACTTTATTGCAAACAAAGATATGGAGAGAACAAATTTGGCAACAAAAGTGGGACAGTTTTAGGGATGGGGGGAGGTATTAATAACACTAGGGAACAAGTTTTTTGTACCCGAAACAAAATAGACTAATTCTTATGCAAAAAGACTCGCTGATTCCAAAAATGCCTCTGAAAATGCTGTATCACGTAACGTTTTTGAGATATTCTTATTCTTTTATATAACATTACAGAGAATGAGGTATGATACCAACTCATATTGACTTAATTTAAAATAATAGCCATTGACTCTTCTAAATACAGCTTAAAGTCAATGTTGCTTCATAATGGCAATTTACTACCTTCAATACCTTTATTTCATGCCATAGGAATGAAGGAGACATACGATTCCATGTCCATAATTTTAGATGCTAGTAGTTATCAAAACCATGGCTGGGAAATTTGTAGTGACCTCAAGGTGGTTGCATTGTTAACGGGACTGCAGGAAGGTTTCACAAAATATTGCTGCTTTTTGTGCTTATGGGACAGTAGGGCAAGTGACAAGCATTTTATAGTGAAAGAGTGGGGGAAAAGGGAAGACTATACCCCTGGAGCAAGCAGTGTTAAGTATGTGCCTCCAGTAGACCCAAAGTTCTTCTCTCCCCACTTCACATAAGGCTCGGGTTAATGAAGAATTTTGTTAAAGGTTTGGACAAAAGTAGAAGTGCATTTGAGTATTTAAGAAGTATCTTTCCCAAAATAAGTAAATCTAAATGGAAGGAAGGTATATTTGTCGGTCCTCAAATAAGACTACTTCTTAAAGACAATGTTTTTGAATGAAAGCTTAAACGTGTTGAACTGGCAGCATGGAAATCATTTAAATCAGTTGTGGAAGGCTTCCTGGGCAATAACAAAGAAGAAAATTGTGAAACTTTAGTCTCAGAACTATTAAGGAGCTACAAAGAAATGGGTTGCCGTATGTCACTTAAAATCCACTTTTTGCACTCTCACCTTGATAGTTTCCCTACAAACCTAGGAGCTGTAGTAAGTGATGAGCAAGGTGAGCGTTTTCACCAGGACATTTCTGAGATGGAAAGACGTTACCAGGATTGCTGGGATTCAGCCATGTTCGGAGACTATTGTTGGTTCCTCAAACGGGAGAGTCAATACAAAAAAATCAACAGTGAAACACTTCTGAGATAATTCAGGTATTGGTTTTCATTATCTTGTGTTTATTTATTTTAATAATAATTAATAATAATTATTATTTTCAATGTTGTTTGGCAATAAAAAACCTATTATTTTCAATGAATCAAATATGAGTTATCACATCACATTTCTGTAAGTTTTCATAAAAAATTATGAATACCTAAAAAACGTTACGTGATACAGCATTTTGAGGGGCATTTTTGGAATCAGCAGATCGGTTTACATAAGAATTTGCCTATTTTGTTTCAGGTATATAAAATAATTTATTTTTTGTTCCCCAGTGTAATAAAAAGATGTTATTGGTAAAAGGAGAAAAGAATGTAAGAAATATAGGTGAATATCTGGGGAAAGTTAGAGAGAAATGGTTAAGATTGATGAAGAATAAATAACAATTAAGGGTTGGAAAACTAGAACGAGGGATACAAGGGAGAGGAGGATCATCAATGTGTATTGAGACCAAGACTCGAGGCAAGAAGGTAGAAAGGGTATGTTAAATGTCAATAAGCTATTTTGTTATTGTATGAAATAAATATTATAAATGTCAATGTACAAATGAAATTGTATGTAGAAGAAAGATGAGAAATAAATACAAAATACAAATACAAGAACGGACCATGTAACTGTCAATTATCATTAATTTCAATAAAATAGCACATTAAATGTTGATTTATCTTTCAAAACTTAGTACTCTGCTTTGTCCAGTTATTTATGGAAGTCTCTGTATATGTTTCAAATATTATTAATAAACTTTGCAACATTTTTTTTGTATTTTAATGTATGTGTACACTATACGCAAGGAAAACTTTTCAGTTTATTCCATAAATATTTAATTTTTGAAACGCTGTTCATAACAAAGTAAGGTTTTGTGGTAAAATATAATTAATGCTTTCGTATGTAATAATATTTGTAGCAAAGGTCTTGAAGTAGTGTTATAATTAAGTTGTATCCTGGATGAATTCATATGAAAAATAATACTAGAGTATAAAATAACAGATGACATGTCCACAGTGTTAGTTACTTCTATAATTGATTTTTAGTTAAAATTATTATAACATATGCTGCTACTTGACTATAAAACTTAAGGTATAAGAAATATGTTTCCACGCCGTTGTAAGGTGTCGTAACCACGTACTAGTATGTAAGTAGGCAAGGAACATTCCTTACGACAGTGTTTTGTTTTACTCAGTGCTGGTCAGTGTAACAGACAGCGTTGTGTGTATGTCGACATACGTGTATCAGCAAGGTTGAATCCGTTTGACAAACATCAGTGAACCCATGTGAAAGTGTCAAATTCACCTACGATCTACTAAATGCAGTTTGTGGTGAGTATTTTCTGAAATGTTAAGTGCTTTTAGGTCGCTGTACCTTTATGTTAAAAAGATATAAAATTCTATCCATACTACTTGGTTTATAATTATTGTGGTAATTACTCTTATAAAAGCTCGTTTTCTGTTTATAAATTTTATAAATTCAAGATAAATTATCATCGAAAATGGTTTTAGCATTTTGAACGCTGAAACGTTCAAATTTAGTAGATGATTATGTGAAGTATAACACCTAAGAAAAACAAAAACAAAATGACGCTTAACCTTTCAAAGTAGGTTGTTTAAAATGCTTAGTTTAAGCGGGTCATGGCAAATACTTCGGAGATATTAGATACATTTTTATTCGGTCTTAATTGTATAGTTTTAACTAAATCAAATTTTTTGTTTCTCTTGTTCTCCAGCTACATAAAATAGTAACATTTAATTCATAGACCAGTAACAGAAATTTAAATATACGTATACATTTTAATCGACATACCTAGCTATCAATATCTGAACTTAAAATTAGTTGTCAAACTTTAGCTATTTTAAAAGTCCCAAAAGTTTCTATGAATGTTAGAAATATGCTCCACATTCTTAAGGTTATGGATAAAGAATTGATGCTCCTACATTGTAGATTTTAAAACACTAACATAGTATGGTAATTCACTGTTCTTTCGCCAAGCTGTAAATGCAGAATTAGACTGGAAAAAAAAAACCATATTCGTCCAGCTTAATACTGGGGATAGGTTAACAAAACAATTTCTACCAATACTGGACTAAGACAAGGGTGTAGCTTATTACCTACTCTTTTTAGTATATATATGGACGATATTCTAAATGAATGGAAGATTTTAGTAGACCCAGGAATCAAAATAACAGAAAATATTTATATTAATACCCTGCTGTTTGCGGATGACCAAATATTGATTCATCTGAATGAAAATAAACTGAAAAAATCAATGCATATTCTAAATAATATAGTACAAAAGTATAATTTTAAAATATCAGAAGAAAAAATGAAAATTATGGCTTTTAAAGGAAATTATAATGTAAGGTCAAAAATTGTTTTACGAAATAAGATTTTAGAACAAATATCGAGTTTTAAATATTTAGGATTTAACATAAGTTTTAGAAACAATGCTGATATAGAAGAAAAAGTAAACAAATTCCAAGCAATATGTGGGACAATCCAAAGAACTTTTAAAAACAGAGTGAGAAAGGATACAAAAATGAAAATGTATAAGGTAATGGCTATTCCAACTTTACTATATGGAAGCGAAACCTGGGTGCCAACACAAAAGGATTTAAATAAAATACAGACTGCAGAAATGAAATTTTTAAGAAGTGTTAAAGGTTGTACAATATTGGACAAAATAAGAAATGGGGTATTAGAAAGAAATTAGAAATAGAACCAATCCATGACAAAATATCAGAACGATGGCAACAATGGCATGAATATATATTAAGAATTGAGGATGGAAGATATCCAAATGCAGCATTAAACCATAATCCAAAAGGAAGAAGAGACAGAGGACGACCCAGGAAACGCTGGGAGATCTATGAAGCTGAAACGGGCGATATACCCAAACCATGGAGTGAAGAAGAAGAAGAAGAAGAAGAAGAAGAAGAAGAAGAAGAAGAAGAAGAAGAAGAAGAAGAAGAAGAAGAAGAAGAAGAAGAAGAAGAAGAAGAAGAAGAAGAAGAAGAAGAAGAAGAAGAAACCCCGTATTACAGTCAGGACTTGAACCACTGATCTTTCAGTTTCCATCTAACCGACTGTGATATCATGCCAATTTATGCCCGCCTCTGTAGCTTAGGTGGCAGCGGGTCTGCCTCACGTTCAAGAGGTCCCTAGTTCGAATCTCTTTCAGGGTGAGTTATCTGGATAAGGTTTTTCCGGGGTTTTACTCTATCCTAAAAGATTAATGTCAGGTCCATGGACCCTCAGTTCATTTGAGCATCATTTCAGTCATCGTCCGATTAGACTTAACGTTGGAGGATGTAAAATTTCAAACAAACAAAAAATGTACACATTATATCCTATAAACTCAAGTAGATCTCAAAATCATTTTGAGATGGTAAGTTACTACCCAACTGTACATCAATACGTGGTAATTGTTCTTTCTCAGAAAGTGTAGGAGCTGGAAAAATAGAACTAAACTAAAAAATTCGATGCCATAGACAGGATTTGAACCACTGCCCTTCAAATTTTCGCCCGATTGCTCTGGCCAGTGCCGTGCTACATGTGGTCGTGGTAGCTTAGTTGGCTCAGTCTGTCTTTTCACTAACAGCTCTTCCAGGTCTGTGCTAACACAAAATACGTTGATATTTACCGTAAGAATAATAACGCTAATAACCAGTGACAGATGTTAATGCTCGGTACCATTTCGAAACAACTGACACTTGATTTAGTGAGAAGCGAGCTGACAGTTGGGATTCACGGCTGGAAGAGCAATTATTTTCTAAAAATTTTATTCATGATGCTACAGAAAATGTATGACTAAAAAGAAGATAGCCAGAGTGTTTCAACATATAAAAGGAGTACATCAACATTCAAGTTCCTCTGAAAACAAGTAAACTATACCATCAAATGGAAATAATCATTATGTTTAACCATTATTTGCCTGAATAACATAGTGGTTTAACTGTGAAGTCTGGGACTTAAGTACTTACAGCATAGTAAATCACCACAAAAGGTGCGTGTCCTCATAGCATATGGGAACCCCTAGTGGTCTACCAGGAAACATGTGAGTCAGTTGGAGAATTTAATGTCATGTCGGCATATTGGCCATAGTAGCTCAGTGGTTTAGAGCAACCGCAATGAAAGCGGGAGATCCATGAATTTTTTGCAGTCTGGCTATACTCATTTATACCATCAAATGTTTCTAAAATATAAGATGAAATATTAAATGTAGCTAATATAAAAGAAAATGTCTTTATATGTTGCATTCGTATGATCTTTTATCAACTCATTTCTCTACAATCTTCTTGCAATAGCGTATTTTGCTGCCCGCTTCTTATTAAACGGGATGTAATTTAATTACGCACTCAAACATTTGAAGATTTATCTGAAACGAAACTGACATTTCTAAACAAACGGAACACTGTATGATTTCTGTGAAATCTGCTCCTTATATGACGACCAGAAAGAAAAGAAAGACTTAGCACTTAAAGAAAGTACAGTTATTAAAAAATCTAAACCAATTAGGTTCAAAAATATCTGGGAAAAGCATTTGATACCTATTGTATATTACTTAAACGCATAGTTTTCACATAGTAGAATTTTGTCTAAGACTTAGGAGTTACCAGTTATACAAAATTAGTTTAGAATCAAGAGGACTTCACAGGCTGTTTGCAGAAAGTTTAAGGTAATATTTCGTCTGTCATGCAAAAACTCTAAACATATGGCATTTCAATAAAAATGTTACTATCAGTTTTGAGAAAACAAAACACAATAAAACCGAGCTTGAGGGCTCAGGTAATTTCGTCTGTGACCTGCACTCGGGAGGCCCGCGTTCGATTTCCGTCGCCGGACTACCTGACCCATGGCTTTTTAGGGGGATTTTGTCGAGTCGCCAGGCGAATGCGGGGTAGATTAATTACACCTCCCGAATTCATTTCCATTATCATTTTACATCATCTCTCATCCGGTGGTCTCTTTCAGGGTAGAAGTATTGGGGGGTGTCTCGGCGTTGGATGACAGCATGATATCCTTCTGGTAAACACTTCCTCCTCCAGTAGGACTATCTCTAGGCAGTCATGGTGCGCCCTTTCAGGACTCTCCTAACTCCCTGGGTCGGCCACCCTCTCTTCTCTCACCTCATCCTTCCTCCCGGTGATGTCCCACTTGGGGCATAGGTACAATAGATCAAGATTAGTCGGCAGTGCCAAATCCCCTCCATCCGATCCTATCCTAGCCTAATGTTATAATATGATAGATACGTACCCCTGAGTGCGAATTTGTAACTAGTAGAGAATGTTGTGTGACCTACCACAGTACATTTTTATCTGTTCTGCATTCTATTTTGTTTTACGATAAAATTTGATATCAATATTTAACCATATAGAAACCCTCGAATACAAGGTTTCGACTGTGGCTGTACACTTGCGTATATGTATGCAAGAATTGCAGGAATTTCAAAAGATGTAACACAAAGATTTCCAAGAAATCGTTCACCGTAAACTACTATTCAAGTGGGACATTTTCCGAAATGTTTATTTCTTTAAAATGCCTATTATGCTTTTGATTAAAGCATAATTAATTTTATTTTCATATACAATAAAATGTATATACTTGTTAAATTTATATATTTAATGCTTAATGGTCTGCAAAGTTCTCTTCATTCAATAAGAACTGCAATTTTCGTTTATCTGCTGAACCTTAGCAAATATACAAACATTCTCACAATAAACTGCGTAGCTTTTCAAAACATATATTTTATTTAATGGAACTTTTACTGTGGAATTCTTCATTTCGATATTCGTTAATATTGGTTTGAATGTTTCGTCGCTTTTTTAAGTGTTGTTACTGTTCAATTCTTTTCATGGAACATTTACGCAATTTTACGGCTACCATTTAGCGTCCGGTTTGTAAACAGCAGACTATCGATTGGATTTCCTGTTGCCCCTTTTATCTACAAAGGAATATGTAATAAAGCTAATTCTTCAAAGGTTTGACTTGATTGACATCAATTATAAGGAAATTAATTGATATATTAAATTTACATAACATTCTCCGGCCATTCCTCAACAAACTATATTCAGGAAATTAATTGTTTTTTCACACGTGTGTAGGACGAAGAATGGAAAGGTAGAATCAGGCTGAAAAATTCAATGCCATAGCCGGGATTTGAAACACGGATCTGACGTCTCCGTCCGGTTTCTCAAAGTATGTTCAGGAAACTAATTGTTCTTTCACACTAGCCTCTGTAGGACGAAGGATAGAAAGATAGACTAAAAGATTCAATACCATTGCCGGGATTTGAAGCACAGATGTGACGTCTCCGTCCGGTTGCTCTTAACTTTTGAGCTACCACAGCCAACATGCCAGCACGACATTAAATTCTCCAACTGACTGTGGTTTTCTTGGTAAACCACTAAGGAGTTCTCAGAAACACATGAGACAACTACCTTAATGGCGACTTACTATGCTGTAAGTACTTTAAGGCCCTACACACCACTAGTGCGAAGGAAGAATTAATTTCCATTAATTGACCTAATAATGGCCTGAACTATAAAGCCCAGACCTTACTATGCTGTAAGTACTTTAAGACGTCGTTTAGGTAGTTGTATCATGTTTATAGAAACTCCTAGTGGTTTACGGAGAAAAATAAGTCAGTTGGAGAATTTAATGTAATGCTGGCACGTTGACCATGGTAGCCTAGTGGTTAAGAACAGCCGGACGTAGACCATAAGATCCGTGGTTCAAATCCTGGCAATGGTATTGAATTTTTCAGCCTGAGTGTACCTAGTTGGTATATTCTCGAAATTTTTTCTTATATTTAGTACATGTTAATCGAGATAATTATTTGTAGAAATGGTCTATTATATGGCATTTCCGTGTAGCTACAATGGGAATAAAGGAATACAGTAACCTTAAGCAATAATAAAATCTTTAAGAATTAGTCTTATGCTATGGCTTTAAATTTATTTTCTTTACAAGACTAGGAGAGTTAAAAACAAAGAAAAAAGTATTAATTTTGGAAACCCACACCAATGACAAGGAATATCGTGGAAGCAGTTAGCCATGAAAAAACGTGTATTTGCCACATTTTGTGTGCTTAAGAATATTTACTTTCTTTGTGTAGTAACATTTTGTCTATCTCTTAGCCAGTTATGCAGAAGTCATCAAGGATGAAAAGGACTTCTGAGGATATTCCCAGAAAATTTAAGATATACATTTCAGTTTTCACAAAAATATCTTAAACATATATGCATTTAATCAAAATCGTTAGCCATTTTTGAAAAAATAAACATTTTTGATAAATATTTCATGCAAAGATTAATTTGTAATTGGCGAATTTTCTTGTAAATTATGTCGCGCCGTTGGAAAATGCTGCCGAACTCGTTCTTAAGTTATACTTTTCATAACACATGCCACACATACGCACACATCCACATACATAGACCACAGCCTTCTTTTTTAAAATACTCTTTTAGGTTCGAGAGCCTCAGGATATATTTCTAGTAAAATATCGATATATCGAATTTGGGGATGAAATGCAATACTTCCCCTACTCATTATACTTAATACCGAGCGGGATGGCTCAGGCGGTTTCGTCTGTGGCCTGCATTTGGGAGGCCTGGTTTCGATTCCCATGGCCGACCTACCTGACCCATAGGCTTTTTCGGAGGGTTTTCTCGGGTCGCTAGGCAAATGCTGGGAAGGTTAATTACATCCGCCGAATTTCCTGTCACTCCATTTCATCTCCATTATCATTTAACATCATCTCTCATCTGGTGGTCTATTTCAGGGTAGAAGTGTCGGCGGGTGTCTCGGCGGTGCAGGGCAGGATGATATGCTCTGAGGAAAACTACTTCCTCCTCCGGTAGGTTGGTTTCCGGTCTCCGCTCCTCTGCTGGGACCATTTCGGAACCGCCAGCCTACCCGCTTCAGTTGCGTGGTGGTAGCATGTCTGCCTCACGTTCAAGAGGTCCTGAGTTCGAATCTCGGTCAGGGTGAGTTACCTGGATAAGGTTTTTTCCGAGATTTTCCCTTATCCTGAAAGACGGATGTTGGGTAACTCTAAGCTCTATGGACCCCGGGCTCATTTGAACATAATTTCACCCATTTCATTCATCATCCGATATGACTTAACGTTGGAGGACGTAAATTGAAAAAAAAAAAAAAAACGCCAGCCAGGGACCTTTGGAGCTCGGCTGCTGGGCTCGTTGCCATCCGCAGTAGGGGGTGTCCGTTGTCCTGGTCTGTCGGGGGAAGTCTCTATCCAAGTAAACTGTATGAATCCTGCCTTCTGTACTGCCGTGACTCCTTGGGTGGGCCACCCTCTGTCTCCTTCGCCTCATCCTTCCTCCCACTTGGATGCCCTCACTTGGGGACATAGGAACAATGGGCCCAGCATGGTGGCCTACGTAGCGAATGCCCTCCATAATGAAAATCCTAATCCCAACATAATAAATGACAGTAGTTGAACAAAGTCATGTATATGTAGCACCAAATCTTATTTTGAATCGGTTTATCTCCTAAATGTGTTATATATTTCAGCTTTACTGAGCAGCTGATTTCGAAGGAAGTTTAGTTGGAGTAGATCAGAATGGTATGGTACCTGAACCCTGTGGTACTAGTGCTACTAGGAATAGCGTTTCTCCTGGCAGTCAGATACTCCAGACGACGAGCCCGTATGGTACGTCTTATAGAAAAGATACCTGGACCGCCTTCACTGCCCATCATCGGCAATACAATAGAAGTGAACGTAGAGCATGACGGTAAGTTGTCTCATTATATTTCATATTTTATTATTTCTTCAACTAATGGTAAACATTCCGTGTTCCTAAAATACTTTTCATATCCTAAAAACACTTACACGCAGCTTGAAAAACACATAAAAATAAGTGTTCTCAGTCATTTCATTTTCGTCATTCAAACTGAAATGTATTTTAAAATAAGCGTTCATCTTTAAACCTATGAATCCTCATATAATTCTGAACATCTTTTGTTAAGAAGTTCATTGTCTATTTGAATTTATTCGGGCTGAATAGTAAGAGAGCATCAATAGCTCTAAAATCAATGTCTTGCTAACTTGACTTCGATTTGTATATGCCATTCACAAATAACGTCATTTATACAGAACAGTGTTAAAACTGGTTTTACTTTATATATTTAAAATTCTAAGAACGAATTTTTATAGGCGGTTTTTACAAGCATCCTAAAATAGATCATTTTGAGTTAGTTTCTTGCTCAGTTTTGACCCCCCTCCCAATATGACTCGTTAGGTATGCAATGATGGCATAAAAATATTTATCTTTTGGGGAGATATTCCCTTCTGTTCAGGGAGATATCACTCTGACGTGGCTTTCCAGAATCCTTATCCTTGAAAGGAAGATTATTTCAGGCAAAGTTCAATACAAAGTATTCTGGTCTAGTTTAAGCTAACTTCATCATCCTTTCCATCTATTCCTTTAATGTGATAGCAAAAGTGCAACTAAAATATAAGAGGCACAAAAAGAAAGGAACAATTTCTATTATATCAAACTACTAATCAACAAAATAAAAGATCCTTTAATACTCTTTAATGTTACTTATATACTTGGATGCATAGGGTCCTAGGAGATTGATGTCATTCATATGTTTCTATGCCAAATAAGGCAAGGCCCATCAAGAATCCTTATCCAGGTAAGACATTCCAAAAGATATTTTCCCACATCTGTATCGTAGATGGTAACATGTGTGTCTTACTTTCAAGGGGTCCCAAGTTCCGGTCAGGTTGAGTTATCTGGGTTAGATTTTTTCAGGGGATTTCTCTTATCCTGAAAGATGTCTATAAGTAGCTCTGAGCTCTATGGACCCTGACTTCATTCGAGCATCATTTCGTGCAATTACATTCATCATCCCATATGGCTTAACAATGGAGGACATAAATTGAAAATAAACCGATATCTGATATAACTAATAATAATAATAATAATAATAATAATAATAATAATAATAATAATAATAATAATAATAATAATAATAATAATAATAATAATAATAATAATAATAATAATAATAATAATAATAATAATAATAATAATAATAATAATAATAATAATAATAATAATAATAATAATAATAATAATAATAATAATAATAATAATAATAATAATAATAATAATAATAATAAAATAAAGCAGATACCCTTGTCTTAGAATATTCCTTGATTATATCGCGAACAAGTTCAAAACTGCAATCACGAAAAATAATTCAAGGTATTAAGGAACATCGCGTTTTGAGGTTAAATATTTAATGCTACTTTTAACGTTTATAATTAAAGCTACATAAACATGTTATCTGCAGAAAAAAGGGAATGGGTTACGTTTTCCAGCTATATTGGTATATTTATATTATGTATAAAATCACTGCATGGAGCTATCTGTTAAATGTTTTTATTTTTAAAGAGATTCCAAATGAACTATTCTGCAAATGTTAGTTGACGATCCATTATTTATAAAACAATGTATGAGAATTAGCTAAATGCAAATTATTCATTTCTTCCATACTAGCCGTGTGTAGCCTAAGGTTTGGATGAGTTGAGCTAGACTGAAATATTCAATGCCGTAGACGGGATTTGAACCACGGATCTCGCGCTCTCCTTCCGCTTACTCTAAACCACTGTGCTAATATGGCCAACATGCTGACATAACATTAAATTCTCCAACTGACTTATGTTTCCTGGTGAACCACTAGGGGTTCTCATATGCTAAGAGACACACACCTTTTTGTGGCGACTTACTATGCTGTAAGTACTTAAGTCCCAGGCTTCATAGTTAAACCACTGTTTTTTAGGTAAATTGATCATTTATTGTACACTAGCCATGTTTAGGCTAAGATTTGGAAGAGTTGAGCCAGATTGAAAAATCCAATACCATAGCCGGTATTTGAACCACGGATCTCTCGGTCTCCGTCCGGTTGAATTGTTCAGTCTGGATCTACTCATCCAAACCTTAGCCTACACACGGCTAATGTGGAAAAAATTATTAATTTCCATCAATTCACCTAAAAAATAGTGGTTTAATTTTGAAGCCTGGGACGTAAGTACTTACAGCATAGTAAGTCGCCACAAAAACGTGCGTATCCCATTCTATAAGAGTGGTTTACCGGGAAACATATGAGTCAGTTGAAGAATTTAATGTCATGTCGGCATGTTGGACTTAATAGCTCAGTGGTTTAGAGCAACCGGACGGAGACCGGGAGATCCGTGGTTCAAATCCCGGCTATGACAAATAGCTGAATATTTAAAACTATATTAGAGCAATAATTTTACATATGACATAAAAACTCAATTTCTCTTTATCAGAAGCAATATGATGTTGCTATGTAGGTTGAATTCAAATGTTTTTAATTTAAAAAGTAATTATGCCTTAGGGATTCATTAAAATATAACTTATTTAGTTGCATATACTTATAAGGTAAGAATTCCAGCACTTTGTACCAATTAGTATAAAAAATAACGGGGCATTTCTATAGAAATTGTGGTTCAGAAGTTGCACTTAATCAAGATTATAAGCTGAAATCTGTATTTAGCACTATTTTCAATAATATGTTTAAATTATTCACAATTAGTTTATTTCTATGAAAGGTATATGCGGGGAATTTGTAATATTTATATGGAATTAAAATCTAATACACAAAAGGATAAAAGATTCGACTCCCCTTAAGTTTTTAGTCAAACATAGTTTATTCTTTCCTAGGTTTCTTTTGTTTTACCAGTGACATTAGATTTGTGAAATACTCAAGCAATTGTTATATTATTACATTTAAGAAGCATTTGAGTGTAGTATTTTAAAAGGGTTTGAGATAAAATTGTATATTTTCGGACGAAGGTGAGTACATTGTAGAACATCCTGTAAACAGATAGCGGCGGCTACCTTGTTGTTGTACACGTTGTTGACAGCGTTGTCGACCAGTGTTTGTTTATTCACTCTCACTTTCAGTAGGTGGACACTTTCCCTTAGCTATTTTCAGACTCTTGTTTTCGTCCCTTCTGCAAACAGCTGCAGCTAAGTGTAGATAATCTACTTGTAGTAGGTATTGCTTGCGGCCACAGAGGAAGATGATCGGTTAGCTGCTTATATAAGGCCTTATATAGTAAACTGTTGTTGAAAAATCGGATTTGTTATATTTACATTACTTTCTTACTACCGTTTACTTTTATATATATTTCACAAGCTGTTCTTATAAAAACTTATTCATGATAATCCAAAAAAAAAAAGGTAACCTGTGAGGGTAGTCCTCCCTGAATGATGTCTTTTTCAGGTTTTCGTTATTCTTCAAAGTGACAAGATAACCTGAACCTAAATATTAATTTTGTTTTTAATTCATTAGAGCCAAATGAAAAATGCAATGCCATGGCCGGGATTTGAACCACGGACCTCCTGGTTTCCGTCCAGCAGCTCTAAGCCCTTGAACTACCATGGCCAACAAGCCGACGCGACATTAAATTTTCCAATTGACTCATTATATTTTCCCGGTAAACCACCTTAGAGCTCTTATATCCGAGATACACATTTGTGGCGACTTACTATTGTAAGTTCTTAAATACCAGGACTTTTATCCCTGAATATTTTAATGTAAATTTATATTGAGGAATTAATCCTTAAAGAATTAATTAAAATCACCCATATACTGGCAGGCATAAGTAATAAGAGGCCGAACCAGAGATTTGTATAGGAGCAGTGAAGATTCTAAAGCAAGTGAAGTATGTTTGTGAAATAATGGAGACAGTTGTGAAAGACGAGCGGATGCCAGGGTACTGGTGCCGTCAATATGAGACAGATGATAATCACTAGGTGCTAAGTATGGACTGTAGGGGGGATGGTCTTCGGTGAGCATTTTGGGGACCCACCTCGCACACACCTTGCGATAATGCAAGTGTTCGGTCAAAATCTTGTCAATCGTAGCCTTACTGACTTCAGGGATAAGTTCGCACAGCTCACGAACTGTCACACGCCGATCTTTAAGCATTTCTTGCTCCACTTTTGCAATTGTTTCGGCTGAAACCGAAGGCTGACCAGAACGCTGTTCGTCATGGACCTCTGTACGTCCGTTTTTGAACTCTCTGATCCAATTTCGCACGTTTTTGACGTCTATACACTGTGGCCCATAGACTTCGCATAACTGACGATGAATTTCAGTGCGGCTAGTGCCCTTGGCACTCAAGAAACGGATTACTGTACGCAACTCGCACTTGGCGGCGGAAGTGATAGGAAGCTGCATCGCAAACGGCTGCCCAGCCAAGACTAATGATTACAACGGGTTCGTTGTGGTGAGGATTTGAAGTGGTGAAACCAAGCTACACGCCAGTGTTGCCGGATCTCGCGTAATAGCGTTCCTCACAGCTCCAGCGCCTTGGAGACCTTATTTTACGGATACGCCTCGTATTTAAGATGATAGTTCATTAAAGACCTATATATTTTTCTCAGAATTTATTAATTAAAACTGTTGGTTGACATTTGCTAACACTCTGGTATTATTTGTCCACATCAACTTGTTACAGCTGCACCATAGAGTGAAATAAATGTTATCAACTTGTTGGTATCAACTATTTCCTGGTGATATAACCACTAATTAATTAAATTAAATGCGAGGATCAACTCCCACTAGTCCTGGCCCCGTAGGACCTGAACCCGGGCCTCTCAGGTATATTTACCGTAGGACAGCACCTATTTTATAAACTGCCTCCCCCCCCGCCTGCACACGGCAGACAGGACGGAAGTGGATACGCCACTTACGCGCCGGTCCTTAATGAACCAGCTACCAAAAAACCTTGGTAGGGCCGCCAGTGTCTAGCTCACCAGCTACTAGCTCTGCAGGCTAGTTCCCGGGACTAATGAGGCAACCCTCTACCCCCTCCGGGTGGCCAGCAGCCTGGCCGGAGGTACCCAATTGCCCTTGGGTGGCGGGAACACACTGCCCCCTCGAGTCCAACCCAATCCGAACAGCTTCCAGAGGGAAGGGCTCGGCATATTCGGCCCAAGGTTCCTCTAGTAACGTCAGAGGTACCACGAGTGCTATGGGTCCGCAGCGTCCGCACTTTGGCAGCTGAAAGGGACGCATCCCTTCCCCTACGGGGGATATAACCACTAGTTCACTTCGTCACCCACGCTAACATTGTTTTCAAAATACGTATTGTGCAAGGCATCTTAGAATTCACAATATTAATTATGACACTGATAGATCTAGGCTGTTCGGTGCCGAGATATAACACCCTCAAACTTCCAGCTCTTTGAATCTCTGAAAAGTACTTTGTGTGCTTAAATTTAAGAATGGCTACAGTTTTGTTCATGCAGCAAAAAGCGGTTATGCGAGCAGGACATCACTGCTTTCAGAAAGAAGCACATGCACTTGTTTTATGCTGAAGGAATATGGTTAAAGATTAAGATGACTTTATGCAAATTGGTGTATGGAAAAGAAACATATATATGTATTTATACTACCGTCACACTTCAATACCTTTTTAGTATCTTCTGGATAAGAACTATAAGATTCCATAGAAAAGTTATTAGAGTAAAAACCAAAAATAGACGTTACTCAACTGTTGGACTATTTTATGTAAATAAGCACATTATATAAAATATACTAAACTGAAACCATACTCAGAGAATACAGGAAAACTATACGTAAAATAATTAGATAGAAACTAGTAGATGGGAAAATAAAACCAAGATGGACATGACATGGATTATTTTCGATGTAAACCGGATAACTCTTACACCATGGAAGTCATTATTGAAAAAAGAAGAAGAAAGCTAGGTTATTATAAGCCAAAAGTACTTAAGTACTCGAGGATAACCATATATTATGGCCAATGCATATCGTCCTTCAGCGTCGTATTCTTGTTGAGCCCTTACTGCCTGATCCACAAAACTTATTTGATTCAATCTTAGTATAAATAAGCTTTAGCTATCTAGATTAAATTATCCTGGAGGAATAACGTTTCAAACATCATTAGCGTGTGTCGCACTGCCATCTGTTGGCACTATCTACAATTTTGTATCTACTTTTTACTTTATAATATTCTACCCAGAAATTTAATATAGAGTTTTTACTGGAGGTCCGCTGAACTCAAAAAAATCCTGTTAGAAATACAAAATATGTGTGATTATCTCTATTTGTTTCTCTACCTGCTTACCTGTGAGTCTATCGGCGTAACTGAAAATGAAAGTTTGATAAATGCCAATATTACACCTGGATCTAAAACCAGGCTATTTTAGCATATCAGGCTAAATTTTCAAGAAAGCTTTCCTACCCCTAACTACCCTTTACTCCGAAATATTTTGTATATTGTCCATTTTTTTAAATATTTCTAACAATTTTGTTTTTAGTACCATTATTTAAATTATCTGCTGTTCCAATCAAGTGTTTACTCTGAATTTTCTATGAATAGGTCGTGAAGCCATGTTTATTATTAAATTGTGAATAATTTTGTATAACCTTGAAAATCATAATCGGGTTCGTAATTTTAGCTATTTTCGAAATATTCTTTGTTGCATTTTGTTTGTTGCACGAAGTTTGCAATTTTTCATTTTTCTTTGTCGAAGAGTTGGTTCTATTAAAGATATCCTAATCTGCTTACTGCTTAATTGTAAATAATTGCTAGGGCCCGGATGTTTAGGTATTTTATATGTTTAAAATAGGGTTTTAAATATTTGTTTATCATACATGTACTTATAATCCTCCTTTTGTGCTACTTATTTGTAATATTTACTCAAGAACTTATTGCACAAAAGTATACACTGTAAGTGATATTCATCAAAGGACGCACAAAATAGAGTTTACTGTTTTGTTTTCTAGGTTATTTTTTTGGATTTTCTGCGGTAAACGATTCCTATTGTCACGCAACACATTCCTGTATGACGGAAAAGTTCTTTCAACAGAACATGATACCAGTGCAGCAGGTTCTAGGGGTAGCTTTCCTGATACTTTTCTCCCTGCAATACTGAGTTTAAGATTTTCATGTCTTCAAAACCAGAATTTCTTTGAATAATCTTCTGCAACTTTTAAGAACATACACCTCCCACAAGTCCAGGTATTAGTTTTCTCGAAACATTTTCATTGACATCTAGAGCATCTTTCAATGGCAAAGTAGTAATTTCCAATGGAAGAATAGCTTTTGTTTTTTTAATTAAGGGCTTTCTACAATGCTGTAGGCTACCTCAACCAAACCAACAGCCAACTAGAAAATTGTGTCACATAATAAAATTTACAGAGCAATCCTTTCCCTCCACTTCTCCCTATCTAATGCATCTACATCAAGTAGTCCTTTCTGTCTCACACACTTTTTCACTTCGTCCATCCACTGATCATTAGGTCTTCCCTTCCTATTTCTTCCTTCTGGCGTCCATCTTTGTGATGCAATTTTTTCAGCATTTCTTATTCATAATGGATAAACCTGCTCTTTCTCTGCTATATTTTGAAACACCACTCCATATATGTAAATAGTTACCTAATTTTTCCTCTCCCTTTCCTTTCTTTTTAGTTTCTGAAAGAACTACGATGTCTATGGCAAATTCATCTAATTCTTTTATAGCTTTTGGTATAAAACCAAAATGCATGTTAATACAAGCAAAGGAAGCTGCAAGAGTGTGGAATTCGAGTGATCTCTGAGCCTTGGCAATGGAGGAAGCTTCTTTTTCATCGACGACGTTTTTAATAACCTTTATGCCCGATTTCACCAACAAATGTTAAGACTTAACACGAGTTTAGCAATAGTTAAAACAAAAATTGTATTTCACCAACAAGTGTTAGCGTAACACAGTGTTAAATCTCATGTTAAACTAACACGCCGAATTTCTAAAGTTAAGTCCTTAACAATTGTAAATAGTCAAGATGGCGAGCATGAACTCTGCTGTTGATGTCGATTTGGTATATTTAAGACCGTCTAAATGGCATTCGTAATAGAGTACGGCCTATGAGGAGAAATTATTTTGAGGAACTATCCGAAGAAAACTGTTTTACGGAGGTATAGACTGTCGAAACATGTTGCTATGAAGGTTACTGCGGAAGTACAAGAGAGGTTAGAACATACATCGAAAGGAATATGCTGATCTCACCTTTGCTTCAAGTATTAATAACCTTGCGATTTTATAATTCACTGAATTATGTGGATAATACATTGTCCACCTCCCGTCTTGAAACGTTCAAGTCACTTGCCCTTCTTCGCTCCTCGTTTTAAATTTACCTAATACTGAGTTAGAACATTCATCGAAAGGAATATGACTATCTCGCATTAGCTTCAAGTATTTAATAACCTTGCGATTTTATAATTCACTGAATTATGTGGATAATACACTGTCCACCTGCCGTCTTGAAACGTTCAAATCAGTTGTCCTTCTTCGCACCTCGTTTTAAGTTTATGTAATAATGAGAATATACATCGAAAGGAATATTCCGATCTCGCCTTTGCTTCAAGTATTAATAACTTTGCGATTTTGTAATTCACTGAATTATGTGGATAATACATTGTTCACCTCCCGTCTTGAAACGTTTAAGGCACTTGTTCTTCGCACCTCGTTTTAAATTTACGTAATACTGACAAGTTGTTTGGTGCTTGTAGTAGTGACACATGCATTTGAATTAAATTCGTTTCCAATATTTTCCCCGCGACATCTTTCTCTTTTACATTCACTGCATCCATCCTCTTATTTTCCACGATATCCTTACACTTCGTCACCATTTCAATTAACAATTCTTTCTCCGTCGATGAGAAATTTGTCTCACGGCTTTATTTATGATTTTGTTCATCCGCCATTTGTGCAGACGAAAATAGAAACAAAAACGCATCGGAGTACGTTCAGAAAATCATCCATAGCCTTCTATAGCTGTGATATTTACAAGTTTCTTGGCGTTAACACAGGTTTGTTAACATTTTAAGAAAACAGGTTGGTGAAATGCAAGAAATTTAACATTAGTGTTAGCGCTGTGACAATTGTTATATTACATTTGTTAACGTCGATTTTAATATCTGTTGGTTAAATCGGGCATTAAGGTGGTCAGAATAGGTACACAACAGAATTTCTGAGGAACGGAATTCGAAACTCGGTTGTTCATTTATCCGTACATCTTTTTCTTATTGAGATGCAGGTCATTTGAGGCTGAATTTTACTTGTTTTATTAATTTACCCTCGAATATAACCTTCCAAATTAACTTTAAAAGTTTGAAGATAACCTTCTTCCTTTTAAAAAGGGAATGCTGCTATTTAGGTTTTTAAGGTGTCAAACTCTCATTTAAGTCTTTTTAAGTGAAAGAAGGTTATAACCTAAAGTTCGGAGTCCAATTAATCATCAATTAATAATGTAGGAGGAAAGATTTACCTTTAATACGAGAACTATAACAGATTGGTACATTTGAATTTTTTCATTGGTACAGAAAGTACCATCAATGTTCGCTTAAGTTTTAGAGGTACTGTGTAGAGAAAGAACTCTTCTTTATTCTCGTTTCATGTGTGACGTGTATTAAGAGTGGCCATCATATTTGAGCTAAACTAGCATCAGGGTTTTCGGAATAATTTGACCATTTGGTCATTCCCTGTTAGTACTATTAGGTAGTTCCTCAGAGAGGAAAACAAACTTTCCTGGAACACCTGTAAATTTCCATTTCAGCTGGTACCAAAAACAAACGCATAAATTCGTATTTATGTTGTAGTTAAAGATAATAAACATGGTGTAATATTTTAAAATACAGTTTGTGTTGTCTTCCGGGTATAAAGACTTCGTTAATTTCCTGAGTATTATTTTTAACTTCTTTTACATTTCTGGTATATCGCTTGATTAACGTAATTGTTTTCGTGTGTGCATACAGAGATCTTCTCGAGGGTGGTGAGTGGGGTGCAGATCTTCAGCGAGTGTAAGGGAATGATCCGTGGCTGGAATGGACCTGTACCTTGGGTCATAATCTACACAGCCGATAAGGCAGAGGTGCGTGATCACGTATTTCCTTACTCTTTTATTTCATAAAGCTTTCTATATCATTTCTTTTAATAATTACCCTATCTGCAACCCATTTTCAACACCCTAAGAGAGAAAATAGATCGTAAACTGCTGCCTCAGTTTTCACAATTTCACATAACTATATACACTCAAAAGTAGCCCTGTTAATTTTAAATTGAGTCACAATTACCTTAAACTTGTGAAATTAGAAAAAGTTTAACCTTTAGTCGATCTAAAACTCAAAAATACGAGGTAACGCCGAGAAAGTAAGTCCTGTTTTGGTAATAAAATTAAATTGTGTACAGATACAGAAAAATTATTTATTACACAAAATTCTACAACTCTTAAACTACTTTTCCACATAACTGCCGAAATTTTATATTCATTTGTCATGGCGAGGCACAAGTTTTTGTATACCTTCTTCATAGAAGTGTGCCGCCTGTGTCTTCAACCAGTTGGAAACATTTTCTTTCAGCTCTTCGTCATTGTTGAAGTGTTCACCGCCAAGGAAAGATTTGAGATACAAAAACAGATGAAAGTCGCTAGGAGCGAGATCAGGGCTGCACGGGGTGTGGTCAAACACGTCCCAGCCAAATTCTGTAGGATGTTTTTCGTCGCATTTGCAGTGTGTGGTCGTGCGTTGTCGTGAAGAAGCATCGCAAATTTGCCGATAAATTTCAATTGCTTTCACTTTCCTGGCATTCAGAAAACGAATCACAGATTTGATTTCACAAGCGGCGGGATTTTCAATCAACACCGACATTATAAACAAGCACAACAAAGCGTACGTGGCTGACAGCGATCACACAATGGCGCACGTTTCTGATTTAGATGTAGACTTAGGAAATAAGGATTTTGTAATTTTTATAGTTGTTTTCTTTTGTTTTTTGCTTTTTTGTGTTTATTTCTGTTATTTTATTTAATTTTATTTTTGTAGAGTAGTTTTCTGAGAGATTTGTATAATTATAACATTTGTAAGGATTTTATGGAAAAATAAAGAGAAAATTTGGATATATGCCCCGGTATAGTTGTCTAGGTGCCGGGGTAGAATATTCAGATTTTATTTATTTATTTATTTATTTATTTATTTATTTATTTATTTATTTATTTATTTATTTATTTATTTATTTATTTATTTATTTATTTATTTATTTATTTATTTATTTATTTATTTATTTATTTATTTATTTATTTATTTATTTATTTATTTATTTATTTATTTATTTATTTATTTATTTATTTATTTATTTATTTATTTATTTATTTATTTATTTATTTATTTATTTATTTATTTATTTATTTATTTATTTATTTATTTATTTATTTATTTATTTATTTATTTATTTATTTATTTATTTATTTATTTATTTATTTATTTATTTATTTATTTATTTATTTATTTATTTATTTATTTATTTATTTATTTATTTATTTATTTATTTATTTATTTATTTATTTATTTATTTATTTATTTATTTATTTATTTATTTATTTATTTATTTATTTATTTATTTATTTATTTATTTATTTATTTATTTATTTATTTATTTATTTATTTATTTATTTATTTATTTATTTATTTATTTATTTATTTATTTATTTATTTATTTATTTATTTATTTATTTATTTATTTATTTATTTATTTATTTATTTATTTATTTATTTATTTATTTATTTATTTATTTATTTATTTATTTATTTATTTATTTATTTATTTATTTATTTATTTATTTATTTATTTATTTATTTATTTATTTATTTATTTATTTATTTATTTATTTATTTATTTATTTATTTATTTATTTATTTATTTATTTATTTATTTATTTATTTATTTATTTATTTATTTATTTATTTATTTATTTATTTATTTATTTATTTATTTATTTATTTATTTATTTATTTATTTATTTATTTATTTATTTATTTATTTATTTATTTATTTATTTATTTATTTATTTATTTTCTCCTTGATATACAGAGCGTCTACCGCGCATGTGCGGAACTGCGATCATAGCGCTGCAGCGGAGATAAATTGAAACAGAACTTACTTTCTGGACGCCCCTTGTATATAAATCATTCTCACTTTATTTTAGCAGTGTTCTTGGCCTCCTCTTGGGTCGACGCCTTCTAGATAAGACTTAGCTATGTTTACATTTCCTTTGGAGATAATACGATAATTAGCGCTGCAGTCTGGTGAAAACTATTACAAAATATGGTGTGAGCAAATTATTTGATTTGTTTACTTTATATTAGCAGTATGTGTTTTGCGGTTCTCTGAAGAAAATGCAGTTATAAATACCTCCAACGTTAGGCTTTTATAGGTACACAAGAAAGGTTTTACACATTATAGCAGTAAAATACGGACAAATAATGCGTAATTGACGTAGTGAGTGTAACATACGTTAACTTCTAATCGTTCTACATTTATATTTTACATCCAAGTATAAAGCTTACTGCTGTAAAATATTAGCTACTTCTAGCGTGTGATAGTGATCTTGAAATACAGTATTAGCTGTCAGATTACTAATAAATCATTGATGCATATTGCTGGAAACAAAAATTGAGCCATGTGACCATAATCGTGTTGCACTGATTGAGATATTGATGCAAGTATTTCCTCTTCAGAAACAAAGGCAAACTAAGCTATTTTCGTAATAATTCAGAACCTTGTTGAAGAGGGAATTGCTTTTCCTCTATATGCGGTCATTGTTGGCAAAGATATTTCTCAAAATAAATTATACAAAGTATTCTGCTTAACTAAAGGACTCAGCCAAGGTTGTCACCAACATTATTTAAAGTATACATGGAAGATGTACTAAGAAAATGGAATCGTACATGCTGAAAAATGGGTATCGAAATTAATGATAAAACAATCTGTAACTTATTATTTGCTGACGACCAGGTCATAATTGGACAAAAGCAACATTATTCAATATATGACATGTAAACTAGTGGATTCCTTTGAATAAGATGGTTAAAAAGACAAAATACTTAGTGACGGGAAGACCTGGAGAAGACCTTAAAATAAATAATAATATAGTACAAAATGTGAATGAGTTTAAATATCTTGGATCCATTATTGACAAATCTTGTTCAAGTGAAAGAGATATAGCAAACAGAATTAATCTTGCACTTAGATCGTTGAATGGATTTTTTCTGGAAGAGAAATCTGACAAAAAATGAATATATTAAAGACAATAATTGAAAACATTTTAACATATAGATGAGAAATTTGGACTATAAGAGAAGATCCGAAAAAGGTTACTAGCGATAGAAGTGGAGGGCTTAAGGATGAGTATGAATATCAAGAATTTAACACATTAGAAATTATTATATAAGATTCGAAATGGATTCAGAAGAAACGGCCATTGAAGCAAAGGCATTAGAAGCAAGGGCATTAAAATGGTATGGACACGTAAAAAAATGAAGGAAGAAAAAGAATGAACATGTACCGTTATTAACTGGACAGCTCCTGGAAGAAGAAAACGAAGAAGGGCACGCTTGACATGGATGGATGAAGTTAATAAAGCAATGCAGAAAAGAGGACTAAAAGGATAGTGGCAGGATATAAGAACTTGGAGGAATTTAACTGGAACTAAAGCCAACCACTGAAGAGTGGAAAGTCTAATAAAAATAATATTTCTCAACCAAGTTCACTCACGTTTAGTAAGTATAGGGTAAATGGGGGGAAGATAGAAGTTGGGGGAAGACGGAAATTTCGTAATATTTTGTTCAACTGAGACAAGATAGCAGCACTCACCACAGCCTAGCATAGGGGCATCCAGTATGCTATTGTGTTCTTCCATTTTGTATCTTGTTTCATCTAGTGATAAACAAGAAACTACCATCTGTAAACTTGGTAAGTACAAGCTATGTAATATTTCGTTGCCCGTGCATTAGGTCCATCACTTGATATACTGCATGGAGCTTCACCTAACCATGGTATTTTCCCATATGCGTCTTTGTGAGCAGGTGGTCATCAGGGAACTATCGGCACGGGTACAGGGGGCTATTGCCTCTCTGTACCCAATGCTGGGTTCGGGCTCGATGCCAGTCCGCTTAAAGCTACACCTCTTTCGAGCGCTGATAATCCCACTCACGCTGTACGCCTGTGAAATCTGGGGCATGGCTGCAGATAGCATACCTTCAGCGTACACAGAATAGAGGACTCCGATCCATCTATTCTGTGGGTCGTTCTTTCCCCGTGAGGTTGCTTCACGAAGCTTCTCTTCTCCCATTCGTGGAGGACGAAATTAGGCGCCGGGCGACAAAATTCTACGCTCAAATTCCAGCTCACAGAAGCGCCCTGGTTCGGTCTCTAGGAGATTACGACGCTACGAGACGCCGCTTCAGGCTTTACCGGGTACCCCGTATGGCATGCCCGAGGTAACAAAGGAGTTAATCCATACAGCAGCATTTCAAAATCTCCAAACGAGTTGTTTGGCTACAAAATTTACCCCACTTTATATCAAAATAAAACACCAGGGTGTAAACAAAAAAGCGGTTTGGCATCCTGTACAAAATTAAAGAGGAGCAAAAAGCTACCTCAAAGATTTCCTCAACAAAATAATCCCACATCATCCTGTAACCATCTAAATTATCAACCTGCGGTCAGACCCAAAACCTGGATGTGTACGCAGCAAAAACCTTCTGGCTGTTAACAGCCTTCAGTATTTTACTTGGACTTGAACTTGGAGCAGATGGTAGCTGGGACCAATATGACTGGTAGCGTACACCAAAATTAAGGTTCACTTGCATCTTCCCCCAGGCTTTAGGTGAAGTTGAAAGTTCTTAAGGAATACTGATAAAATATGACCGATCATGACGGCTTGACCGATCATTCTTCAAACCATTGAAAACCTTTTTGCAGCAAGCTTTGAATACTTGTATTCATTCAAATCCTGGCCGGAGAGTTACAAGACAGCAGTTTGGTTCTCTCCTTTGTTCATTGTATCATGTTTCTAACATGCGTTAAATTTACATTTTATAAAGTGTCTTACATGTTGTAATACAAATGCTCAATTTACTTTATTTTTTAACTTCAAACTTCGTGTTGTTGCATCTTCCTCACTGTTAACTCCTATCTTCTCCTAATGCTGGGGTAAGATGTAAGTTTTGTTGCAACTAGTTTAATTGTACCTTTTTATCTCCTCACATTTAAGGAAACTGATTACTGTAACAATTGAATATACAGGCAATATCTTGAGATACCTTTTATATTTTTCTCCATTCCCATTTCCGTGAAAAAGGGACATAACCGTTAAGTGTGTCATCTTCCCCCCGGCTTACCTCATATCTTTACAAAAATAAAACCCACAATTCAAAAATTAGTTTTGGAAAAAAAAAGTAATTTAAAGTCAATATCCATGGAAAACATATTTTCTAAATCAATAAGGAATATAAGTATGAAATATTGTTCAAAAATTACCTATGAAAATTGTACCATAACGGAAACTTTTATAAAATAGTTTAAATACCTATATATTTTAAAATAAATAATGCAGGAGTTGCTTAATTTATATGCACCAACTTTGCAACCACACTTGTTTATAGATACGAGGTTAAAAAAGTTTAAAAACTCAAGTACTTCGGGTTATCGAAAATGCACAGATACGTGATGGCGCTTGACAATTTGTAATTCTACGCATACTTATGCTGACGGACTGTCAGGTATGTTTATGCCATTTGTACACTGAACTGTCGGGACTCGTGTGTAACAGAACGAGTTCAAATGCAAGTGCTTTCCAAAACAAACTCGATACACGGTGTATTGACCAACAGCAATAGCTGATCAGCAGATTTTTCGTGCCGCTTTGTTGTCACAATCAGCACTTCCATTAGTGGCTCAGCGTTGCATCACACGTGATTACGTGATCAAATATCCCGGTCAATTGCTCACAAGTTTAACTTTGTTGCAGTGCTTGAACAACTCTCGTATTTTATAGGCATGATCTACAGCAATGAATTAAGAATACAGGTGGAGCTATTTTTAATGTAGTTGCATCAACAGTCCTTGGGAATATTACAGCTTAATGTAAAACGTAAGCTCGCTGTTTTTCAATTCTTGAGATATAACTGGATTCAGAGTTTGAAACAAACTGAATATGCTCATTCTTAGCATTAGAGATTTAGTAGCGTGAGTGAGTGAGTGAGTGAGTGGTGTTTAAGGGCCCGTCGACAACAAGGTCATTTGGGCCCTAAGTCAACACTAAAATCTAAAAGATACACAAATTAAGCTAAAAGGTAAAATAAAATCACTCAACTACTAAAAGTACATAAAAAAGCCACTACTAAGACTAACAATTTAAAATCTCTAAAATCAACAAATTAAAAATAACACTGAACTATTAAAAGTACATAAAAACCCGTTCCAAGTCTAATAATTTAAAATCGCTAAAATTAACAAATATAAAATCCAAGTTAGACTTGTTTATTAAAACCAATTTCGGTAACAAACCGCAGTGCCTTCATCACGGCCACTGGGTCGTCCCCTAAAATACTGGGCAAGTTAGCTCCCAAGCCTATTGACTGGCGAACGTTTAGTAGCAGAAACGATCTGTTTCTGTTAAACTTTCATTACCCGCTCACATATTTCGTTGCAGATTTATGAAGGCTAAAACGATAGATGTTTTTCAAAAGCAGATGGATATCTCAAGGCTTCAAAATTTCCTACCCCTTGAATGACCACTATAAGAAATGAATAGCGACATATCGAAAATATAAGCATTTGAAAATTCAAGCCAATAACAAAGATGATCCTAACCTAAGACAATTAATACGTTTTTACGTTCCAAATGTTGCCCTAATCGATTTCGTAATATTTTTATTCCTCAAAAGGTTAATACTGATTCCTATAAATATTCACTTATGCATAGAGTGCAGTCATTATACAATAAATTACATCCCTTTGCTTTATCCTGTGATTATTTATTACCAAAAGTAGAATGATTGACTTACTGTAAATGTGAACCAATGTTACCAACTTATTTGTATTTGTTTTTGTTTTGTTATCATTTATTCTGTAATTAATTTTGTGTTGCTCTTGACACACTTTATTCATATTGTAACTTTATAGTAAACATTGTAATTGGGGAAACCAATAATGTTCACATTGAATGACTGAATAAATAAATAAATAAGTAAATAAATATCTCGGAAAGGTTTAATTTATAAACATATGCTTATTAATTGTACGATCCTATGCTTTAACGAGATCTTATTTTTGTGTAGATTACAAAACCGCATTCACTGTTCGGGAGGGACTCAGGGCGCTAATTTATCATCATCCTCCAAAACCGCACCCCGTACATTACGCCCGTTGCGGGCCGAGGTGAGGAACACAGCTCAGTCAAGCATCGTGCTGTTGCGCCATATATAGTTCAGTGTTTTGTAGAAATATTTTGTCTGTTACAGCTTAACAGCTCTCAAAAAGTCATTCAGAATGAAGAGAGCTTCTGAGGTTATTGCCAGAAAATTCAGCATACACATAGTATTTATGAAAATATCTTAAACCTGATATTTTTAACATAATCCAATCTTATTACTAAATAATCATATGGAAGCTTGTGAATGAAGGAGGCACTGCATTAAATAACAATTTTCTTAAATCCATCTTTGAAACCTTCAATAATAATTAATAATAATAATAATAATAATAATAATAATAATAATAATAATAATAATAATAATAATAATAATAATAATAATAATAATAATAATAATAATAATAATAATAATAATAATAATAATAATAATAATAATAATAATAATAATAATAATAATAATAATAATAATAATAATAATAATAATAATAATAATAATAATAATAATAATAATAATAATAATAATAATAATAATAATAATAATAATAATAATAATAATAATAATAATAATAATAATAATAATAATAATAATAATAATAATAATAATAATAATAATAATAATAATAATAATAATAATAATAATAATAATAATAATAATAATAATAATAATAATAATAATAATAATAATAATAATAATAATAATAATAATAATAATAATAATAATAATAATAATAATAATAATAATAATAATAATAATAATAATAATAATAATAATAATAATAATAATAATAATAATAATAATAATAATAATAATAATAATAATTAATAAATGTCGTGATCAGAAAATTAGGTTACTTGTCAGTGCGTTTTTCGTTTTTGAGAAGTGGTGAAGATTTGAATAATTATTTTGAAGAAAATGAATAACGTATTTTGATCCTTTATTAGAAAACATGTCTTAGAACATAACTAATACAATATAATAATTTAAATGTTTTTACAAAGTAGTTATTTGTTTATATTCGTTGCAATGTCATTATGCAATATAGGTGTTGAAAATAGATTGTAGCTTAAAAATATTGTTTTTCTTAAAAATAGTTCACTAGTACAACTTTAATGGCAATAAAAACTTATGTTAAGTCATACAGATAACATAAATATTTTTGTATGGATGCAATTCTACGTTTTATTAAACTAAAGACTCTCCTGTCAGAAAATATATTCTTTCGTGTCGTAGGATTTTCATGTAATATTCTTCTAGACGTCTTCAGTGCCTATCTTATTCCAGAATTAATAGTGTTGATTAAATCCTTTATTTCCATAAAATAGGTTATTTTGCAGAATTTTCTGTGGTTTGACTTCATATCTTTATGCTGTTTTTGCAAATATGTGGAAAATTTAAAACATAAAGTTGTTTTAAATATTTGATAAAATCATCCAAATTAGCCTAGTTTATAATCTCAGTACGTAAATATCCTTTAAGCTTTTACAAGTGTTTTATAGAGAAACTGTTTATCTTTGGATGACGAAATATTAATTTTGAAAATGTTTATCGCTCTTAATGGGTAATTTTAAGTACATAATTAAATCATGTCAGCTTAAGAAATTTGGTAGAAAGTTTTTCCCCTAAAGCAAGTTCTCTTAATGTTGTCATAATTTGTTTCAATATATTTAATGTCCCATTGTTTCCAGACAATCTATATGGCATACATGTAACAAAATCCCATTTATTGTCGATTTTGACCAATACAACCACGTTTTTATAATGCTAGGGCATTGTATACAAGAAAAGGTATGCAGTTCTATAATTATAACCAGGTTTTATAAAGGTCTACCATTATAAATAAGTCGTTGTATTTGTATCGTACATAAATGGCTCATTAGGTTACGCCTGCCAATAGCTCAGTACCATTTAACTACAGCAATGACACTTCCATTCTTTTCTCCTAAGAAAAGAATGCATGCAAGTGACTCTCTTACTTATCAATTCAGCACGCCGGGTAATAATTATGAAATGCAGGAAGAGAAGCTAACTCCCATTTAGAAACATATGAAGACACTTTTACATACGATGCATTATTTCATGATTTATCCCTACAATGTTAAGCTATCCTAAAATATTTTATCCAAGTGTTGGATAATCTTAATATGACACTCATTCCATTATCATCAAAATTATCTACTTGTTTCATGAAAACTTACGGTCATTATGTTCAAATCGTACAAAAGTGGATCTTTCTGGCATGTGTAGCCTAAAGGCTATTTAATCACAATATAAAAACAAATTGAGAGTATACACATTTATACTCAAGTTTCTTAACCTGCAAAAGTAAAACAGGCTAACGAAATGTGTAGTTATATTTAATGCTGACTGATAACAAAGAATCTGAGACAAGATCAATCTTACAGAATTGGTTGAGCGTCTGACAGGCTCTTCCCAGTTGTGGGGTCGCAGGCAAGGTCTAAACCGTGCCTGGGTGGGCAGTGACCCATATGTGCTCATCTTCCAGGCCGACAACGTTGAGGTATTGTCTGTTGGTGGCGGAGTTTACGTGAATGTTAACTTGATCCCATTTACAACTGTTCCTTGGTGGATGTAGTTCTGTCACTTATGTGTTGGTGTGTGTACTACCTTGGTTCAAATAGTTGAATTAAAGGAAATCAAATGTTGGAAAACCTGTAGCCAGTATTTTGTGTTGGTTTTGGTCTGGATGTTGGTGTGTTCTGTTAGTAAATTGGTGATATATTCAGACACTGGTAATTGTTCAACTTAAATATGTTTTGTTACTTATATGTTGTAATTGAGTATAAGCCCTAGTTAGATGTTTAGCAGTTAACTTTGTAAACGTTTACCAAAAGTGGCAAAAACATTTATCTCAGAGGTTGTATTATATAATAGTAACATTGTAGCATTCTTATACCAGGCATAAGGAATGCTATTAATTGCAGAGTTTATAACTAAAGCAATTCAATTCGATGAGCAATCATTTTTAAGTTTTTAGTTCCATAGTTTGTGATCATAATGGAACATAAAAGATACTGCACTGTTGATTAGCAAGGATATCAAAACGTTGACAGTATACTTAGAGCAACTCAAAGAATGCAGTCGTACCCGTTCAAAGCACACAACATCCCCATGGAAAAATAACAATGTATTTTGTAATGTATTGCGATTTCCTCCAAACAAGATTGCGTACCAAAATAAGAACGCAAATGTTAGTTTAAAATTAAATTATGAACGTTTTATAAGAAATTCCACAGAGGAAAATAAACCAACCTTCTTTTAAAATTGTGATTTAAACTAGACCATAAGTAAATTTTGAGCTAAACAAAAATCTATATTTGCGTATTAAAAACCAAGAAAGGATTTATTTCGCTCTTGAGCTTTGCTTTTAATTTATAAAATACCTGTTACTAAATATATTTCGTTGTTTATTTAAATATATATTTCTAAATAAATTCTTTATAGATTCGAAATACTATGGATCCATGATTTGTTTCAACACATTTCTCTTTAGTTCTAGGAAACCTTTATAGCAAACGTGTCGTTAAAGGCCATTTATTGAAATTTTGGACAGCATAGCTGCAAGGATTGAATATACTAAAAAACGCGTGCGATCCCATAAAAAATATATTTTTAGAATATTAAAGACGTTTTCTCTTTATGGCATTTACATCATAAGGGTTGTCTAAAATCATTGATATAACAAACATAATGAAACTATATGCTTTATTACTCGATGCCCTTAAACCACAAATTCCAGTCTTTTGCCCTTTTAATCCCTGCTAATGGGTATGGACAACAGAGACGATGATATGGATTTAAAATATTTTGGTTGATATATTGTAATTTTGTTGTCCATTAACTTAGAACTGCTTAAAAATTAACATCAGTTAATTCGCTTTAGGTCATGCTGTTAACATTATACTGTTACTGTTAACATATTTATATACTCTTGCACTAATATAGAAGATTATGCACTTGTGACAAAAATAACTCTTAAATTACTTCTGCATCTCTAAATGAAATAAGCACCAAAAGAATGAAACAGTATTTAGTGGTTCATAAATTATATACAAAGAAATTTATACAGTACCTAAACAAAAATTTAGATACAATCTTTGGAAAAGAACATGAAGTTATCAAGTAAGTGTTTAATATACCTATATTTAAGAAATTTTACGCAAATACTACGCATTTTAGAGTCGCAAGTGAGTTGATATACATAAGATTGTACAAAGGATAGTGTTGCATTCAATTTCTCTAATTTTAGCAAAAGTATTTCTTAGCTTCTGATTTTGCTGGAAAAAGTAATAATAAAATTACAGGTGCATATGAACAGAGTGTTTGTGTTTTGTTTTCAGCCTATACTGTCTAGCAACAAACACATAGAGAAAAGCAAGGACTATGTTTACTTGAGACCCTGGCTAGGAACTGGTCTGCTAACAAGTGGAGGTATGTGTCTAATTTCGAATTCTCATATCGCTAATTTTAAATCAAATATTAATTACCAATTAAATATTTCTGACGTATAGGTAACAAATGGCATATCCGCCGAAAAATTCTCACTCCGGCCTTTCACTTCAAGATCCTGGAAGATTTCATCGACGTCTTTCTGGAACAAAGCGCCATTCTTGTGGAAAAGCTGGAGGCAGAGGTGGACAACATGGAAGGATTCAATATATTTCCTTACGTCACTCTCTGTACCCTGGATATTGTCTGCGGTAAGTGTTTATACTCTGCACTTTAAAAGAAATGCCCAATACAAATATGCGAGGGAAAGTCAGAAAATAAGTGCCTAATTTATTTACTCGAATATATTTTGGAATTTGTAGTTTCATCGTCAAATACAAAGTTCAGGGGACTTTGGACTACACTACGGCCCTCCTTTGGGAGTTTCAAGAAGCGACCTTGGTTGATTAAATAGATGGTAAAGCAATTGTGCCTGCAATTGTTTATTAAGCGACATGAACAGTTTATTTATGTACTTTTACATGTAAGTGCAGTATTGGCATCACTAAAAGCATGTGATACACATGGCGTTGATACTATGCTCCTCGTTCGCCATAAAGTTTGCATTTAGAATCTTTTGACTTCATCTATTTGTGAAATTGAAGAATGGAGCAGAGGATTTGCCAGCAAAGAGGAAGCTAAAGACAAAAGTTGGATGTTGAATTGACTTTTTGTGCAAGACTTCACTTTGACAGGAATGGAAAATGTTATCTATATCCTGTCAATTTTAATAATTATTATCTTAAAAATAATGGTGCAGGAAAATAAATGTCGTTTTCTTGACGTAGCTTATTTTTGTTTTCGTACAAGAATCAGGGAAACTTACCTTTTGACTTGCCCTCTTAACAAATATTATAATGTTAAATACTCCCTACGTAATACTAAAATAATTATTCTCAGCTCATTTCTTGGTAGAATAGACGTTTCATGTGGAAGCTTTTGTTTCCAGTAAAACATTTGTACATTTTCAAATCGATGAAATACCAATTTACTTCACCATCATGATTTTATATATATTTACTTACATATTTGCTTACTCCCTCACTCACTTAATTACTTATATATCTATTTATCTATTTATTTATCTATTTATCTGTTCATCTATTTATTTATCTTTTCATCTATTTATTTGTTCGTTCATCTATTTATTTATTCTTCCATTTGTCTATCCGTTCATTCGTTCATTCGTTCATTTATTGATTGATTTATTGACAGATTTATGGACTGATTTATTTATTTACTTATTCATTTACTTATTTATTAATGTTTACAGAGACAGCTATGGGTCGACACGTTGGTGCTCAACAAAACAGTGACTCAGAATACGTGAAGGCTGTTTACGAGTAAGTATACCTTCTGCACTCCCTTATTGTTGCAATATGCAAGTAATTATAGTTGACAGAATCAAATAAAGGAATTTCATTTTTGAAAAGTAGAAAATAACCCAGCCGGGATTCGAACCCGGGCCCCCTGGCTCAGTACCGTCTGGGCTACAGGACTTTCCGAAATATTTGTATTTTGTCATTGTTGAAGCGTTATGCAGTTATGAGGTTTCCGAAGTCCATTAAACATAATCCAATGTGACAAGTAAGCTTGAATAGATAATTGGAACAAAGGAATAAATTCAGAAATATTTGATAGATAGTCAACATGAAAAATTCAATGCCATGGCTGGGATTTGAACCACGAATATCCTGGTTTCCGTCCAGTCGCTCTAACCCATTGAGCTACCATGGCCAACGTGCCGTCCTGACATTAAATTCTCCATTTGACTCATATATTTCCCGGTAAACCACTAGGGGCTCTCGCATCCGAGATACACCGTTTGTGACGACTTACTATTGTAAGTACTTAAGTCCCAGGCTTCATCATTTAACTCTTATTTTAGTTAACTGATGGAAATTAACCATTTCTTCATACTAGCCATATATAGGCTAAGGTTTTTTACTTTTCCATGTTGACTCTATAAAAACCCTTAGCCTATTATGGCTAGTGTGAAGAAATGATTAATTTCCATCAATTACTTCAATAATAAGAGTTAAATGATGAAGCCTGGGACTCAAGTATTTACGATAGTAAGTCGCCACAAACGCTGTATCTGGGATGCGAGAGCCCCTAGTGGTCTACCAGGGAAATATGAGTCAAATGGAGAATTTAGTGTCATGACGGCAAGTTGGTCATGGTAGCTCAATGGGTTAGAGCGACTGCACGAAAACCAGAAGATCCGTAGCTCAAATCCTGGCCGTGGCATTGAATTTTTCATGTTGACTATCAAAAACCTTAGCCTATATACGGCTAGTATGAAGAAATGATTAATTTCCATCAATTAACTAAAATAATCAGAAATATTTGTTTGATGAAAATAAACAATAAGCAGCTGCATAGCTTGTGTAATTTTTGTTAAAATAGTTTGATGGATGTTTATGATCATTACTCTAATCCAATTGTGGTTTGCAGACAATGTTATTACTTAGTATAAGTTAAAAGTAACTGAGATTTTTTCCCTGCAATTCGAGGACAAAAACCTACCCAAAACGTTCATTGGAATCTTTGTAATTGTTGCTTACAAAAGCTATATTTCTATATTTAGAAGATTTCAGAAGAGATAAATTTCCTAGCTTCTTACAGTAATGATACTTTGACATCTACTTTTATACCACATGAAGATAGCTTTTCCTCTTTTATGCTGTCTTTAAATGTACACTACCTTCCTTAAAAAAGGGGTAAAAAGCTCTTCCAAAACAAATCGATTTCGTTTTTTTATTGTAAGTTGTAATAACAAAAGGAATTATTGATTTGCTGAAATTAAAGAAATTTGTTCAGAAAAATGTCTATTAATAAATGTGTAATTAAGTTATTTTTGTAAACAACTGATCTCCATTAGCAGGAAAAAATAAGTAATAATAATTTACTGTACTTCATTTAGTTATATGTAGCTACAATGTTCGTTTTCTTAACTTTCCATTTCAATGAAATAGTTTTAACTTCCATTTAACATTTTCCTGATAGGCTTAACTGAAATATGTATTTATTATCCCATGTCCTTATTAATAATATTAAGAGGCAATTATTGTTGTATTATTGTGTTGCGAAGTTGGTTTCTTTCATTTCCTATTTTCTTTTATTTCGATGAAGTAATAGCTCATTTTATTTGCAGAATAGGTTCCATTGTTCAGAATAGACAAGCCAAGATCTGGTTGCAGCCAGATTGGTTGTTTAAGATGACCAGTCTGTACAGAAAGCACCAGAACTGCATTAGAATCTTGCACGGTTTCTCCAATAAGGTAAGGAATTTATTTGGGAACATTATGATTTTTTGTAATATAATATATTTTATTTTAACTGAAATCCTTCATTCTGTACCACATACCAATTTGGCGCTGTTATTAAGTTTCTATGTTTATACGAGTTTTGAATCCATGTTGTTCAAGGAAATCCTGGATATATTATTCAAAACTTTTTTCACTAGTCATTACTCAGAAATTTTTATGCTGCTTCTTAATAATAGTTACCAGGGAGGAGAACAACTGATAATATTTTCATTATCAAAACAGTCATAGACAAATATTTAAGCAATAAAAGGGGGAGGTTTTATATGGCATTTATTGATTTAGAGAAAGCACTCGATACAATAAATAGAGAGGCATTGTGGATAAAATTAAATAACGAAGGGGTAAGTTGTAAATTTGTTGAAATACTGCGCAAAATATATCACAATAATTAGTTCTGCATCAAGCTCCAGGGAAACAAAGTAACTGATTGTATAGAGAGCAAGGTGAGCGTAAGACAGGGATGTAAACTCAGTCCGGTGCTATTTTACCTTTTTATAGATGATATTCTAGAGGAGATTGCTAAAAATAGGGTTCACTCACCAGTTATTCACAACAAAAGAAATCCCAGGGTTGTTATTTGCAGATGACTTAGTAGTTGGTTCTATATCTGTTGGAGGGCTGAGAAGAGCAATTGAAGCAATAAGTAGTTACTGCAAAAAATGGGGGTTGAGCGTTAATGAAAAGGATACAGGGAAATGCCCAATGTGTGGAGAAGAGGATACAGATTGGCATAGTATACTTTATTGCAAACAAACAAAGATATAGAGAGAAAAAAATTAACAACAAAAGTGGAACAGTTTTAGGGATGAGGGGAGGTATTAATAATAAAAAATGTTATTGGTAAAAGGAGAAAAGAATGTAAGAAATATAGGTGAATATCTGGGGAGAGAGAAATGATTAAGATAAATGAAGAATAACTAACAATTAAGGGCTGGATAACTAGAACGAGGGATACAAGGGAGAAGAGGGTCATCAATACACGGAAAACCAGGGATTATGTGTATTGAGACCGAGACTCGAGGCAAGAAGGTAGAAAGGGTATGTTAAATGTGAATAAGTCATTTTGTTACTGTGTGAAAGAAATGTTATAAATGTCAATGTATCAATGAAATTGTATGTAGAAGAAAGATGAGAAATAAATACAAATAATAATAGTTTTATTAAAGTAATAGAAATGCGAGAGAATATAGAAATGAACAAGTAAATCAGTCATACAGAAATCTTAATGACATGTCGCACCTATTCAAGGAAGCTACAGCCTTTTTAACTATACCTGCTATGTGTATTATTAGGTTGTCTCATAAGTGAGAGCAGTTCTTTTATTTTGGTGTTTTGGAAAACTTATTGGGTTTCTTTGGTTTGTGAATACTATGTACAGGATGTCATGGCTAATGTTCTATACATTGCGAGCATGTATCAGTCTTCAGTTGTTAATAAACAATCACAAAATGGAGATAATGGAGATAAAGTCCTAAAACACTACAGGACACTAAAGTCGCTGCCGTAACTCGAAGAATACGTGAAGTGGAAGGAGGTACAGTAGTAGTGTAGAAGTACAGTCTGGCGTGCCCCATGGGTCTATTTTGGAACCTTTATTGTTTATTCTGTATATTAACGACATAAAAACTGTGGTACATGGTAATGTAGCTTTAAGTCTGTATGCAGACGATGCCACATTGGGTTTCAGCAACAGCAACTTACTAAATCTAGAAATCAATGCAAATTTAACCTCCAATATCGTGGCACAGTATTTTAATGATATCAGGCTGTGTACTAATGCACAAAAAATCAAATTAATTCTATCTGATTTTAAGAGACGTCCTTTCGAACTTCAGCTTAATATAGGCAATAGTCTAGTCCAGTGTGTAAAAAGTGTAAATATTTTAGGTTTAATCCTTGATGACAAGTTAACTTGGAACAACCACATTGAAAAACTAGAAAGTAAATTAAGCTGAGGACTTTTTGTGTTGCGATATTTAGCCAATTTTCTCTCAGTAGACACTAGTAAGTTAGTATATTTTGCATTAATATATTCACACATTTCTGATGGCATCGAGCTGTGGGGACACACTTCTAAATTAAACTTTAACAGAATTTTTCTCTCTACAGAAAAGAGCTATCAGATACCTGGCAAAAATAACACGTACGAGTTCATGCAGGCCGTATTTTAAAAAATTGAACGTACTTACTCTTCCCTGCATTTTTATTCTACGAACAATACTTTTTGTACATAACAGGAATAAAACCTCCACAAATTCCGATGTCTACACATATGAAACAAGGGGAAAGAATTATTATATAGTTAAAGGTCACAGGCTAAAACTTTGAACATAAGCCCAAATACTTTGGTCCAAGACTACTTAATAAGCTTCCGGAAAGCCTAAAAAATACTGTGTCAGCTGCTAAGTTAAATCTGAACTGACTGAATTCTTGTTAAGGGTGGACGTATGCAAATATTCAGGGTCTTACATAAATAGCCATAACATCCAAAGTTTTCAAGTTAGAGAAGTGAAACTTAGTATACTCATTTAAAATAATACAGTTAATATGTACAATTTTTTGTATAATTTTCCGTTGCTTATAACCAATGCTACATATTTTTTTCTAAATGTTGAAATATTAACAAACATAAGCCCTTTTTTTCAAAATTCACATATTCTACCTTTCTGAAATTTGGTATGTTATTTTAAAACACACTAAAATGAACTTTTTCAATTTAGATTTCTTATTGAAGCTGTATAGAATTTTTAAAAAAAATGTTAATCATATGCATCCTTTAAAAATTAAAATAATTTCATATATTTTGTATCATCACATTCCATCTGGAGCTTAATCTTAAATTCTAGAACCAACAAAATGTTCATTTTGGCATAAGAAATTTGTGTGCTAAATTGCATCACTGTAAATGAAGTAGTTTGAGATAAAAATGGGTTGAAGTTGTAGAAAATGCAAGTTACGGGGAAAAGCAATTAAAATACAATACGTATTATTCAATATTAAATATTACAAATAGAATCATTATTAACAGTGAAGTTTTCTTCATGTTGAAGTTTTTGTTCAGTTTGCATCTTAAATTCAAGTCAGAACTTCCCATATCCATAATCTGTATCTCATTCTGGTCTTCTTCAGCCTTTCTTTATAAATTCCTCTTCTGTCTTGCTTCTTTCTGCATTAATTTCGTAGCTCTTTCTGCACCAGCGATGCGATTGTTGTCGATAGTCTGCAAAATTGTTTCCATAAACACACCAGGTTGATACCCTAACTGATGCATAACTTTCTTTCTGCCAACATTCCCATCATTAAACACTATTGCAGCATCAAATGTAGCAAATTTCACCACTATGGAAGACACAAATGATGTTTTGGGACACCTTTACCATATCAAACTGGGTTTTGTCTCTCCATAGAGACATTTTTTTAGCAAGTCTGGGTGTGCTAAGAAGTGGTAGGTGGGCTTTATAGATTCCAAGACAGCTGATGGAAGACTATGTGTTGCTACTGTGCTACTATGCAACACTAGGGCATTTATTTTTTAAAGGTACATACAGACCACGTACAGTCATAATATTTTGATGTTTGATAGCTAACACTATATACTATTTTACAAAACAATAAAAAAATTAGAGTTTTTGAACATTTTCTCGTACGTCCCACTTTAAGTAGAGCCTATTACAGTATAGATGAATATTTTGATGACAACTTCGATGATTTTGAATAATTATGTTTTGTAAATGTGTGTGTGACAAATTTTTGGACATTTCTAATCGTTTCTTTTAAGAGAGAGTATGTTTTACAAATGACATGGCTTAATTGTGTTCAAACACTATATTAAGCTGCAATAAATATGAAATGAATATGAAAGTGTCGTTAGTCGCGTGTGACACAACGATATTTCTAACATTTCAACAATGGAGACGAAAAAACTAAAGATTTACTACGTTCTGGAAGACTTAAAGTATGGAATATTGAGGATACACGCCAAGTTTGGAGCGAAAATCTGCAAAAACGTACCCGTAGGCTTTCAGAAGAACTTGATGCATCAAAAGAAACCATACATTGCTAACTCAAGAAGCTTGAAAAATCATACAGAAGCTTTAGACCTGTTCCTCATGAACTGACACCTCAACAGGCTGAACATAGAGTGGATATCTGTTGTCAGCTTAACTGTAATTCCATGGATGATAGATTTGTCAGGCGAATAGTCACTTCTGATGAAAAATGGGTAATTACCGAAGCCCTGATACCTCGAAACAGTGGTTTGATCTCCGCTAACCTGCCAAAGCCATCGTTAAAAAAACTCAGTTCGGTCCCAGAGTAGCGTTGTGTGTCTGGTAGAATTGGGAGGCATCGAACTGCAACCACACCGAGCTTACAGCCCTGATCTCTGACACTGGTACCATCGTGGGATAATAAACTTTGCTGAACAATGGCTCAAGAACATAGAATCTAATGATCTGTACTTAGAAAATTAGTTAATTGCTTGCTAAAACACATTTCAAATAATTGCCTTTCTTAAAAAAAACGACATCACTTTTGCGACAGTATCTTTACTTATTATAAGTCAATAAACATAAGATATTCAGGCACACAATTACAAAGAGTTAAAATCATCCATCTCTGGCTGCTTAGTGACAGAGTTCCACAACGAATACTTACATACAAGAAGGCATTCTTCTGTTTTCTTAACCTTTAATTATTTTGATACTTCCTTACTTGTGACCAAGAGAAACAATAATCTTAGTGTTCCTATGACAATGGATAAGAAAATAACGGGCTACACTTGGAATTATAGTAATAGTAGTCCACGAAGAGTTTTTAAAAATTGTTTGAGAGCAAATAAGAAGCTGGAAAAATAAGTTTTATAATGATGATTTAAAAAAATAATATTTTACTTCAAGCTAAACGTTTTACAAAAATGGCAATGTTGTACATTAAACATAAATAATACAGATATTTAAAAGTAAGATTTTTAAAACTTATATTCGGCGTAGGTTATTGAAATTTTTTTCTGGAGCTCAATGACAAAGTTTTAAACTCTGCGATGTTTAAGGCATTTATAAGATTAAATTTTCAGCCAATGAAAATTTCATATATATTTCCAAAGAGGATTGATTGCCTTTAAAACGTTGCCAGTAGCTCGTGCACAATTTTGGTTACGCCCCTTAAGTAAATAGCTACGTAGTATTTCTCTGAGTTTATGATTTTCAAAGTTTTTCTTATAACATTTTTTGATTTGGAACTAATAATTTCTTCTTATTCTTCACTAATACGGGATTTCAATGCTTAACAAAAAGGAACTGTTAAAATAAAGAAGGGCACCTGTAGGACTCCAATATTAAGTTGCCCCATCCTGTATCATTGCCCATTAGAGGTAAAAGCAGCTCAAGAAAGAGCACGTGTGTAAAAGCAAGAGACTTGAAGCTCATATCCAATGTGGTTTCTTATCTACAGCATCCCCCTTTTGTGTTTGTAGGTGATAAAGGAGCGCAAGGAAGAAATAAGGAAGCAGAAGGAACAGCAAAACATCTCCCCTCCTTTAGAAGAGGAGGATGTTGTTACTCTAGGTAAAGTATATGTTGTCTCTTAAACTTTTCATAATGGAACAGTTACATAGCATTTTTGTCCGGTTTTGGACCTTTATTGGCCACATTACTTGCACATATTACCTTATGCCTGGGCTATGAACTGTCCAAATCAAGCAGACCTATGTTTTGTAACAAACGAGCGTCGTTGTCGTTACTCCATTGTTACCATTTATTTCCTATATCGCGTTAAATTTGTGCTCTTTCTTGCGTTGGTACACTGATTACTCTCATGTATTTTCAATTCAAACAGTAATTTTAAGTAACAAATGCTGAAGCAAATCCAGAACCGTCGACATTATCCCACAATTTCAGCCGTTGTCTAGCCTGGAAAATACAATTGTGGAAACAACTCGCAGCTCTTACCAAATAATTTAAAGTACGATTGCGTCAAAGACAAAAGCCCTGTTGCCGTCTTCGACAACAACACTATCTGAGAGCCGAAGATAAGTGTGCGAGGAATAGTTAATAATTATAGCAAATAGGTCGAAACATTTTGTTTTCTGAAATCACTCCGAATTTTTCACATCAATGCGCGTTCATTAATTAGCTCTATTGGATTAAACCTCTTCGTTAAAAGAATGCATATATATACCAACCCCTAGGTACAAATCTGTAACCTCATAACATACATTAATCTGAAAACACACATCTCACCCTACAACATCCCGAAATCTATACCATACCTGCGGTAAAACCCTTAACGGGTGGGCACGCAGCAAAAACCTTCTGGCTAAGTACAGCCAGCCAGCACCACATGGCAACCATTTTTTTTTTTTTTTCACATTTATATCGAGAAAATTGGAATATTAGGCCCGCAGGGCCTAGCATTCGATATCTGACTTACAGTTTGTGGTTAGCGAATTACGTTTTGCAATATTATAAGAAACGGTAGAAAGCATCAATAAAACAAAATTGTCACTATTCTGTTGGGTATTACGTCATTTTCTATTGGTACTGTATTATGCTGTTGGGTGCTACGTCACTTCCTACTGATACTGTAAATATTAAAAACTAGAACCGTGAGTATTAATGACCTATCTCATCTTTGTTGCCATGGCAATTAAAAAATACATTGTCAATTTAGCTTACACAACAAAAGCACGAGTTCACAATAATTAACTTACAAAGCAATTACTGCAAAAATGTGTTTTATTTTGAGCAAATTAACTATTGCTTTCTCTTCGTTTCATTTGTTTTTCAGTGTGGCATTGGCAATAAAACACGTTATTCATGAAAATAGTTTGTGTTAATTTAAAGCAGATGCACTGTATTATAAACCTAATTTTACACAATTTTCTATCACTCATACAAAATGCTTTATTTGTGCACAGGTCGAAAGAAACGCCTAGCTTTTTTGGACTTATTAATCGAAGCATCCAAAGATGGGACGGAGCTTTCTAACGAAGATATCCGAGAAGAAGTGGATACTTTCATGTTTGAAGTGAGTGAAATTGATATCAGAACTTGAAAAGTTTGAACTCCGCAGTAATACCTATCCCCCAAAATTTTACCACTACCTTCACCCCCCCCCCCCCCTAAGCAGGTAATGTTATACTTCTCCATCCACTTAACAAGAAAAAATATTTCCCACATGTGTTTAAATTAGCATTTAATTGCTACTATTTACTCCTTTTAGAAGCCTCTTTACTAGAAGTCTAACAATATTAAACAATATCACAATAAATAAATTAGGTTTAATGATTACAATTAATATTTTAAATGTCTCGCTGTCAACATGCAATGCATGATCCGGCATGTTTTCTAAAAGACATGATGATATTATATAAATGCACCATAGAAGTCCTTAATTGTTAATGTGTGTTTCTTTAAGGGCAATTTCTGCTTCCCATTGGTCATCCTTCCCATAAGTCTGTAAGCTAGCGACATCTAACAATAACTTGCGTATCTACTTTGTGCAGGGCCATGATACGACATCTGCTGCCATCTCCTGGGCGTTGTTTCTACTGGGAAGTCATCCGGATATCCAGGTCGGTAAATCAGCATCCTATGTTATCGAATGTTGTAGTATAGCAAGAGGGTACTGGTAATGGTATTTCTTAATCCAAGTAAAACTTATGTAAAAACAATATTTTTTCGAGATTAGCTATTTGTTATTAACAGCAAAATAAATCACATTTCATAAACTTAATTTCTACCCAGCAAAACAGCAAGATGTTTCCGGATTAAAAGGAATTCTGTTCCACAGATATTTTTCTGCGAAACGGACAAGATGATGTGTAAGGTGGGGATGAAGAGGTCTCGATAAACAGATAAATGAATGTAGGAATGCTCTAATGCTGAATATCAATGTCTGGTCGCTTCTGTCGTACAGATACACAAGATTCTAACTTACAGTCTATAATGACCGCAAGGAAAGGATTTGTTAGGAAATTTGGTATAAAGAACTGACTCCTAAACTACAAATACCGCATTATAGATGCACGTTTTCCTCATGTTACACGAGTCCATCTGGAAAGAGATCTTTGGTATTCCAAAGTACTTGGATTGGTAAACAAATATGATCTTTGGAAATGTGTAAGCTTTCATTTTTGTATGAGCTCTAACACATTTCTTTCAATATCAGGTGGAGGAAATATTGCACTTAAACTATTCACAATCTAAATATCGAGAATTGTACGGAAATACAAGATTGGAGGTACCCGAATGTAGTGTTTTGTAGCATTAATGATTTTGAGAGTTTCGTTGTTTTATTTTTTAGACTCCTGCTGTGATTTAAGGCAAGGCTACACTGAAAATTCGCTGAAAATGTTGAAAGTCGTGGTGTTTGGCATTTGTTTCTGGTAGCTTACGGTGTGTAGTAATAGATGTCGTGCTATTTTTTTTATCTTTTGCACCATTTTAGGCCATCACGTGACAATTTAAGGAGACCTTTCAATCGTTAAAAGTAGCAATCGTTACTTTAAACATTTTTCTAAGACTATTCAGTATACAAAATGCCTCACGCGTCAAAGCTTTTCATTTAACTTGGTGAAACTTACAGGATAGGTCTATAATATGTAAATAAAAAACTTCACATCTCCCCTATTCTGTTAATGCTCATGTTTTGTAAATTGTATGGTGTTAAGGAATAATATAATTTGATATTTTCACAATTTTGAGAGCTAACACATGGAAAATATTTTCGAATAAATGTTACAATAATATTCTAAAAATAAGAATGTGTGTCTTTTAAAATTGCTCTGTACTAGCCGGAAACAAAAATTCAACGTAAAGGCTGAAATTTTTTGACGCACAGAACATTTTATATTCCGAGTAATTTTTACAATAATTAATTAGTAATTAATGAACTATTTGGTGTAGCAACATTAAAATTGGCATGCAAGTTTAAAATGACAATCTAATTGTGTGGCTACATTTTCTTAATGATAGATTTATTATAGAATTTGGAATTTTTGGTGTAGCGTTGCCTTAAATTGTTTGCCACGTAACAATGTTTGAACTTAGTGCATTATTTTCATACGAGTTTCATGACAAAGGAAAACTGAATTGTTTACAAACAGGTGAATGCTGCTTTTGCAACTTTCTAGTGTTTAGTTTCTTTCCAAATTGTCCAAACAAGGTTTTGTATGAAGAATTATCCCCTACCCCTCCGAACCTTGTCATAAAATCCTAGTAGCGCGACCGTATTTTGGAGGAGATAAAATATCTGGTGGGTAGTATTATGTTAGCAAAAATAGAGCGTCATACTGCCAGAGAATGGGATCAGTACCAACAGCAGCATCTTTTGTGAGCCACATTTTATGCAGGTCAAAGAAAGTACAAAAAAGTGGTCAAATATTGACCAACAAATCCATAACATAAAATTACCTTATAACTGCATAGGGCGGCTGATTTCGTACGACCCTACTTCGTATGATTTATAAAGCAGTAGGCATACGTACGAGTGTGTGTTATTGTCACTTTGGGCTGGTTTTCCTTCTGTACACTCTACTAACGGTACGTAGTGTTCCAGAACGGTTTATGTCTGAAACTTGTTTTAAGGATAGCTGGTTCAGTAGCAATCGCATTATAATTCCTTTCATTTCTAAATAATAAAACCATTACATCTTCTACCTTACTGGTCCATCCAAATAAGCACAGCGCGTGGCATTTCCAAGGACAACACACAACACTATATATAAGGAGCGGGTATCTCAACTGAGGTTTACACCGAAAATACATGTTTTTAGGCGCTCTAAATCCCAAAAAAAAAGTATTATTAGTTAATGGCCTGTGTTTTGTATGTGTGAATAGCATAACTCAAAATGGCGGTTAAATGTGAAATTTAATATTTAAATTTAGGAACTATTAAAAAAACTTCTTTGACATAAAAATCATTTCATTATTGATTTTGTCAAAATACCACTTTGATCGAAAATCATAGGTTTAAGCTATTCCCAACATAAATGACATTTATATTTTGAAATTCTGAGACTGAACTGGACTACGCTACTCAGGGAATTTGGCTCTGAAGCCCAAACTTGGTCTATTGTATCTACGCTCCCAAGTGAGACATCCCCGGGAGGAAGGATTAAACGAGAGGAGAAGAGGGCAATCGTCCAAGAAGTGGCGACAGTTCAGAGGTATATTCCCTATAATTTACCACTTGAAAACTCCCCGGCGGGCTAAAACAAATCGGCATCCCACCCTACTGTGGTCCGGAAAGGGCCCCTCCAGGCCGGGTTCGGAGACCGGACACAGTTCTACAGGAGGAAAAACTTTCACCAAGAGTATAGCACCCTGCCATGCAACGCCGAAAGAAGCGCCCACCTCGGTAGCGTGGTGGTAGCAGGTCTGCCTCACGTTCAAGAGGTCCCGAGTTCGAATCTCGGTCATGGTGAGTTACCTGGATAAGGTTTTTCCGGGGTTTTCCCTTATCCTGAAAGATGAATGTCGGGTAACTCTAAGCTCTATGGACCCCGGGCTGATTTGTACATCATTTCACCCATTCCAAAAAAAAAACCTCCGAGACACCCGCCGACACTTCTACCCTGAAACGGACCACCAGATGAGAGTGAAGTGAAATGATAGTGGACATGAAGTGGAGGGACAGGAAATTCTGGGAATATAATTAATCTACCTGACGACATGGGTCAGGTAGGTCAGCCGTGGGAATCAAACCCGGACCTCCAGAATGCGGGCTAGAGACGAGACCGGCTAAGCCATCCCGCTGAAATGTCTGGGAATTAGGTGTAAAGTGTTGCTTATTCCGCCTTTTCAATAATTAATATAAGACATACAAATATCAATCATTTTGTGGCATTAAAGCTGAGTTATTCTTCGTTCTTAACTTGAATTCTCAAATACTTTATACGTTTCTCGACTGCAAATTGTATTCTTTCATTTTTTTCCGTGTTCATGAAAAAAGAAGAGGTTTTTAAAGTCATCACATAGAGACCGGCTTTGTAAAGACTACTATCGCTTAAGTTCACTGTAGTAGTTTTATACCTACAAACAAATGAGTAACGAAGGTATAACCACTATTAATAGAGAAATAAGTTTATGAAAGGGTGGGTATGCACATAGTTTTTGCAAGATAGTTCCAATAAAATTTTATTTCTAAGTCTAATTTGTCCTTCTTTGTCACTTCTGAAAGTTTTTCTCCATCAAAATCATATTGGTGTGGCATGTGTACCCCCAAGCGCCTGCTAAAACACAATGCTAAGGATTTGCAAAATCCTATTCTCACAGCAGGTATGTGTCCTTAAAAATTCTGTTCAGTTAAAAGAGACTGCAGTCCCTTTTGTATCCGCTCCATTTTGTCATATTTTCTACCTGGTATTGTTCTGCTACGTCCCATCTTTCTGTCCACAGCAGACATAATTAATGCTTTCATAGTCAGTTCCTTTGCTATGTGAATCATATGCCTAATGGCTGCACAGTTATCTGGAATCTTGTTAATGGACCATGGAAAGAACGATAAGAATCTGAACTTTCGTTGTTCTGCCAACTCAAACGCCTATTCAATGTTCTCATGCGGTCTGTTTCATATGAAAACCCTTTTGTTTTCGAACATTCTCAATGGTTTTGACTTTACTTTCGGAGTGTCCGGTTTCAGTTAATTCCTTTTTCCTAATTGGACTCGAACCAAACACTTCCAAATGCTTCATTTAAGGTAACTGTATCACTGATACCCTATCACTAATTTTCACTTGAACCAAACTATTTGTGGATCTTCTTCTATTGACCTTTCTGTGCTACTGTATCCCTTTTCTATAATTTAATTCTGCAGCAAGCAGTATACGAATTATATTTGCATATTACTGGAACTCAAATCCCCTTGCCACAGAACGAGGTATTTTACGAGTCACTTACATTTTATAAGACTTGCCTAACAATTTATGCAACCTATGGAAAAATAATTGTGTTAGAATTACGAAAAGCTTAACATTGCCACTTTAACAACTATCCAGGCTTATCTTCAAATTCTGTGAGCTATTTCAAGTCTAATGAATTAGTTGTATCACAATCTAAGGAAGCTTAACTGTATACAACTTTTATTTTATACTATAATAAAATAAGGACTAACAGCTACATAATGAGATTTGATGTAATATTTAGCAATAAAAGGTTTCGGAGCTATGCCCAATTAAAATGCTATAAAATCAATTAATGCGATAAATATATCAGAAGAGCCACTTAGTTTTAGATACTACAAAAGATTTACTAAATGTGTTTTCCTTTGCATCCTCTATTAATATTACAAATTACATTTGAAACAAAAGAAAACTGCCAGATCTTTGCTGTTCAACTTCATTCTTACATTTATTTACTGTATAGGTGTAGAAGAGCACTCAGGTACGTTGTTGCTGAAATCATTAAAGTATAACCCACTACCCTTAACACTAGTAATTAATTTTGGACTATTTGAAAGCATATGACAGAGTAATTACATCCAAACTGTAGTATATATAAAGTACCACCAAGCTTGATTAATGCTATAACGTCCTTACGTCATCAAAATTAGAATAGAGAATAAAAATAATGGTAAATACAGGATTACTACACTGATGTGAACTCTCCCCTCTTTTATCTGAACGTTTGTATGATTAAAATTTTGGAAGAGTAAAAGTTAATGGAACCAAGAGGCATAAGTCTACAAAAGTATTAAGATAAGATCAATTCCTGTGGACTAGTCAAGAAGACTACCATAATAATATAACAGAACTGAAAATATATTAAAATATTGTTCTTTGTGATATATCAAAATACCGAGAGACCCAAAAACATCCGAACCAGCTGCGCGGTGTTTTGTCTGTCCGCGTCCTCGGGTCTCGTTGCCGTCTGTCGCTAACACCGAGAAGCTGGTTCGTATGTTTTTGGGTCTTTCTATATTACCAATAGAGGGCATGTTAATGAAGACAATAAAAATAGTGAATGATATAGAACAGGGTGAAAGTTTTTAAAAATTTTTGGAACTTACTATAACTAAATCTAGAATGAATTCAGGTTTGAAAGAAAATTTACACAACAAATTATAACAGAACAGATGGAATAATGAAATAGTTTGGAAGAAATAACCCCAAGTATCTACAAATATTCGCAAATGTTATTATGACGGTGAAACAAAGACTTCGAGAGCCTATCGAATTGAAACTGCACAAATGAGACATTAAAATTTGTTGAAAAGTTAGGGCGACACGAGAAAAACGTTGTGAAATAAGTGAAAAAAAAATAGAATCAAAAGTATATTCTTCTTTAACTTCCCTAGTTGTACCACTATAGTGGTGTTAGGGAATTCTTGTTCCTCTATTCCTTTTAAGAGCGGGCCTGGGGTAAACCGAAGCTGGATCTGATAGAGAACGAGGATAGGTGATCAGCCCAATGAAGCAAAAAGTATAACTAATGAAATTATGAAAATATAGGAAAAATACTGGCAACATTATGGAGAGAAATGTCTACTTGTAGACTACCGTAGCAAGTAGATTTATCAAGCCGTTGGGAAACGTGACCTGGGTCGTCATCTCGGCGCAGGACAGCAATGCCCTGCTGTAGCTTAAGTGGTAGCGTGTCTGCCTCACATTCAAGAGATCCCGAGTTCGAATCTTGGTCACGGTGATTATCTGAATAAGGGGGTTTCTGGGGTTTTCCCCTTATCCTGTAACACGAATGTCGGGTATCTCTAAGCTCTGTGGATCCTTAGATCATCATTTCACCCGTTTCGTTCATGGTCCGATATGACTTAACGTTGGAAGAAACATATACAAAAATGACCCATCCTTGACAGGATAATTCAACGTTAGCTTTATAAAATGCTTAATATTGCAACGTGTTGGCCACTATTGAATAGGGAATGGACATTTATCTTAACTGTATCATAACCTCAATTGTTATACTGGAATATAAACAAAGCTACACGTATATATTTCAGCTTGTTTACTTCTTTATTTATTCTTTTCGTATATATTTATTAGTATATGTAATTGATGTTCATTATATTTACTGTAACTTTCGCTCGATTCTTAAATCACAAATTTATAATTTCCTCGATAGAATTTATAGACACTTCAACAGAAGCCTTCTAAACCGTTTATTTAATATTATTTTGAGATCATTGAGCAGTGCTATGCCTGTTACTTCTTTGTCATCTTGAGCTACGAAATATATGCCTTCGAATTACCTACGATTCAAGAACTGTCCACGAGAAGCTAAATGCAATTAAAGATAATTTCATTAAACCTGATTGATTGTACGTATGTTTGATATTTTTGGAATATGTAGGTGCCAAACGCTTCAGAGATTCTTCTCGCTCTCTTCCCTCTTTCTTACACCTCCTTGGCCCTGAAACCACTACTCTCCTCTCTGTGCAAGTAACTTGTCATGTGACGTGCCGAAAACCGGTAGTACAACTATTTGAAGCATATTATGCTAACTTTTTTTGTTAAATGTATTTGCACATTGATTGTGCTTGCTATGCTGTCATGCCAACTAAAAGTGATTCTTGTACAAGAATATTAGTGACGAATATTTATATAAATTGGACGTGCTTGTAAGCCTTCGTTTATTGCTTCCATTTTTTTCTGTATCCTTAATTCTTTACCTTCCTATATCTCATGTCATTACTATTTCCCTTGCTCTCTTTCTACCATTTTCCTTGCTTCCTATCCTTAGTTATAATAATTATTTGGCATCTTTCTCTCTCCCTCCCTCCCTTCCTCCCATTTCCTTTCTCCTTTTCACCTGCACCTAAATTAAATGTTACCCCCTTTATGATAAATGACACACGACAGATGTCTGTTGCTGCGTTGTTCTGATTTTTTTTTTTTCCTTTCGTATCTCGGTTTTGAGTTCCTATGGTCACTCACCTGTATTCACATCTTTCCACATGAGATATATGCTTTTCTGATCCTCTTTATCTATTTTACTAAATATTTGTATCATATACATTCATCCAATACTGTTTCATCTTCTTCCAAATTTCCTATCTCTGCCAGAACTTTAGTTTGCTGCCCTCTACTTCATTGCATGTAACCAGCTATTTTCATGCGTTACTTAATAATTCGCAATGTTTAATCATTCAACTCGTGAGAACACAATAAAAGCTTTGCTCAAGTGGTAAAATAGCTACTTATGCTTTAACTAAGCAAATGTCGCCAACTCTTTGTAATATTTATATCGACGCAGCAGTTGCCGAATGGCAAGCCCAGTTGAAAGTAAATTTTAAGTTAGGTCGTACAATCTTAAATACAGTCCTGTTTGCAGATGATCATGTCATTCTGGCAGATACTGAAGACATTAGCAAAACAATGTCAAAGTATAATTTTATCATTTCAGCAGAGAAAACGAAAGTGATGGCTTTTGTTGGTAAATATCCAACACGTTCCAAAATTCTCCTCAAAAACAAAATACTAGAACAGGTTAAATATTTTTATTCCTTAGGATGTGATATTTCCTATGAATGTGACAGAGATTTAAAACAAAAGATATATAAATTTCAAAACATATGTAACACTATAAAACGAGCATTGAAAAACAAAACAAGAAGAGGTACCATATTAAAGTTTTATAGAACTATGACAGTGCCTATTATATCTTATGGAGCCGAAACCTGGACCTGATAAAAGAATAATTGAAACTGCTGAAATGAAATTTTTGAGGTACGTAGCTGGCTGTAGTCTTAATCACATTAAAAGTAAAACAATAAGAGAACAACTGAAAATATATACTTTAAATGACAATCTCAGGGAGTATAAACTAAAATGGCAAGATCATCTCTCTCGAATGCCAGAAGAAAGACTCACTAAACAGGCCTTGCAGTATAAACCAGTTGGTATTAGAGATGTTGGAAGACAACGGAGACGCTGGGAAGATCCCTTCTGAGCCGAAACAGGCCTAAGGCCTATCTGGCCTATCTTGAAGGTTGATGATGATGCTTTTTTTTTTTTTTTTTTTGTAATTTACGTTCTCTAATGTTAAGTCATATCGGACGATGAATGAAATAGATGAAATGATGCTCAAATGTATCCGGGGTACATGGAGCTTAGAGTCACCTGACATTCGTCTATTAGGATAAGGGAAAACCCCTGAAAAAACCTTATCCAGGCAACTCGCCCTGACCGAGATTCGAACTCGGGACCTCTTGAACGTGAGGCAGACATGCTACCATCTACGCTACCGAGGCGGGCGTGATGACGATGACGATGACGATGACGACGACGATGACGACGACGACGATGACGATGATGACTAAGTAAAATAAAGCATAAGCGAACAAATTCAATTCTTCCGGACGAAGCACAGAGTCCAAAATACGGATAAACCTGCTAAAGTTTGTGTAGTAAGAACTTTTAATAAATTTTCTGAATTATATAAATAAATTAAACTTATATATTAAATATTCTAAATTCAGTTTTAATATATCTATATAAACAAAGTTCCCAGATTCTATATTCTGGCGGAATTTTTCACTGGAAATTTAGAATCGGACTGAAAAATTCAATGTCATTTGAACCATGTATTGCTAATCAACTGAGCCACCAAGGCAATATTTCGATACGATAGTAAATTCTCCAAGTAACTTATTTCTCCCAGTAAAGTACAGGAGCTTTCCAGTTCATTTTGACATATACCAAAAGTACTAACAACCCCTTAACAAAGTATTCTAGATTCTCGGCAAGTTTACCCTGAAATAATAACTACAATAATGTTAGTAACTATTGGTTTAAAATAAAAAATAGCCCACAAATCCTTGAAGTTTTCCTAACTAGAAACGATAAAACCAAAGAAATAAATACACAAATAAGCAAAAAGCTACAAGCTGCACTCGGTAGTATTTTACTAGTCTATGTCTGTAAACAAGACAGATATCACACGATAATTCTGTGGAAACTTACCACTATCAGAGTTTGTTAGGAACTGCTCTCGTGATTTTTTTATATATAGCGGCCACTTCATTCCACAATACATACTGATTAGCTGTTTATCCTGTAGTTAATGAGGCTCATAGATAACTGCATGTTATATGTAGAGCTAAGAACCGTCCACTGAGTTCATCATCGTTTCCTTCATTTATGGATTCATTGACATTTAACAGAAATCAACCAACAAACTTTCAGAAGTTAGGAATGTTAGGTGAACACTTTGGTGCATAACACTTGTGCTCTTTCAGTTCGTGGTTGCTTGGGGTGTATTGGAATCAATAAGTAGCCATTTCACCGCTAATATGCTTCTACTACTTTGAGGTAATCGTGGCTACGTCATGTTCAAACGTTCTGTGTGAGTAATTCCTTAACATGCAATTAAAATTTAAAAACACACAAGTGTCCAAAAGTACGCTATTTATTTGTTTCGAAAAAAAAAAATAATCACTTGTAGGGGGTTTGAAGCCAACCCCCGCAATTTGTGGGTTGAATTAGGTAAAATTCTATAACGCGAAGAGGAAAATTGTCTGCAAATCCTTAATTCCAAAAAAAAAAAAAAAATGGTTTAATAAGTCAGGCTAATGTCATAAAAATTCTGTCAAGAAATACGTACTTGGCACTAGTCCCCCTGCATGTTAGCAGAGTAAACAAAAGGCTAGTAGCACTTATAGACATACAGCTGACACGTTCAACATAGTGTTAATGTCTAGGGTCGATAGGTGGGGGGGGGGGCTTTTTAGACTCCAGTATTGCCCTATGGAAAGAACCCCGGAAATATGTAGTGTTTAACGCCCGCTTTTAATACATACGGCACCGCAGGCGATGACACTGATGATACATGAGATGAAGATGGAGCACCGGTGGAATGAGATGGCGGGGGAAACCGGAGATCCCGGAGAAAACCCGCCCCAGCGCCGTGTTGTCCACCACAATCTCACTTTGCGGTCGCCTGGGATCGAACCCGGGCCGCCTTGGTAAGAGCCAAGCGGTCTAACCACTGAGCCACGGCGCGGCCCAAAGAACCCCGGAGTCCTGTATCGTCTCCCTGGTGATAGAGGCAGGAGTCTTCGGAATCTCGGGTAGACCTCGCTTGTAACCAGATTATCTATTCGTTGCTATTAGGATGCACGTTGACTGTTTCGAAGACCCAGGTCGGGAAGCCAGATGTAACAGGGTTACTTGGCTGTAGTTTGAATTGTTTCTTGATGATTAAGTTTGATTAAATAAGAGTCATGAGATCTGTTTTCAGGTGTGGTTTCTAGTGACATAAATAAAATCTTAGATAAGTCCAATTTCGTAATATATAATTTAATTGTATAATCTGGATTACATTTTGCTCACTTCTGCACGTGCACTCATCACTATTTAAAACATTTTATCTTGCCCACATCGTCTCCCCACCATCAAGATTACAGAGCATATCTCTTTTTCAAGATTATTGATTTTACGTTACTAAACTTTTATATTCACCGCAACATTTTTATCCTCCTCCTCCTCCTCCTCCTCCTCCTCCTCCTCCTCCTCCTCCTCCTCCTCCTCCTCATGAAACAAGATTACAGAACAAATATCTATGAAGATTATTGCTTTTCTTCCCCTAGCAACCGTTCATCATTTGTTTTATATTGTCATTGCATGGCCCACTGATGGTCAGATCAGAAAACAAAAATTTCCAACTGGATATTCATATAAAAAGTTCCAACTAAAACGTACCATTACACGCTTTAAATGTCTAGGTTCCAGGCACCAGGCTTCGGCCACCCGGAGGGGGCAGAGGGTTGCCTAAAATATCCCAGGTACTATACTCTATCTCACGGTATTTAATCCTGCTGTAAACAACAAAGCGGAGCTGACTCAACTCGCTACGTGCTAGACGTTACATGTACACACATACGTTTTGCGACACTAGCAGTATATATAGCAGCGCTAACTTTTAGGCAATAAATAGTTAAATTATACACATTAACTTGTTACATTTTTAAGTTGGTTCATTTCTGAAAAATGTATCATGCATATAGCACTTTTCGTAAAATCGTCGTATTTCTCCACGCGCTGTTTGCATTTACGCAATTTTCTTATGTTCTTAGACTTCCGGATGCTTGCTGTTCCATTCTAACACCTTGTACACTACTTGCGGAAACACCAAGGAGATTACCAATTTCTTTTCTTTAAGCACCGCGAAACAATGCGTGATCATTCGTTCCTCGCCACTTGTTAAAGGTTTGCCTTGACTGTGTTTCATTTCGGCTGAAGCACTGGCCTGCTCTATGATGAAAAGTTTACTGATTTTAAATTGCATATACATAAGTGTTCTTGGGCTTGTGAGGTACATGAGATGTATAGGAAGTACAATGTTAAATATCAGAAGCAACTCCACACTATAAACAACAACATCTTAATCAGACTCAACTCCATACAGACCTCGCTGCGAGAGAGCTGCTTGGTATAGGAATGCAAAACTATTATATAATAGCAGTGTCCTTTAGTAATTGTTAAATAAAATGCAGCTTAATTTAACATAATAAGTTAATAGTGTGTATAACTTCACCTGTCTTCTGTCTAATCTGTGTATAGTATACAGAATACATCTTTGTGGTATGTGCAGCAGAAAGATATAATGTAGTGCTATTACGTTTATAAGAATCGAAACGTTTGCATACTTTTCTCTCTCTCCGAAATCACCTCGCGCAAAGCAGAGATCAGAAAACTACTTACAATACTCTACTTAAAGGCTCATATCCTACATGAGCACTCCCAGATTCCATACATTGTCGATGTCATCCGCGAGAGGGCACGATCAATGTACGACAAAATCCAAAATCACAACAACCCTTTAGTGAACTCCCTGGGCAGGTATGACCAGAGGGAACAAAGACCCTTGCCATCCTTCAAACTACCAAGAGACGTCTTGGGGCCCCTTTGTTAACCCAAGAGAAACCCCAGATGTCTCTAGGACCCATATTTACGCCTGATGGATCAAGCGATATGCAACCCGCAATCAAAACGGAGCAAAAACTTTAAATCGTGTCTCCCAAAACGGGGGAACGCCTAAGTGCAGCTGCCTTATGAGATTAATCAAGGGCATTCCATTCCAAATTTCCCAAAAAGTCCAAACACCCCAGCAGAACATGAAACCAATTTGCTCAAAGCGGCTATGTACTGCGGCAGAAGACACCCGGATGGGGAAAAAGAAAAATAGCCCCGCCCGACTAGGACTACCTCTGGACTCTGGAGGGGTTTATCGTGCACATACAAATAAAAGAAAACGTTCATTAACTTCGCTAAACCAATCAACAGCATAACCGCTTTCTGCCCCAATATCTCTATCTCTCTTCCCGCCCAGATGTTTTCAACAGGATTAAACTAGGTTGAGACAGATATAGCCTGCATAGCCAGTAGTAGGTGTGTTATATCACCAGGCGACCCCAATGAGGTCCTCGGTAGTCTTCCCTGCGGGGTTGTCGCTCATAAGTGGTGTATCCACTTCCAACCCCGTCTTGATGGGAGGAGGGGGCTTTCTAGACTCCAGGTACTGCCCCACCGGAAGGCGCCTTGGAGTTTCCGTCGCTTCCGGGAGATAGCGGCCGAAGTCTTCGGAATTTCGGGTAGAATAAAATTAAAAATAAGGCATAACATATAAATTACATTTAGTTCTTGAAAAACATCTGTTTTTCAATTGAATTACACTTGAATCTAACGCGAAGTTCGGGATTCCAGCCGCAGAATTTCGACTTTTCTGCCGTGGATATTGTCTAACTGCTCATTTCTCTAATAACTTTCATATTTTGTATAACTATGAATAATGGTTTTGATCAAGTTTACTAAATGAAATATCCCAGGTTTCGAGAAATTTTGAGAAACTTCACCATCTTTATGGAAAAATGTCAAAAGACTTTAACTACGTCATTATACAACTTTTTCCTAAGAAGTGTCGTATTGTTGTAATTTACGTCCTCCAACGTTGTGACATCGGACGATGAATGGAATGGATGAAATGATGCCCAAATGAGCCCAGGGTCCACAGAGCTTAGAGTTATCAGACATTCGTCTTTTAGGATAAGGGGAGTGAGTGAGTGTGTGGTGTTTTAGGGCCCGTCGACAACAAGGTCATTTGGGCCCTTTTTAGGATAAGGGAAAACCTCAAACTCAGGACGTCTTGAACGTGAGGCAGACACGCTACCATCTACGCTGCCGAGGCAGGCTAAGTGTCGTAATTTGACGCCATTGATCCATCTTTAAAACAAAACAAACATTGTCTACAAGAAAATAAAAATGGGCACTGTCTAATGAGGCAGATCTTGAAATGTGTTAAAACAGATAGTAACTGCCTTATATTTTATATGTAAAAATGAAAAAACGTAACAAAATGTAAATTAAATTATGTAACATAAAGTTCTATGTAAAATTAGCCAGGGTATGGGGAGATACGGAAGATACTGTGAATCCAATGACAGAACTGAAGTGTGCATCTTGAGCGGGAAGTTTAAATGCTTTTTCCTCTCTTTCTTAATTAATGTATTGCAACGTTAAGTCGTTCACTCACTGACGCTGCGCCAGTGAAATGATTTCAGAGTCCATAGAGCTTAAGATTTACTTGACATTAATCGTTTAGTATAAGGGAAACCTCTGGGGAAAAAAACCTTATCCAGATAACTCGCTCTGACCGAGATTTAACTTGGAACTTCGAGAACATGAGGCAGACAGGCGGGATAGTTAGCTCCCTAATTGAACTGCGTTCAAATAATGGACTGGGAAGGAGAATGTTTAGGGGAAATCAACTCCTACACTGACCCTTCATCAGTACGAGGACCAAATCAAATGTCTCCTCGAGAATGGTCAGGAAGTGACATCTGAGAATAACCCATTCAGTCAACTTAATGAATCACACCTCAGTTATTTCAGTACCTTCTTACATGGATATATATCTTGTACGTGACATTATTCAACTCACTAATAGCTCATGCTGCTATAATTCACTGACCAGAGGTTTTATATCACACTTAAGGGTTAAATGAAAGAAATCTTGGAACTAAATGTTACAAATTATACTTGTTTATCTGGCTTTCATTACAGGATAAGGTAGTAGAGGAACTGGACGGCATTCTTTTGGACACAGAGAGGCGTCTGACATTGAAAGATCTGCACGATATGAAATACATGGAATGTTGCATCAAGGAGGCACTGAGGCTTTACCCAAGCGTCCCATTCATCGCACGAGAACTTCAAGAGGATGTCAACATTGGTGAGTACTGCATAAGTTAGTTGCTTCAGAGGTAGAAATACATATTTGTGTGAAGACGACTTCCATAAGAAGCAAATGTTACAAATACGGAGCTATGTACAACATGGAAGGGTAGAGCCAGACTGAAAAATTCAATACCATAGCCGGCATAGTAGCCCAAACGGTTAGAGCGGCTGGACGGAGACCAGAAGATCCGTGGTTCAAATCGCTATGGCATTGAATTTTTCAATCCGACTCTACCCTTTCATAGTGCGTCCTACACACGGCTAGTGTGAAAGAACAATTAATTCCCATAAACATATATGGTTTATGGAACCTAAATGCGTGCAGAATACATACATTGTCCACATAATTTCTCTCTGTAGAAAATTAATACAGCTCTTATAGAAAATAGTAATACTTTTCTGTGATGTTTATGGGTAAATGGTTTCATCATGATATTTCTCAAAATAATGACCTCTTAGCCTTTGTTTCATTGACCCAAATGCCTGATAGTCACAGAATGATAAGTTTGGGCTGGTTGGAGAATGTTCATGATATTTCTTGTGTATTTCTAGATGTTCTTGACGAGGAAGGGTAGAAATCGTCCTGAACACATGACAGTCACCGCTATGCAAGTTTTAAGAAATAACTATATCGCCGAACGATCTAAATGCAATTTATCCATAGAGATCGCTTTCATCTTCAGCAGCATTTCTTCGTCTTTAAGAGTAAAAATGAGGGACTATCTTACGTTGACTGCTTAGAAATTCAGTCCGTTTTATCACTTGTTTCTACTTTCTCACTCGTCCACCGTGTCGCTGTCAACCAAAAATGCAAAGTTATTCTGCAAAGAAAGACTCATCTGGAAATTTTGAATAAAAATATTAAAGAATGATGAAAAATTTGCACTGCAAAACACTAACTCTACAAAGATTTGCGTTAATGTCTTCGCTGCTCCAGTCATATCTTTGGGTAGCATCAATTTCATTTGATTCATGCTTTCAACTTTGTCTCGTAATCTAACAGACTTGCTTTCTAACAATCTCTCGGTTTTGTTTGTTTTGTTTTTACCCGTCTTTGCGATATTCTATTGATGCAGATATTACTTATGATGCAGATTTTCATTTGTTCACAATACATTAGCATTTTCCAGAAAAAAAAATGCCTGAAGAAGAACTGTTTACATTTTCAGAAAGAGAGAATTGAGTTTAGAGAAGCTTTTTAATTATTTGAAGGACTTTAAATCCCATAAATTAGCTGTATAAAGTTAATCTGGTGCGTCAGTGGTAAGCTAATATGTTTTTTGAACTGGTAGGGGAGATGCGCCCAGTACCGCACGGTGTCAGTATCTCGTAGTTGCCGATAGATAGTAGAGGCTCATGGTGTGTATTTAGACAAACAACTATATTTGTTACCAACGGAAAGTTTTCCCTCCTCTTTGACCATTGAATCAGAAGTTATTGTTCAGAGAAGTCGTATAGTGAACTGGAAATGAAATGAAATGAAATGAAATGTGTAGTGTTTAACGCCCGCTTTTACTACATACGGTACCGCAGGCGGTGACACTGATGATACATGAGATGAAGATGGAGCACCGGTGGAATGAGATGGCGGGGGAAACCGGAGGCCCCGGAGAAAACCCGCCCAGCACCGTGTTTTCCACCACAAATCTCACTTTGCGGTCGCCTGGGATCGAACCCGGGCCGCCTTGGTGAGAGTCAAGCGGTCTAACCACTGAGCCACGGCGCGGCCTGTAGTGAACTGGAGCTATGCTGTTAATAACCTGCTGACATTGCTGCTGCTTTGTCCGGTGAGGAACTAAATAAGTATTTGTACTCATATTATTTGGTATTAAGTAGACTACACAAACACAAAATACAGTGTCAGTTTAAAAGAATCGGGCCGTGCTATGACGTTATATATACGTACGTGTGAGTTGCTCAGTACCGTACGACAGCAATTTTCACAGTACTGCATGCAAAGGTATATTTTTATCCCCTGAACTTGCACTGATATTAGATTAATTTTTGTTTATAGGCATTCCTGTCAACATGGAGGCCAAAAGTAAATTAAAATAGTTAGAATAAAATATGAAACAAGTAATAAAGAATGTGATAGAAAGATCAATGAGCCTGGGAGTAGCAATATATATTGCTGAAACATTAACATCGACTCTGTATAAGTTGATGTTGCAGGAAAAGGCACAAAAACAGAAGAACAAACCTATAGCAAAGGGAGGCAAGACTAATATTAATAAAACTATAAATAGAGAACCTAACTCTAACTCTGTGCCAACAGGAACTGGAAATAGTGAAGAGCCTTAGAAGACTAAAAGAAAATTAAATTTTGGAAGCAAAACCAGTATCGATTGAAGTATTCTAACAGAGAGTATCATGTTCTTAGAAATCACAGACGAGGCTTGGGTTCAGTGTGTATCGTGCAAGGGTTAGACACATATTGAATGTACAGGGCAAGATAACATTGATCTTTATAGATGTGATCACTGTGTTTAAAAAAAGTTTTCATTGGTTCAAATATATTTTTATTTTTTTTTTTTGTAATAATCTCTAGAGAACGTTTTGAAAAATATATTATCATGTTACCGTGTTCTGTTTTTATCTCAAAAATACAATAATTATAATAATAACTATCCCGTGATTTATTATGCAGTTCTCTTCCTTTATTTACGTCTGTCCGGTACTGGGAAACACTTTTTGATAGGCGCAGTTATCACTAACATTTACCTTAATTATTAAAAGTCAACATGACTCGCGTTCATGTATGTTCATTACTAATGCTGTTTCTGTATCTTATTAACTTCATGATAATAGTAACACGCTATTTGTTCTTCATTTCATTATCTTTAAATTTTGAAATAACTTTAGGTGTGCGGTACTGGGCGCACCTCCCCTATATGTGGCTCTATTTACTTCCATTAATTACAGCATAAGTAATTTTCGTAAACAAAGTTGTAAAAATGGATAGACGAAGTGCGAATATTTTGACTTTTCACTTCTCTAGTCATTAAAAATCTGCAGCTTCTTTTTAGTCTATATTCACGACAGGACAAGAATTCTTCATCGTGAAAGAATGTCAAAATCAGTTTAGTGGATTCAGAGATACTATCCACACACAGTTATACGATTTTTTTTCTTTTTTTAATATTGATATGTATTATACAAATCACTTAATATTTTAAATTTACACTTTGAGTAGAAGCTTCCACCACATACCGAGCCAGATGGTTAAATGTGAGGGCAGTACATTCATAAGAAGAATCTATGTAGTACCTTCACTGTTTGGCAGTAATTCATTTCACTGAATAAATTCTGCGATTTCCTTTTTAATGCAAAACACGCATCGCTGCACTAAGTTAGGTCTTGTCCTTTTTAAACTTCTTGATACAGCACCGCATGCAGTAGTTGAAGCACAATAGAGTTTGAATGGCTGTGAAGTCTCTTTTCATGCTTTATTGCCATGGTTCTTATTTCTTCACTGAGGTGTCCATAATTATATATATTTGAATGCGTTGCAGGGTAAATAACGACAGTACAGGCATGCCTAATTTTCCATATTAGCCTATACAATGTCACCAATGATAGTGCACCTGCAGATGTTCACAACTGAACGCCCTTGGTTGTGACGTAGGCAATTACCTTTTTATTTTCCTTGCGATAAGACACCATAAATTACTACTCGTACTTGTCATTGAAGGACAGTGTACTCTTCATTTATGTTTAGAATAGTCGCAATTGAACACCTGTTAACTTGAGTATAAGTAATCAGGCATTAGGTAAACTGCCATTCGTCAAGATTTTGGGTGAAGACAACTTTTAAAGATATCGCCACCTCTCAAGCAAATATCAACATTTCATTTAGCGATTAGCATTTTTAAGTTAAGTGTACTAAGTAGTACATGTGGTTGAAGAAATTATTACTCATTTAATTATATAGTTCTTAATGAATATGGACCAGAAAGATGAAGTAGCCAGCCTTTCTTTGGTTCTTTGGTGATATCAAATGAATGCTTGCAAATAAAATGACAAACCACTTTAATCAAATCAGTCGATGAATGAAAGCGTAATATTAATAAATAAATGACTTCAGATATCTAGCTATACCATCGTAAGGATCGAAGAAATTAGCTGAACTGAAAATTCGTCAAGCAACCTCGACTGAAGGAAATTAGAATTTGGTCCAGCTGTCTAAGAGACAAGAACGTTATGCATACAGGCCCTCGTAGTTACATTATTTTCGTCCAGTATAACAGAACCATGAAATAGCTTGTAGACCTAAGAATAAATATTAATATCTAACATCCAAGAAATATATAAACAGCAACATTGTTATAAAAATGTTCTCTTTTTTTTCAAAATTTAGTTGCAAAACAGTATATAATTTTGGCTTAATATTTCATTAGAAACCAAGCTTTCCTGAACTTGAACAAAAGAGTATTAAGACCTCATATTATAGCCTTTTCAACGTATACCCTATAGAAATCACTTCGACCACCTTAAATGAAAAGGGTTTCACACCCCACGTAGATTTGCAGCATTCTACATATAACCCTGTTAACAAATGCTTATTCCCTCTGATCTAGGTTGGTGATAGTGGAAACGCTGACGTCATACTCTGGTATAATCTACTACCGACCCAAAATTGTTACGTCTTCTATCATCAGAACTTTAATCCTTTCAGTTTTTTGTTAAAACCATTTTATACTGACATGATGAGTAAAAGTTTTGTTTTCACTACCACGTGTCGTGGTAGAAAGTATTGTATTCCACCCAAAAATTTTGATACCGAGATTTCACCGGAAGTATGCTCTGAATAAAAAAAAAAATAGAAAACGTTGTGGCCATGTGTGTGTGTGTGTGTGGGGGGGGGGCAATTTTAAAACCAAAGTTCGGTTAAGTAACAAACTGGGTTTTAAAATGCAATATCTTTTTAAGATGGATCTTCTTAAGATTTTCAAATAAATCCCCCATCACATACTCTTCCATTACATTAACCAGTTTTCGAAAAGTTTGTCTTCCTCAAAAATGATTTTGATTAAAATTAAGATATTTTCATGACAAACTAAATGTACCTTGAGCTTTCTGTTTATATCCTCAGAAGTCATTTTCATTGTAGATAGTTTTTATAACTGTTAAACCATAAGAAACAAACAAAGTCTTATTGTTCAAAAAATTAAGATCTTGTTAAAACACACATGTTCTGTAAATGTATTTTTAGGAATAATTTCCGAGATATTCCTGTTATTTGTTCAAATTTTACAATATTTGTACTATTCGCAAATGGGAAGTCGTTAGTCGTTTTGAATGTCATGAACATGCAAAGAGAATCAAATGTCAAATTCATTACGTAGCGATAATTTCGTAAAAACTTTGGCTATCCTTAAGCCTACTGTTATCTCCTGTTTTCTTTTTACTTATATGGAAATATATAGTCCACCTCGGTAGCGTAGATGGTAGAGTCTGTCTCACGTTCAAGAGGTCCCGAGTTCGAATCTCGGTCACGGTTATCTGCAATAGGTTTTCCGGTCGTTTCCCTTATCCTGAAAGATGAATGTCCGGTAACTTTGATCCCTGTGATCCAGGGCTCTTTGAGCATCATTTCACCCATTTCACTCATCGTCCGATATGACTAAACGTTGGAAGATGTTAATGATATATATATATATGTGTGTGTGTGTATTATATATATGGTCGCGCCATGGCTGAGTGGCTAAACCGCTTGGCTCTCACCTAGGCGGCCCGGGTTTGATCCCAGGCGACCGCAAAGTGGGATTTGTGGTGGACAACATAGCACTGCGGTGGGTTTCCTCCGGGTTCTCCGGTTTCCCCCACCATCATTCTACCAATTGCTCCATCATTCATTCATCACAGGTGTTGGACCGACCCCCAACCCTGATCTCCTCTATCAGATCAATATGCTTCAGCTTCCTCGCTCTGAGGGAACTCAAGGGACTCTTAACACCAGCATTGGTGAGAAAGGGAGACATTATATGTATATATTATATGTATATATTAAGACCATTTGTCCAAAAGTCAATCACAGAACAGTAAGCATTGTCAAGAATAATTTGCACAAAAATGGGTAGAGAAAGTCATGTGAGTGCACATCCTTTTTTTCGTGTCCAATTTGTTTCACAAATCAAGCATTAAATTGCTCCCCCTATCCTTCTTTATGTAATTTGAAATTTTGTCGATAACGGTAGTCCTTTAGATTAATGGTTGAAAATTTCGATTCTTTTTGTAAAATATTAACTTTGCCGTGCCCAAGAATTTTTAAAAAGTAACCAGTTTATTTCAATTACGTATGCACTTTGTGTAAAAATGAACAGTGTGGACGTTCAAACTCAGCTGACAACAGAAGTATATTCAAAAGAAATGCAAACTGTAATCGTATACAGAAAGTATTTCCTACTTTATGGTAGCAAAATGTAACTAAAATGTACCTTCTAGCGATGCCTGTGATGTAAGGCAATTTTAGAAATACAGTGGACGGAAGACTAGTTTTCACATTTAATGAAACCTAAACATAAGTGCACTTAAGCGCCTGCTCGATTTTATAAACTCCGAACCATCTTTATCACGTCTAGTCCCTAAGATTACGCATGTACTAATCAAAGTGGGTTATGCGCATTATCTACATGCGTGCATTTTGTGCAACACAGACGTGTATTACTATCTTCCTTGGGGCATTAAATTGCTTGATTTAAATTCTTTTGTTACGCTATAAAATGACACTACTATAAATAGTCTCTTAAATAACGTCATTCATAAGGGAAACAATTATTTGAGATGTGTTTTGACAACAATTAACTACTTTTCAAAGTATAGAGGTTTATTATCCCACGATGGTAGCAGTCTCTGGTTTTTGATGCGAAGAATTTGGTGACATCCACTTACACTGCTTCAATGTTGTCATTGGACCATTGATCGAGAAAGATGATAATCTGATGCTGCAAGATCAGGGCTGTATGCTGAGTGTGGTAGCAGTTTGATTTCTCCCAATTCCTGAATTTTTTCTATGGTTGTTCGTGTAATATGGGGTGCGCATTTTGCTATTGCAATAGAACTCTATTTCGGTTAACTAATGCTGGCTATCTCGGTCTCAAAATTGCATGGACTCGTTCCAGTTTTTGAGAGTAAAGATCCGCATCAATCACCCACACTTTTGGAATAAACTCCCAGTGAATCATCCCTTCAAAATTCCACCAGACACGCATTTCTTTGGGACCGAACTGATTTATTTTAACGATGACTTTGGCAGGTTGGCGGGGATCAAACCACTATTTTGAGACATCAGGATATCGGTAATACAGCCATTTTTCATAACAAGTGACAATTCTCCTGACAAATCCATCATCAATGGGATTACGCAGAAGCTGACAACAGATATCCACTCTAGTTCAGGCTGTTGAGGTGTCACTTCACGAGGTACAGATCTACAGCTTCGTATGATTTTCCAAGTGTCTTATTTTGATGCACCAAGTTCTTCTGAAAGCCTATAGCTACATTTTTCGGATTCTCTCATAAAACTAGACGTGTATGAACAATATTCCATACTTTAGGTCTTCCAGAACGTGGTAAATCTTTCGTGTTTTCGTCTCCATTGTTGAAGCGCTGGGACCATCGCTGTGCCACACGTTCTCCTTCTACCTCACGTATTCTCCTAGCTGCGGCATTAACCTTATAATCTTGTTTTCAATAATGTTTTCGAAGCACTCTAATTTCAAACGTTTTCATTTCAATTTGTGGTTGTTTATTAACAACTGAAGACTGACACATGCTCGCAATGTACGCAACACTTGCCATGCATCCTGTACATAGAATTACCAAACCAAAGAAGCCCAATACATTTTTCAAAACACAAAAAGCCCTACATTACTTATGAGAGGACCTAATAATTGCTGATTGAAGCAGCGACACTTATAGACCAGAATTTCCTCTATAGAATTTTGTTACATTTCATTGTGATGTAAGACTGTGTAAGTACACCTAAAGGAGCAGTCTCCTACAAAATTTTATATAATAGGACTTTTATCTAAGCTATACTTGGGATGATCGCTTTGAATATATTATCTATAAAAATTGAAATTTTATTTTTACAATTAAAATGTAATGTTTTATTTAAAGGAATAAGGAATGTTGTTCCAATAATAACATGTAAACAATGGAATCCTGTTGTTACAAAACAGTTGATGCGAAAACTGAGTCGATGATAATCCAGGGAATAAAGGATATCAGTGAAAAAATCCTGCTATAATAACAAAAACTGCTGCTATTGATAGGACGTAATGGAAATTAGCTACTACATAATAAGTGTCATGTAAAATAATATCAATTACGATACCTTTTTAGTCTGTAGTTGTAATGTCACTATCGCATTTTACTTTTATTTAACTGAAAGGTAAATAAATACTTTGCAGTCAGTTATTGTTACCACAACTACTAAATAACAATATTAAACTTAGGATTTACTACCGATATGGGTGTTCCTGCTGTTAGCCAGAAGCCATAACAACACCTTACAACCCAAGATATTCCAGTCTTCTGACTGACATGAAAATACATTTTTTCCTTAGTAATATTCGAAAATTGTTTTTCACAACTCAACCCTACGTTTTATTTGTAGAATAGTCAGAAAGTGGGATTTTATTATTGAATACATCCATGGTTTATCCCCATCTGATTTACTACATACTTTTAGTATCATGTGACTCTATGATGACATGAGGTGCAAATGAGGGAACCGTATCTCATTCTGGGAGAAATGAGAGTTACAGCCAACTGCAGAATAATGAGCGTATTTTGAACACATATTGAGACGAAAGAGTACAAAATCAAGGCAGTTAAATATTTGATAAGAACCCTTCATGAAGACCAATCTCTAGTTATGGCGGCCTGTTACCATGAATAGAAAGAAATTCGACATATGCATCAGAATTAAAGCAAGGTGTCAACACATAAATGTATTTTGTTAGAACTCTTATTCGCTAATTTCAGTGGTTAATATCATCTTCCTACTGAGCGAGATGATTCAGATGTTTATCTTATGTACTGATAAATCTAATCAGGATTTTTCGTGCTTTTCTACAGTTGAATGGTAAAGAAAACAGCATACCTCTTTGTTAACATTATTTCGCCTAGGTAACATCTCTCTTTCCTGTTTTTTTTTTTTTTAGAATGGTTTAACTGGATCCTATCGCGAACCCCCCCCCCCCCCCGCCGCCGTATATTCTTTGGTACAGCTGAACCAATGTGGGTAGATGATCATACTTGTATAATTACCTTCTTGCACCATCTGTGAGAATAACTTGCTGACAAATAGCTCAGTCATCTTACTTCCACACGATAATAGCAAGGTGGACTTGTGATATTTCATTGCTGTTCTGTGGATGCTGGAAAGGTGGTATTACAAGATGATATTTATAATTGTCTCCCTATATCATTTGTTTAAACAGTTTAATCATACTTTGTCTAAGCTACTTTGTCACCTTACTACACAGGTTATTTTATATATTTATCACAATTTGTGAATGTAAATCTAGTACTGATTTTGAAATATCCAATGTCATATTTGCCATGCTATTGTGGAAACTATGAAAAAATTCTGATTAAATTGATCGGTACATAAGATAAATGAATCACCTCGCTCAATAGGAAGAGGCATTATAAGTACTGAAGGTAATGGATAAAAGTTGTTTTGAAGTGTTGCATCACCCAACTTTAATAATATTTATGACCTGATCTACGCTTTCTGAGTACTGTATTATTGCAGCTTAATGAAAAGAGTCACTAGAGTTTCCTGCCTTAGATAATAAGAAGCTGCTAGTTCTCCAAATACCCTTAAAACAGTTTTAATTTTATTCTGGTCAAATAAGCCGTTAAATTTGGATCTACAAACTTTTCTGAACAAGTCCAGTATTGCAATTAAAGATTTGATACTTCAATTGAAATTCTTAACTGAAATGTACCAATCTATCTTCTTAGTTCAGAAACGTTTTTAGAAAGAAAGACTGTCTTCAAAAGCTAAACTTCACAGAGAAACAGATGAAGTTAAAAGTAGTTTTCAAGGTACTATATCCAGCATACCAAATTTGTGTATTTCCTAGAGCTTTTGCTATAAAAATATTTGAAGTAGTGGCTAACAGCGATATCTCCCATAAGGATGGTGTCATTATGAGAGTAAGTACCTAAGTTTGGATACATACAGCATCACGTAAAACTTCATCAAGAATATTTATTATACATTTAATATTGGAGCAACAAATTGACCAAGATTGTTTCAAGAGGAAGCTTCGGTAATGCATAATTTAGGCTCCGTAAAACCTTTTGTGTCGTTCAGACCTTCTCTTATTTTCTCTAGGACCTATGTTCTAGGTAGGAAATGAAATGTGCAGTGTTTAACGCCCGCTTTTACTACATACAGCACCGCAGGCAATGACACTGATGATATATGAGATGAAGATGGAGCACCGGTGGAATGAGATGGCGGGGGAAACCGGAGATCCCGGACAAAACCCGCCCCACCACAAATCTCACTTTGCGGTCGCCTGGGATCGAACCCGGGCCGCCTTGGTGAGAGCCAAGCGGTCTAACCACTGAGCCACGGCGCGGCAGTTTTAGGCAGGGAGAAGTAGCTGACACATTCGAGCCAAAAATTTGATACAGCAATTTCACAGAAAATACTTGTTTTGAGGGAGAGTAAATATCGAATAAATACCTAATTTTGTACTAGTTCAGAAATTTTTGAGAATTCGACAGGAAGATTTTTCAGAAGAGCTCTTCGCCTCCTCTCTCTCTCTCTCTCTCTCTCTCTCTCTCTCTCTCTCTCTCTCTCTCTCTCTCTCTCTCTCTCTCTCTCTCTCTCTCTACTGGCTCTACAGCCCTTGGTGGGCTTTGGCCTCCTGCACGATCCTCCTCCACACATCTCTGTCTTCCGCTTTACTTTTCCAGCCTCTGATTCCGATCGTTCTTAGGTCTTCCATTACATCATCTAACCACCTTGTTCTCGGTCTTTTTTTTCTTCTATTATACAATCTTCCTTTCAATTTTCTTTCATTCTATCTTGCTTATTTATTAATTCTTCTATTTCATGATTGTGTCTTATTCTCCATTGGTCTTTATCTTTTACAGGTCCAAAGATTCTTCGCCTCCTTTAGTTAGTATTATTTTTCCCTTTGCTTTACTTCTTTACTTCTAGTAGATGAGCATAATATTGCATTTAAAAATATATTTCGAACATTCAATAAAATACTTATTTTCAGACTCGTGAAATTAGGAAAGAAAAACCATTTCACAAAAAAAAAAAAAAAAAAAAAAAAAAAAAAAAAAAAAAAGTGGAACAGAAACAGACAGAGAGCAGCATAACTCTATAGACTGAAATGCTCGATAAGTATCAAACCGGACATCTAAGTTTCAGTATTTTCCAACCATGTGACCTGAAGATTTTCAGAAACAAACCTCCACTCCAAATTATCCTTTGCGTATTTTTATTTTACAAAAATTGCTCCGAATGTTTTTCATTCATATATTTGAGATATTCATATGTAAAATAAATTATATTGAATAATCTTGTGGTAGCCTGTGAAGTCAATTTTCATTTGGAAGAAATTTTGTACAATTTTCCATAGATAACTGGTAAACCTTAAGGTTTAGGTAAAATCTTACCATAGAAAAACGTAACCCTCTTTAAAAGGCACTTTATTTGAATCAACCATTTCCTTGATATTCGTTATGATTGGTTTTAATTTTCCAATTCCTTACCATGTTTACACTGCCGTAGCTATTCAATTGTTTACCACAATTCATGGAAAACAGTATACCATTCCAAGAGTAGCATACAACCACTCACTTTTAAATATCGACTTGATTTTGTCTATTTCCTTGAATTTAAAACGAAGTAGGTATATAGTAGAACTATTCCTGCGAAGGTTTATTTCGCTTTACTTGAAGCAGATAGAGAAATAATCTTTCGGAAGATTACTCTGTAGGAGCTATATAACAATAAACGATTGTAAACAGAAAATGTGAGTGTGGTACACCAGATTATTTTATAATCATACTGTCTCTTATAGAATGTTTTCTTAAAGCTTTTCTTCTTTTCATTTTACTTAGAATATCAAAGTATTGCTATATGAGCAAAGAATATTAAAACAAAAGTCATTTCAAACTAGTTATCAAACTTTCGTTAAACAACGTCTGGCGCAACGATAGGAACAATGTAAGTCTTTATTACTCGTCCTCAAATTCTCGATGCAGAACTACAGCATCTAAAAGACAACATAATTGTGCATCTAATGTCTGTACTTACCCAAAAGGCAAATCTAACCTTCAACCTAAATTCTTCCAGGTGGTACAGCAAGGGAAAAAAAAGACCAGTATACAAGTTAGTAAATATATTTTTATGACCACGGACATTCAAAGTAAGCAAAATCAACTAGACACGTTGTTGGCGCCATTCGTTGTGGGTTTGCCGTTTAGCCTTTGAACTTCGTGTTGTATTTGCTCTTTCAGCATGGAATAGCCTTCAAGGTCACCAAACTGGCCTCTGTAGCATTTCAGTAAATGTCTGCTAATAATAGTTTAAAACATATCCCCGTACATCATAATAAGAACACCGCGTTTGAAATTTCACGAAGTGAGAATAAGCCATAGGTGCACCTTCTAAATCGTCTAGGTTTCCTTTTATATTCATTATATATATATATATATATATATATATATAGTCACCCGGGCTTTGGAACACCCTGTACCAGCTGCGAACGGAAGGTAGGGGAGGACCGCGTTAGCCACACCTCTCCCTCGTTTGTCTTATAGTGGTGACAGCCAGTGGTCGGAAAGAAACACAATTGTGCGTCTGTTTTCCCTTCCACCTGGTTCTCGATCTTTCTGTTACTAGAACAATCTTGCAAACACCAGTAGTCGGGATATTCCTATATAAAGAGGGACAGTCAGTCAGTCAGTTGTTGGTATGAGTTGGTCAATCAGTTGGTTAGTGAGTGTGAGCGAGAAGACAGTCGCAGTTCTTGGTGTAAGAGTTAGTCAGTGACGTGTTAATGAACGAAAGGGTTGTGCAACGGAAGACTGTACGAACTGTGTATGAGTATCGGAGTTTATGTAATCGCGAGTACAAGTGAAGTTGTAACGGACGAGCGGGTAAATTGTAATTGTGTGCAGCAAGTAATTTTGTGTAATTGGCAAGAGATTAACTGTAAGTCGGTGGAAATAAAGAACATTGTTGAGTTTGTGTAATTGGACTTTTTATTCCACGAACCCACAAAGTCACACTGGTGTCAGGAAGCGGGAAGATAACATCACCGAACATTACAGCCATGGAATCCGCATTGGAAATGCTTTTGGCGAAGATGAACGAGTTAACAGAGAAAACAGAAGCGGCAAAAAACAGCCTCACCGCCGAGTTGAAACAAGTGAAGACGGCCAACGACAACATCACCGCGGAACTGAAACTAATCAGGACGGCTAGGGAGAACATCGCCGCAGAGTTGAAACAAATGAAGACGGCAAACAACATCGCCGAGAAGATGGAACAAGTGAAGGCCGAGTTAACCACGGAAATGAGAGCAGCGAATGACGGTCCGGCTACCGAAATGAAGGTGGCGAACGAGGCTCTCGCCGCCAAGTTTGAAGAACAGTTGGCCGGCGTGAGGGATGACGTGACGGAGCTGGGCGAGCGGAAGGGTCAAGTAGACGACCGCCTTGATGATTTAGAGGAAAAGGCCGACAACATCGCAAAACCCCTCACCCGCCTGACGGAGGAAAACCGGCCTTATGTGTGGACGGAGGACGCCGAAGACGCTTTCCAGCACCCGAAGGGGACCCTGTGCAGTGCTCCTATTTTGGGTTTCCCACAACCGGGTGGCGCCTTCATTGTGGACACCGACGCTAGCGACCATTACATTGGAGGTGTCCTATCGCAGATCCAGGACGGCCATGAGCGCACAAGAGTGGAAGAGAAGGAGCGTGCCGCAGCAGTCCGAGTAGTTGTGGCAGTGCCTGCTGAAGGCTGGGATAGCGCAGGCCTGAGGAGGGAGCAGCTGGCGGACGCAGACTTGGGGCCACTCTTGAGGGAAGTGGACGCAGGGACGAGACCAACCTGGGAGGACATCGCACCGAGGAGCGCCACCTACAAGTCGCACTGGGCAAAATGGGACTCGTTGAAGACCAGAGTGGGCGTGCTGTTCCGGGTATGGGAGTCACCCGATGGGAAGGCGCAGAGAGGACAGTTGGTACTTCCCCGGAGCAAGGTCCCGGAAGTCTTGGAGGAAGTGCACGCCGGTACTTCAGGAGGACACCTGGGAGCGAACCGAATGATTCACAAACTACGGCAGCGCTACTTCTGGCTCAGACTCCGGGCAGATGCTGGTGGTACACCTGGACCGCCTCGCACGCTACGATGGGGCTGTTCGTGGGCGAACAGCTTTGAGGAGGGAGCAGTGTCACCCGGGCTTTGGAACACCCTGTACCAGCTGCGAACGGAAGGTAGGGGAGGACCGCGTTAGCCACACCTCTCCCTCGTTTGTCTTATAGTGGTGACAGCCAGTGGTCGGAAAGAAACATAATTGTGCGTCTGTTTTCCCTTCCACCTGGTTCTCGATCTTTCTGTTACTAGAACAATCTTGCAAACACCAGTAGTCGGGATATTCCTATATAAAGAGGGACAGACAGTCAGTCAGTCAGTTGTTGGTATGAGTTGGTCAATCAGTTGGTTAGTGAGTGTGAGCGAGAAGACAGTCGCAGTTCTTGGTGTAAGAGTTAGTCAGTGACGTGTTAATGAACGAAAGGGTTGTGCAACGGAAGACTGTACGAACTGTGTATGAGTATCGGAGTTTATGTAATCGCGAGTACAAGTGAAGTTGTAACGGACGAGCGGGTAAATTGTAATTGTGTGCAGCAAGTAATTTTGTGTAATTGGCAAGAGATTAACTGTAAGTCGGTGGAAATAAAGAACATTGTTGAGTTGGTGTAATTGGACTTTTTATTCCACGAACCCACAAAGTCACAATATATATATATATATATATATATATATATATATATATATTTCCTAGCTTCCGTGAATTTCGTTGTAATGTAACAGCAGTCTTTTCCACGTGAAATAAGCATTATATTCGTTTTTTACGGGACTAGCTGCATTGCACATTTAAATGGTAGGCCTCTCTGATACCAAATAAGTATATAAAATGAAAAGTTTCCATAAGATTTATATGTTTGAGAAAAATACTCATAAGTTAAAAGTAACGGTATAATAGGTTGTTCATAGGCTTTGAAACAACCTCAATATTGTATTGCAGTGGATATACCTCAGATTATCAGGAGATAAATACCGGATTAAGTAGTACCCTCGCCCAGCGTAAACATCTGCAGAGCTATCGACAGTTTACCGGAATCTTCTGGAAGTTTTCCTTCTTCCCCATTCTTAAACGTTCTGAAATTCTGTTGAAATTTCCACCGGATATATAAGCGAGCCTTCTCGTTTCTGGTGCGACCAACACTGCCCTTCAACGAACTAATTTGGGATTACTGCTGTGAGTATAGTGAGTGCTGATGCTGCACATGGGTGAAATGATGCTCAAATGAGCCCGGGGTCCATAGAGCTTAGAGTTACACGACATTCGTCTTTCAGGATAAGGGAAAACTCCGGAAAAAACCTTATCCAGGTAACTCACCCTGGCCGAGATTCGAACTCGGGACCTCTTGAACGTGAGGCACACATGGTACCATCTACGCTACCGAGGCGGGCCCCCCGGCGTATTTACTTATATACTACTATATACCTACTAATACATGAAGAAAATGAAGTGATGCTGCAAACTGACTGAAAGAGAAATTGAACTAAGTCTGTCTATTGTCAAGAATCACGATGTATATATTAAACCTGCATTTGTAATAATACTCGTCAGAAGAGCATACGTCAGTTTTTCTTGTCTACAACTTAGGGCTTTCGTGAACAAGTTGCATGGCCTTGAAGTGGATACAGCGTTGTGAATTAACCACTTTCCGCTGCGAGATTGAAACCGACATGCGAACCATACTGAAGTTTTGCAGTTTTTCTGTTTTTTTTTCCCCATCTTTAATGTGAAAGAAAAACATCTGCTGTGCAGTACAATACTTTCTTTATGCAGAACTAGTTCATATCGTAGGTAACTATGCACACACAAAGTAACTCTTCTATCCATATTATGTTACTCAAGGTAAAGATTGGCCTAGAAATTGTATCAAATTAGACAACACCATGCAGAACCTAGAATTCGGGTGTTTATATCAAATTAATTTTGTTACCAGCGAGTCTATATTTATATAAATAGAAAACATTGCAGTCACTGCATCATACGATACAGATCTGTAGACTTAACTAGCGAAACGGCACAGGTTGGAAAGGTTGCGGGTTCAAATCCGCACACTGGCCTATTTTACTGGACGTTTCACGGTTTCCCCTTAATTTCCATGTACACATTTGGATATTCATTTACACCACCATAATTAGCATCTAGAGAGTATAACTATAAATAAAAATAAACATTAACAGATCGGCGACTGGTTAACTAAGGCTAGTTAATAAAGCAAATGGTACAGGCATGCGACTGCACAACTAAGGTCATCTATCCAACTTCAGAATGACATGTACATATAACGAACAGCCGTAGTTACACTATCCCAAAACTGAAGAACAACAAAGTAGGTGATACAGGAAAGCGACAACACAACTAAGCCCGTCTGTCTGCCATACACTTGCTCAACGAAACTACACTAACCATCGCGATTTTGCCAAAGAATTAAAAAGCATTAAAGAAAGTTAAAAATATGAGGATATAAATAAAAAATTATTAATTTTCACCCAGGTTTGATACCAATCGACCGTATGTGATATTTGTGGTGGACGAAACGGCATCGGGGCGGGCTTCCTCCAGGTGCTCCGGTTTCCCCCGCTATCTCATTACATCACAGCTTCATCTTCATTTCATGTATCAGTGTCACTGCCTGCGGTGCCATAAGTAGTAAAAGCGGGCGTTAAATACTACAAAAAAAATAATTTTAAAACGGCTGAAGCTACAATGAAACGTATGTGGTACAAACCATGTACTCTCAGTTGGAATGAAGCTTAATTACAGTAAATTCGCGATGTGCAATATTATTCTTTATGCTAATAACAATGTATTTGGCAAGTACTTTAATCAAAATCGCCTTTTTGAACTCACAATGAGCTAAAGAAAGTCAGGACTGTAAAAGCTGCACATAAAATTGTTTTTCTTTTATGGATGACTAATAACGAGAATTTCCCTCGCAGTTAAGTCCAGTTTATTCCTGTTTCCGGATGATGGAAGAGGAAAGCAGCCACTGATTACTTAAGTTATATCAGTTTCCGCTATATGCAGGAGATGTGGAAACCTTAAAATCAACGTGTCAGCACTTTATCGCGTTGAATGTGGAATCAGATGCCAGCCATTGCACATTTTGCTGGAATCTCTAAGGTTTACTGTATAGTTAACAAGCTAGCAGTTAAAGGTGCACATTATTTGTGTTTCTTTTATAAAATGTCACATTTATAAAACAAATATTGCTTACGAATGCAATACATCTTCGGTGAGGTAATGCATCTATATTTAAATTCTTCACAGGATACAATGTGTCCCTTTTAGGGGAATCGATACTTCATCAACTTTCCTAGATTTACCATTATCGTAGTTTTAGCGGATTCTTCTTCCTCCACTGTCCGTTAGGCGTCCCGTTGAGAAACAAACTTTGGATCAGATGGAGAACCTAGTATGGGTGATCAGCCCAATGCCTGTGAGAGAACTAGATGAACCGATTGAGGGCGAAATGAATGAAAAGAAATATTATAATGGAGAAATTGGTGGAGTGATGGTGGGGGAAACCGAACATCCCAGAGAAAACTCGCCCCGGCACCGAGTTATCCATTACAAATCTACATGCGGTCGCCAGGAATCGAACCCGAGTCACCATGGTGAGAGTCTGACCGATACTTGAAAAGTACTCAACCTGGTTCTAGGAATAAGAGACACAAACTTGTTGCCTTAATCACGGCAGCAATAAAATGGATATTCAAAAAGTTTTTTTTTATAATGTACGTCCTCCAACGTTAAGTCATATCGGACGGTGAATGAATTGGGCGAAATGATGCTCAAATGACTCCAGGGTCCACAGAGCTTAGAGTTACCCCACATTCGTCTTGAAGAGATAAGGGAAAACCCTGGAAGAACCTTATCCAGGTAACTCACCCTGACCGAGATTCGAACTCGGGACCTCTTGAACGTGAAGCAGACATGCTACCATCTACGCTACTGAGGAGGGCTATTCAAACAACAATATAACCTTAATTTTCTAATTCTTTACTATCGAACTCTGGGGTGGGTGCCTTCGTTTCAAAGAAGATTGCTCAGTTTCAAAATTATTGCTTTCAGATGATAAGCTGACCAATTGTTTAACATGCTTAACTACTATAAAGAAAAATTATACTTAAAAGTTTTTTGTTGCAAAATTATTAGCTAAAGTATATGATACAAATAAATATTATCCATTATTTTTATAACTCTTAACAAGTTTTAATCTATTTCATTTTAACGAAAGAAAGTTCTCCCCAAGGATCTACGTGTGGTGGTTTGTGGAACTGTTGGGGACTTTTGCACGTCTCTGTGACTTGCTCGGTCCTCGTCCTCTGCCAGCCTGTTTCCCCTCAAGTCATCTGTATTCCCTAGGGGGAGGTAGCTCACAATAGATCTGGGTTGAGACAAGGTGCAGCGAGATGTTCCCCCACGGCACGATACAGATAACAAAAGAAAGATTTGCGGAAATTTTTTCATTGTCCATTTCGTTGAAGGACTCTGGAAGCTGAAGAGATAGTAGAATTTTTAAAACATGGGTCGTATATTTAGCCTTTAATTCATACTTTTTCCTTTCATGGCGAGAAATAAACGAATTGTGACGACACTTTCATTGGAAAATGCTAGCGAATGGTTAAGAATATGTACATATCTTGGAAATTGTTGATGCAAAATATACATATTTGACATAATTTATATTGTCGCGAGGCATTGTTGCGACGGGCGTAGCCGGCGTGCGGGAAAAGACAGATAGTGCAGCGCGGAGACAAAAGCTTGCCGAAACAGATAAAGAAATACAGATAGATATCTGGAAGTTTCTCTTCTTCTGATGCCGTCTTTATTGTTACAGAGCGTTTCACTAATTTCTAGAACAATGAGTGGAGGTAAAAAAGAAGCCGCGGCTAGCTAGTTTGTCAAGAGACAGTTGTAATTGAACTTGATAATCGTGTGCGTGCAGCTGTGATTTGAGAGTGAACTCTTTTGTTTGTGGTCGTGTGGTAAACGACCTGGAAGGTTGTATTTGTGTATGTTGCTTGATTTTGCTACTGGCAGGGCTGTACAAAAACGTGTTTCTGCGGAAATAAAGAGTAGTTTGAATTTCTGTAAACTAGAAGTCCTACGAACTTACAAAGCGATATATATAAACATTCTTTCTTTTTTTTCTTTGTAATACGTTGGTTTTTGTCTCTTGACGTTTAAGTTCTATACATTTCCAAAACCTTTTTTATTTTAAATACGAGAACTTTGCAGGCAAATTCCCTCAAACGTTTTATTTTCCGTTAAATTATCTCAAACACACAATATTTGAATCCGAAGCGCTTGAGTACATAAAAATAAATATTTTTTAACTTAAAAACTAGTTTGAATTGATAGGATATTTTATTTAAGATATTCTTGTGTTGTACTTGGTTAACAGTAACGTATTTTGTTATTAACGGAACCATGTGGTATGGTTTATATTTAGACGCCACCTGACGGTTCAACCAATAAGAAATGAACAACGAATATTTAGAAAACGGCTAAAGCTGCACATCTTATTTATAAGCTGTTTTGTTTCAATAAGTTCTACAGTTTTAGTAAATATTTGTCTATATTTCATTCTGTAACACAATATTTTAAAAAAAAATCATTCAACATGAAGCGTTTATCACAGGTAATGATATATTCGGATTAGTCCTGCACATATCTTTAACATAATAAAAGGTAATGACAAATAATGAAAAGTTTTCCAAATCTTGTGGAGGTTTTCTTGAAAATTTGCACTGGAATGCTTAAACAGTGTCTTCTCAAATGTGAAATTTAGTATGTTTCCCCATTTTTATTTTAAATTTACGTTATTCATATACCTACCCCCAAATTTTACTTAAAATATATATTAGTTCCAGTGGATCTCAAAACGTGTATGTCATTTAAAATTTCAATATAGTATTTTGGGGTGAAGTACAATACTTCGACCTGCAATATATAGTGAGACTTTGTGGGTTCGTAGAATTAAAAGTCCAAGTTGCAGAAATTCAAAACGTTCTTTATTTCCGTAGAAATACACTTGGTACACTTGCAGATCACAGCATAATTACGTAACATACACAATACAATCTTCCAAGGTCGTTGACCACAAACAAAAGCGTTCACACAATTCAGTTCTGATTAAACTCTCTCATTATGACTCTGTTTACCTGTTTAGTACTGTTTATGACTATTTACTACTGTCCTCTGGCGTGTCACAATCTCATTGATAATTCGAGATTGTTCTGTAACACGTCGCCAGATAAAACACGAATGTTCTAGGCGCGTAACTTTATCTGTGTCGGCCAGCCTTTTATCTCCGGGCTATCTTTATTTGTATGCTCTTTGTGTACACAAGCCACGCTATCGTAAATAATGGGTTTGCGACAGTAGATAGGTAATAAAAAATCTTATGTTGAAATCAGCAGAGCAATCTGTTCCCTCAATTTTTACAGGTCGGTGAATTTTTAGAGGTGGGAATATTTTTCCTGGATTGTATTGTGCAATTCAAATATTCTGATTAATATGTGGGAGGCAAAAAATAAAAAAAAAAAAAGTTTGGAATTTTTTATAAAAATTGTGGAAATTATTAGGACTCATACTTAATACCCATTTTCTCCTGAACTAGAAGAGTAACAAAAACCTCTAAAATTTTTTAATATTTTTCTGAAAATGGCTATTAAATATATTTTGAAAGTATAACTGCATGCGGTGCATTACTTTTTCCAGAAAGCAAAAGAAAAATAATAAGTTAATATCTTGGCAATTTAATTTAAAATGTGCATAAATTTGGGTACATATACTTATATTACGCTGTATATATTGGTATTAAAATATCAAACGAATCGAGCTAAAGTAGTGGATTTTAGAAATGTCTGCAGCATACATAAGGTTAATGACAACAACCAGCACCTCTTTTAGCTGAGGGAGCAACAAGAGAACTAATTGACAACTGATTAACCCAGTTCAGCTGTTAACTTCCCAAGGGCAAAACAATTGCTTCCTTCAATTGAAATAGAAGACAGCTTGAGTGGAACAATTCGCGCAGTGATTTTATATCATTAAAAAGTTATATTTAGAAAGCCGTAACAAGCTCTAGCTTCACAAACATACAACTTGATTTTTATTTTCGCAATAAAGTGCTTAATGCTTCATTTAAAATGTATTTGCCCCAAGGATAGCCGAAGTGTTGAGGCATGGAATCGCAACGGGAGGTATGCATTACCAGCCAACAGCTTTCTGAGGTTTTCTCAGACATTCTCCTGTCTTCATGTCTGGCAAATGCTGAGGAGATATTTTAAATTCAAACCTCGTACGTTTCCTTTTCAAATTATCATTTCATGTGTGAATCACAAGATAGGAATTCTTAAGCAGTTGGCTTCAAGTTAGCTACAGTCAAACTATCAACACATATAGTGTACATAAAGACGACCGTGAGTCATTGACGTAAGATAAACGTGGTATTGTGATTGGTCTGCACACGTCAATACAATATACGAGAGGATAAGAATGGTTTGTTATCTGCGACGTCACAGCGTAAATTCCTGTAGCACATTCCTTTCGTCCTGATTTCAATGGTTAGAAATTTCTATGTCTGATCATCAGTGTTCCCCGCCACTGGTATATATAGAAAGAACGGACGTTAAACAGTACCAAAAATGGTTTTAAAGTTAAATTTATATCTCTCTCAGCCCAATTTTCTGCAATACATTTTTTCGTCTGTTTTCTATCTTCCTTTATCTTCCTTTATCTTCCATTCTTACAAAAGTTTATTCCAGCTACTTCTTGTCCACCTATAAAGTCTTCTTCATTCTAAAAGAATCTTGTTTAATCATATTCGAGACATTTTTCCCTGTTAGTTTGAATTTGTAAATACTTGGTGTTCTCAAACGGAAATATATTTTTACTTCCTCGTGGTCATGCAAACAGGTCAAAGTTTAAAGCCTTCATGTAATGGCCAACTCTTAAAATTTAAGCCCCCTGTGTTCCCCTAATTCCTGTACCCATAAGGAAATGTCAGTAAAACGTTTCTGTAAACGTTTCATTGATTATTCATGAGACAGTTTTCATAAAAAGAATTTTTTAAAGAATGTATAAAGAAATTCGTGTAGATGTAACACGTAAGAAACTTTGTTTTTAATTAATTAGAGCCAACTGAAAAATTCAATGTCATGGCCGGGATTTGAACCACGGATCTACTGGTTTCCGTCCAGTCACTCTACCCCTTGAGCTACCATGGTCAACGTACCTTCCTGACATTAAATTCTCCAATTGACTCATCATATTTCCCGGTAGACCACTTAGGGTTTTCAAATTTGAGATAACCACTTGTGGCGACTTACTATTGTAAGTACTTAATTACCAGGATTTTTATCGTAGGTTCAAATCGCGGCCATGGCATTGAATTTTTCAGTTGACTCTAATTAATTAAAAAATCACCCATATACCGGAGTAATGTATTTAAAAGGATTAATTCTTTAAGGATTAATTCCTCAATATAAATTTACATTAAAAGTAACCTACGACAAAAATCCTGGTAATTAAGTACTTACAATAGTAAGTCGCCACAAGTGGTTGTCTCAAATATGAGAGACCTAAGTGGTCTACCGGGAAATATGATGAGTCAGTTGGAGAATTTAATATCAGGAAGGCATGTTGACCATGGTAGCTCAAGTGTAGAGCAACTCGACAGAAACCAGCAGGTCCGTGGTTCAAATCCCGGCCATGGCATTGAATTTTTCAGTTGGCTCTAATTAATTAAAAAATCACCCATATACCGGAGTAATGTATTTAAAAGGATTAATTCTTTAAGGATTAATTCCTCAATATAAATTTACATTAAAAATAATCTACGATAAAAATCCTGATAATTAAGTACTTACAATAGTAAGTCGCCACAAATGGTTATCTCAAATATGAGAACCCTAAGTGGTCTACCGGGAAATATAATGAGTCAATTGGAGAATTTAATGTCAGGAAGGCACGTTGGCCATGGTAGCTCAAGGGTAGAGCAACTCGACGGAAACCAGCAGATCCGTGGTTCAAATGCCGGCCATGGCATTGAATTTTTCATTTGGCTCTAATTAATTAAAAAATCACCCATATACCGGAGTAATGTATTTAAAAGGATTAATTCCTCAATATAAATTTACATTAAAACGTAAGAAACTTGTTTTAAATTGCAAACTGTTATTTGAGCACTTAATATCCAATAAATTATACATAATTTATGCGTCATTCATTAGTGTGTAAAATCGTTATTAGAAGCATCTGAAACAGATGTATGAAACTCATGTTGGAGATTATTATAAGAATTTATTGTTATGAATAAATCAGTCTAGGTTTTGGAGTTGTTTCATTGGATATCATGATCACCATAAAGAGTAGTATGAATGTTGCAAGAACACTATTTTCGTAGTTAATAAAGTAAAGTTGTATAGATTTGACACCGTGGAATCGTCGGCCTAGCAATCGATCGATAGGAGGTGTCGAATATATGGCTTCTTGGGTATAACCTCATGGCATACAAATTCCAAGGCTGCAACTTATATAGCACCTACCTTCTAAACTGAACATCTCCACCAAAAACCGAAAATGAGTTAGGAATGGGATTCTGTTAAAATTCTTGGTTGCTATATGATGCTGCTGATATTTTCTACCAAAACTGAACATGCCATGTATAAATGTGTACTTGAATATGTATATTTACATGAAAACTTGACATCTCCATTACATTGTAGCCCGATATTCATTTTGTTATCAAAAGTGAACATCTCCAGTATAATTTACCACACAGCCAATGTTTTGTTTTCATATATAACTGAACATGTCTGCTTACAGAATTTTTTTCTTTGTCATATGCTTCCTTTCCCGGAAGCTTGTGGAACTTACACAATGACATTCTAACCCCTAACTAATGAGGGTTTAATGTGTTTTTACTTGGTCATTTGACGACAATTAGTTCTCGTGTACATATTAGCTTTTAGTAGCAGTGCAGATATTCTTTATAAATCAGGTGCTCGTTGTGGTGAAGGAAAGTGAATTTTGAACACTACAATGGAAGAAATAGCCAGTTAAATTAATTGCGGTGATAGGAAGAGAGGAAGACCGAAATCGGAAACCAAATTGAGAAGCCAAAAGCAAAAATATGCTGCTCCAGACCCTAGAATAACTCAGTTCAGCTGTTAGTGTTCTCACAACACTAATATATTGCTTTCTTGAGAAATTCCTCAAGTATAATACTATTACCGGTCCCTACTCCCTTCACTTACTTTTTTTATCAAAACTTAACATGTCCAAATATTTTGGCCATTAATTTGAGAACTAAAAGTACTATATATGTGGTTTTCAATTATGCGTAAGAATTCTTAAAGCTCCATGTATAGCCTTACAGCAAAGAAAAAGAAAAATTTATAGTATGGATATACGTTTTTTTTTTTTCATTTCCTTAATACTTTCAAGTGATGGACATGTTCAGTTTTGAAAAAGAGAGCTCCTCCAAAAGAACGGTAGCTATCCTATAAAGGATCTCCATTTACTATATAACTATATAGGTAACATAAGTGAAGATATACGGACATATGCGAAAAGGCTCTGAAATGAGTTTTACCAGGGCATACACATTCTTTGAAATTAATTTTGTACGAGGGCTGTTAAATAAAGAATGATCATCATTTTTCGCACTAAAATTCAACCTTATTATATTCTGTTAGTTTAATGTGAAACAAATACGCCGTAGTAGTTTCATTGTTGGTACTCCTGTGAGAACCAGGTAAGTTCACACATGCTCAGTATCGCCTAACGCTGCAATGGAGGTAACGTGAAGTTAAAGTTGATGTTAGAGGAAGATCCGGAGTTTCTTTCAAACGTAATCACTGCTGATGAAACTTGGCTACGTCATTTTGATCCTGAGAGCAAACAGCAAAGCTCAGTGTGGAAATGTCCATCACCAACCCCCAAAAAAGCAAAAGTGGTTGCTTCTGCTGAGTCATCTCATTCTTTGATATTTATGGAATGGTTTATCAGCATGTTGTATCGGCACACGCATCAGTAACTGGACAATACTACAGGGATGTCCTGAAAAAATGCAAATCTATCAGGCGCAAAAGACCACTTTTCCATGAAGCAGACTGGATGCTGCACCACGATAATGCGCGGCCGCATATTGCCAATGTTGTTGCTGAATATCTTGCAAAAATAAACGTGAAGTGCATCCCTCACCCTCTCTATAGTCCGGATTTAGTCCCATGTGACATTTTTCTATTCCCTAACTTGAAGAAACGCCTTGTTGGGAGGCATTATCCATCATCAGTAGCAGTGGTGAAGGCTGAGGAGGTGATTTTGAAAGATCTCTCAAAAAATTGTTTCCAGCATGTCTTTGAAGACTGGCAGAAACGCTGGGACAAGAGCATCGCATTCAGGGGAGACTATTTTGAGAAAGACCACCAAAATTGTAAGGATGAGTAGAGGTACGTTGTCAAGAAAAATTGTGATCATTCTTTATTGAACAGCCCTCGTATTTTGCCAAATATCAGGATGCCCAATGAATAAATCTCTTCTTGCACTATTTACTCTATATACCTATTACTTTTGTCACTATGTACTTAATAAAATAGTAAATATGTTTAAATCACACAGTTTATGTCAAATATAAACAGTACCTCTTAAGTTTTCTGTAACTACCCTGAAACCCCTGCAAACTTATTCACTTATATCGTACACTGTGAGAGAAAAAAAAATAGCAGCTATTTTCTTGCTGTTTCATTTATAAACAGTACTGTAGCATTCTCGAAAAAGGACACCACTGATACCAAAACATGAATAACCCGTGGACACACTAATTATTAATGTTACATTTAAGTATGTGAAAGGAAGCTAAATGTACAAATTCTTCTCATTGACTTCCAGATTATTATTTTCTATTACGCAATAGGTATAAAATGTATTGCATTCCACTAAAAGTCCTATATCGAGCTGTTACTATAAATATGTTTTAAAGCCTCCTGAATAAAAAAAAAATTAGAAAAACGTTCATGTATGGTTTGCGTGTGTGTATCTTATCATAGCTCAGAAACAAAACGTCGAAAAAATACCAAATTTAGCATTAAGTTCACCCTCCAAAGACGTGAACGAAGACTTTCAACAAAATCGCCCCCGAAACACTTTTCAATACAACTTTCGAAATTCTGGATTCAAGGACGATGTCTCCTTCCCTTCTCTGTATGTATTAGGATGATTTGCGAAACAAAATGAATGCACTAATGGGTACAAATGCATTAATTGCTTTGAATTAAAAGCAATGTCTGAGATTATACAATTTAAAAACGAATAAGAATAGAATGAAAAAATAAACTTAAACTTCGGCTGTATGTAAATACGTTGCCTTAAACCTGACAGAAATCTTCTGTGATACTACATTATAGCTTGTTAATTTAATGTCAATTCCATATTAATAAAAGATTGTTTCGAATAAGTAAATGTAGTTATTTCAACAACATGGGTTTAGTTCTGTGATCTTAATGCAGCAAAACATTAATAATAAGTTCCTTGTAAAAACTAAATAAAAAATAGCTTCATGCTTAAGTAAAATATAATAATGTTATAGTAATTATAATTGCCTATTTTCATAGCATGGTTCTTTCATAGTTTAAGGTTCTACCACGTTTAGTTCTTTCTTATGAAAAAGTTTATTAAGGTTTCTCTCGTATTTTGTTTTGTTATTGGTAATTACAATTAATAATTATAATAATCTTAGTGTTTTAATTGATTAGTAATTAATATTGTACTGATATTAGTTATTCGTGCGATGTTAAACTTAATATTACAAATGTTTTGATCCATTGTTGACATATTAAGAAGTTTGTATAACGGGCATTTCTTTCCTAACGTCAGCAGTTACCTTAGGTCGTGAGTATTAAAATAGCAGAATAAAGTTTATAGTAAATAGTCAACTATAAAAAAGGTATTGCTTTATGACTGGAAAATCAATATACATATGTACATATACCTCTAGGTTGTATACGGGCTTTACTCTTTCCAAGCCCCGAGAAACAAACAGGAACTTAAAAAGAATTGCAAAGTATTGAACAAATCAAACTTCTGGGGTCCTGCGTTCGATTCCCGGCGGTGGAGGTGGGGATACTTCTCCGACCAAGATACTTCCTGATCTTCCCCAGGGTCTGGAATTGTGAATGAGAGTGCGAATGTGTGTGTGATCTAATGATTAAAACCCAACGAATACGAGTTAACACCTTCGATATATTCCAAAGGAGAACGGCCGCCGATATGACCATTGCAGTTAAAGGCGGTGTATAAATGGGGAAAGTAAAAAATCACTTTTGTAACGGATATTTTAGGTTTGGTTAATGCTACAAAAACTTATTAAAACTAGCATAAGTATTTTTACTAAAACTTGCCGCTTACCTTTTAGGCAAGATTATACAAATTTCTTCACAATAAAGAGTACTTCACAAGTTTTCTTAGAACATTCAGGCTATACATTTGATTTGGCATATAAGTATCTTTATTATATGATATTTTAATCAAAATCGTTAGGGTCATTACTTTAGAAAATAAATATTTTGAGAAAAATTTCGACATAAAGGGTTTAAGGTGTGTAGATTTTCTTAAACGTCTTTCGAAGATGCTAAATTTAGTTTGCTCTTTATCCGACTTGTCGTTTTTGACCGTTTTATAAAAGCATTTTATTCAATAATTCTCAAAAATGTATTTCTAGCCAAATCTTAATATTGGACATTCGGGTGGAATACAATTTTTCATATAGTTACTATAAACAATAGAGAAAAGCTGGGGATCCCGGGTTCTATCCCCGGCTGGGGGTGCGAATTTTTCTCCAACCAAGATGATTCCACATCTTCCCCAGAGTCTGAAAGTATGAATGCGAGTGCGATTGTGTGCGTGATCTAATGATTAAAACCCAACGAATACGAGTTAACACCTTCGATATGTTCCAAAGGAGAACGGCCGCCGATATGACCATTGGAGTTAAAGGCGGGATATAAATGAAACAAAAAATTAGAGGAAAAAAAAGAACATTACAGCACAGAACGTTAAAATACTGTGGTAGAAGCATTCTACATTGCCACACCTTTATAATAATATTTGTGCAATTAAATCATTTTATCTTAATCTAATACTAAATATAATAATAATTTTATTTCCCCAATTTTACAGTGTATATAATATATTATTTCCTCCCAGATGTGAACCTAAAGGCATTAAGTCAGTGCAATGATACCAGTATTATTCTATTGCTTCTATTGCCACCTTTAAATCCTTGGCAGCAGATCTTTGAACTTTAATCTCCTATATCAATAAATAAAGTCAATATTTGAGTAAGCAGGCGTAGCTTTGTTCTCTTTAAAGCAGCATTTAGTGGGTAACAGATCAGCGTTCACAGATAAATGAGTGTGTTTGTATGTACATAAACAATAACCTAGAAGGCTGCATTTATAAGGAATGTCAACTGTTTGGAATATTAAATGTACACTTCAACCTCTTGATTTCAAATGTTTTTTGGACTTCTTTGGCGGTATTTCTCTGCTACAACAGAGTGACTGTTTTAGCTCTTATCCTTGAATCTGACCCTGAAGGAGATAGTAGTGAATCTTTTGCCAAAAATACACTGCCGTTCCCAATGTCTTTTGAATTTAGGTCACGTGTGGAACAACACGTAGATTTCCTTTGGACAAAACAAATGTAGCCTACAGAAGTGCCACTAACTTCAAATGTAGTACCTGAGAACAGAAATACTTAAATATATTATGGGCATTTTTATAATAACATTTCACACTTATTAAATCAGCTATGCCACTTCGACCAGTAAAATGAAAAGAAAATATTGAATATTTTCTAACGCTTCCAGAGTTTTCGTCAGTACAAAATTGTCATCTAGCGAAACAATCACAGAACCTGAAATGCTTTTAATAACGAAGCTGGTAATACAACTATTTAACAACCTTAGTTAGGATCATGTAAATGTAGCACGTCAAAGCTTTATCTAAATTTCCTTGTTATTCCCAGCACTTTTAAATATACAAATAAAATCAAAACAACTGTATCATATCCTACATGCAACTGTTTTGATTTAAATCAATGCAGCGTACAAAATGCGTTTCTTATACTCTTTCATCTAATATTGCTTATGTTTAATTTTCAAAAGCTGATTTATCCATTGTCATTATCCTCCGTACAGGGCGTTTTACAGGTAGAATGCAACCACCTTGATGCCGAGCTGTATTTTCCAGTTTTAGTAACTTTATCTCTCGACAGTATAACATAAGTAGCTTAGTTAAACTAAAAAAGTATTTAAAAAATATGCATCTGAAAATTTCGTAAAATTTTCAATAAATAACTTTGAACATAAAGCTTTCAGGGACGTATTTAAGGGTGGGTCCAGGAGGTCCGGACCCCCCTAAACGAATTATCATTTCAAACTATTAATAAATACTGGAAATAAAACTTAGTTTAAAATAAATCGAAAAAGTTTATTCGAGCTTCTCAACTTAACATCTTTATTCACTGTCAGACAGACATGAAGTAATTTAAGGGATGAACAAAAAGCTCCTGCACAGCAGCTGTAGAACTCGTCAAAATACACAAATAATGTCAATTACAATAATGTATTGCAAAGTTAACCATTTCCGATATATTATAATTTGTTGAGTAGAATTCCCAGGCCCGCCTCGGTAGCGTGGTGATAGCGTGTCTGCCTCACGTTCAAGAGGTCCCGAGTTCGAATCTCGGTCAGGGTGAGTTACCTGGATAAGGTTTTTTCCGGGGGTTTTCCTTATCCTGAAAGACGAATGTCGGGTAACTCTAAGCTCTATGGATCGTGGGTTCATTTGGATATCATTTCATCCATTCCATTCATCGTCCGATATGACTTAACGTTGGGGGAAGTAAAAAAAAAAAAAATCCCAGATACTTACTTAAGTGTATGTAACTTTTAACTTTAAAGTTCCTATTCCCTTATTCATTCAAGGAGAACTAATACTTCAAATGCATCAATCAGTGGTTGGCTTTTTAATCATCTGCTTATAAAATTGTGCCATGTACAAGGCCTCTCTACAGACTTTATCCAAAGAAACAAGAGAAAAACAAACTTTTCTAAGAACAATTTGTAGAAGCTTGGGCGGAGAAAGTCATTTGAGTATAATATATTACATGTATTTTTATTTTTACTGACATGATAAAAACACATCCCTGATTAATTATTTATTAAAAGCAAATAATACAACGTAGATTTTTTGGACCCCGCCCCCCGGAAATTGACTTCTAAATACGTGCCTGATAGCTTTGTCCTTATATTCCAAATTTTTACATTTAAAATTTGATTATGCTATTCAGATAAACAATTAATTTGTAAAGATAATGTATACACTCACCGAAATGCGTTGTTTCCGGGATGGGAAAAAAATCTAGTGCCAAAATTGGTATATGATTCACTTTTATTCTTTTAATAAGTTTTAGTAATTTAAAAACAGACATTAAAAGCTTATTTATTTCATAAAATTATGAAAATTACCAAAAATAAAAATCATGTATGCGTCTCGAAAGTTACAGAATAGCCAATTTTAGAATTTCTAAGCTGTCAGTTAGGTGTATAATCTGTACTGCACCATATTCATTGCTTTATTCTTTGAAAATCTGTAGAAGAAACTTCCAGCTTTGTTGTTGCTTGTTATAACTATAGTAATGTATGACTAGGATTGTTCAGAGATTGTTATTAAAACCTTTATTGTTTACCATTACTCATTATTCTTAAATGTCAGGATATGAGCTGCCATCACAGTATTTTGTCACCCATTAGCAAAAATAGTTTGATATTACTATAAACCATTTTATAACATTCTTTTTATTATAATTAATTTATGCTTATGAACTAAACGCTTGACGATAAAATCGCTTGACGAAAGTTTGTATGTTTATTTATTTAGTTTTAAAAATATCACAAAAAGGTTTGGTCAACTCCGTGCGCACGTTTTGCTAAAAAAATTAAATTCTATAAAAGCAGCCACACTTACTTTAGAAAGTAGGATACTTTATTTAAACTAAAATAATATAATATGGGTAATCATGGAGTCACCGTCGTCCCCTTCCTTGGAAAATTATACGGTCGGATATCCAACACAGATCATCAACTTAAAGACACTACAATTGACCTAACTTCACACATACTTCTGGACACGCATTGAACTTCTTCCATCTGATTCATGTATTTTGTGTATCTTGAAGATACTTGCGGCTACGTACCTGCAGTGCCGTAAATTCTATTAATCGATATTATACCCACTTCGCTGACATTTTCAGGTATTCAGTTCTGCTCTGCCACCTCCTCTCTCCCCCCCCCCTCTCTCTCTCTCTCTCTCTGAATTTACTAATACTCTAAAATTACTTTCACGTTTGGTATATTAGAAGTATTTAACGTTAGAAACAATTTCAGCCATATGTATAACTACAAGCATATTTCTTATATTTTTACTGAATTGAACATATTTTTTGCTGCTTTCAACCCGTTTTATAAAGAATGAATTTGTTAAAGGAAAAACCCTTTGTAATGAATGTTAAATATTTGTTTAATGATAGGAATCTGTTTATTTTATTAATATTGTTTCAAGCTGTTTCATTTTCTTTCTGTAGGAGCACTTGGAATTAAGTCACACTTGAAGGTTTTCATACTAAGGGACATTGACACGTTTTATTATATTAGTAGGTTTCAGCTTAATTTTTCCCCTCATGTAGTCTTTTAAAGTAAACAAATCAGCACCCTTGATGTTTAAATTTAAAGATATCGATGTCACCACCTTAATTTTTTTTTAAATGTGATCTTCCAGTTTCTTTGATTTCTTGATAGCGGCAGTGCTGTCTGGAGCTCTGAAAATAGTGTTTTGATCAAGGAGGCCCAAGTTCGATCCCAGGAGACCGCATGTAAGATTTGCAATGCACAACACGGCGCAGATTTTCTCCGGGATCTGCGGTTTTCCCCGTCATCATTCCACCAACTGCTCCACCTTTCCTTTCATTCATCTCGCCCTCATTCTGTCATCTACTTCTTTCACTCTAGTACCAGGCATTGGGCTGATCACCCATCCTGGGTTCTCTATCTGACCCAGAATTTCTGCTCCTCAATACGACGCCTAAAGTCATATGGAATAGAGGATGAAGAATCCCCTAACACCACGATACTGAACAACCAGGGAAGTTCAAGAAGAAGAATAAAGGTGAAGAATAGAAAGTGTTACTTTGAACATTAACAATAAGAAACTTTTATCAATGCATTTCGGAAATTGTGCTGTTAAGAAAATTATTCTCACTAAAATATGCAACAAAAAACCGCTCATATATGCTTTTTGATTCTCAAAATATAGCCTAACTCTGGGTGAGATAAACTGAATTACATCCCTAAATCATATAGTGACAAAAAGTATATTTGTGCTCTTCTGCATCTCATAGCATCATTTTTCCCCAGATGGTCACAGAATATGTATTCCATAAGTGGCATCAGAAATTTGATTGATAATATTAAATAAGGGACAGAATGACGTAAAAAGTCATCTTCCTTCATTATGACAATGAACATCTCGGTCCCTAGTCCCTCACTCCTGTATTAAATCATTAGCAAGGTCGTAAAAACAGGAAAATAAAACTGATATAGGCAACCTTTGAGGTCCAAAGATCAAAGGTCGTAAGAAAGGAAACATTTATCAAATGTAACTATTCATAGTCGGGAACAACGAATCTCTTTGACTAGATTTAATTAATCGCGCCAGAAAGATTTGCTGTGCATGTGGATTCATATCTTAGTTTTATTAATATAGCAATGAAGCATTTGGATACTCTTTGTTCTCGCAAATAGTTCCAGCAGAGCTTCTGATACAGCAAAATTATATCAAGACGTTGTATTTATAAATGTTCAAGCGATTTCCGTGCATTCTAGCAGCGTGTTAACTTCTAAATCGAAAAGTAGTCCTGGGTTTAAAACCATTTTAAATCATTCGATAATTTAATAAAAATTACAAAGCAATTTTTCAAAGACCTTGTTAGAAATTTTTCTTGTGCATCCCCGGAACATATTAAACTTAAACACTAAGTTGTATTCAACAAAGTTTTATTTTTGAGTTATGCTATTCACACTTATAGGCAGAATGCACAGATGTTTTTAAAAATATTTCTTTTTATTTCCAGTGAAATTTCAATGTAAAGTCTGTTTTTTTAACGTGTGTGCAGTTCCCACTCAAAGGGACCTCAAAGGACCTGACCTTTCCGCCCACTAATGACCGTCATAAATCTATCTCCACACTTCAGAAATGGAACACTGACGTTGGGGACCATAGCAACCCTGATTTTCTGAAAATGACAGTTGCATGTCTACTCCGCGTGGAGTCTCAGTTGCCAAAGTTCCAACTTCCAGTTGTTCTGTTTCATTAGGTGCAAGACGGTGATGTTAAAATGTTGCAACCTTGTAGAGAGGACCGTCAGGAGGAGGGTCCATGTTGTAAAACGATTATGAGGGTTCCTCAAAGAAAGCGGCCGCCGTGCACTTGCGTTGAGTAGACAGACTTTAAATGTTAGTGTATTGCAGTTCTTCCTTTGGTCACATACAGAAGAAAATAAATTCAAAATCAAAACAAAACAACAACAAAAGCTTACGAGTTGCTTTTTAAGCCATAGAACCCGAACATGACGCTCTTAGAGGCCATAAAAATGAATCAAAAAACATTGATTATATACCTACATAATTGTTGGTAATGGAGCACATTAGAAACCTGTTTTTACTTATGCTAAGTAAGGTGTGAGTTAAAATCTTGGAGTTATTTTATTTCAAAGAAGAAAAAAGCAGTAGAAGTTGCCTCTGTCGTATGAGAGTAGCGTTTCCGCCTCAAATTCAAGATTGGGTTGTCATTCTGAGAAGAATGTTGAATAAGTTAAAGCACTATAGACCCTGGGTTCATTTGAACACATTTCATCCATTTCATCCATCTTCCGATATAAGTACCAGGTTAGAGTACAATGGAAAAAGTCTCGTATTTCGTTTGTTATTCATCTGTTTTGCTTAACTGTTGACTTACATGTTTTGCTTTCGCTCCTTCTTAAGAACAAGAAAAACAAAAGTAATTATGCGGGTCAAAATATCTAAGTCCATGTTAAACAGCGTTGTGTCAAAGGTTACCTCTGCAATCGTGCAACGGTATGAATTTGTACTCGATATAAGTAAATAAACAAAACAAAAGAAGTAGCTCTCGGACTGGGTTTAGCTCATGCCAAGTTCCTGTAGATATTGGCTAAGTGCACTTATGAACTCAAGATAACACAAAAGAAGATAAGCTTAGATGTTGGATTGTTTACGTAACGTTCTTGTACAATATTCCCTCATCACTTCTATGTACAGAAAATGTTATTGCTGAGAAATTTCTTACAAAATTGTGTTGACTTTGGTCGTAGCTCTTCTATAAACTTTACCAAACTTATTTTATACCTTCTCATAAGCATAATAAATTGGGTAACAATGTGCTATAATTTGAAGCTGAAATAATGATATATCACAGTTTAAAAGGAAGGTTTGGCATATTTATGCTGATATTAATAACTAAATTGACAATAAAGTTCATCAAATATATATTTTATTTACGTATGTCCAAACTTGAGGAATTCTCCACATTTGTTGAAAATCTGACTTGTAAATTTTATTCTCTTTGTGTAATATATTCCATATTCTTCTATCTTCTTCGTATTAATCCAGATAGACGTTTGTAGAAATGATTTTATTTCACCTTTCTTCATAGATACAATGGGAATATGAGAATTCAGTGGGTTATAAGAGTTTTTCAAGTCATTTAAGAGCTGGTCTTTAAGTGATGTCTTAAACATTCCTTTCTCTTGCATGTCCAGGCCTTAAAAAAGTACACTTTCCATTTGAAAAAAGTATAAGTATTGTAAAATGCAAACAAATAAGCAATATCTCGGGAAAGCTTCACTCCAGAAAAAAACACGTATTTGACATAAACTGTGCGTTTTAACGAGATATACATTTTCGTGCAATAAAATTTCAAGACATTTTTTAGAAAATCGAAATGTTTGCAAATTTTCCCATGTAAAGAGGAGTCTGGGGAATTTTCTTAATCGTCATGTCACTCACATCTTTAGAAGAAACTCCTTAAATACCAATTTTAGTATTTAATAGACTTTTCGTTGTTTGTTCATAATGTTCACACACATTCACACATACTCAGAAGTTTTCTAAAAATGACAGTTTTGTATTCAAAGAATCCCAAATAACGCATTTCATTTCAGTATCGAATATTTTAGTGTAATGTAGTACTTTGGTTATTTAATGTAGTAGAGAAATTAAAGAGGTCGACATTTCTCATTCATTTTGCTTCTTTGTTTTCACTATTTTACCAAACAGAAACTTTAAATGCACGTAAATTCAAATGGAACAGTAATAAAAGAGAATGTAATAGAACATAAATTTGTGATACCTTCTACCATAGTCACGCCTTTCCGTATATTAACATAAAACCACATGTTTCATTCAATTTATAAAATTTCTGGTGAATTACAATCGATGAACAGCACTTTTAATCGTAAGTATCTGAGATACTAGCGAATTGTTAAAAATATAAGTCGATATACCTACATCAGCCGTGGTCCGCAAGTAAAACAAGTGAAACCTGCACATCTTATTTTTCAAAATACATTACTCTTTAAATCTAGAAAACTAACATTACTCGATATTGGTTATACCAGGTGGCCCAATGCCCCGTCTTTCACGTAAGCAGATATCTCTTCGTGCATTAAAACAGTTGCCATGCTATACGCCTGTGAGATCTTAGGTATGGCCGCAGATAGCTGGCTCGCATATCTTCAGCGTGCGCAGAATAGAGGACTCCGATCCATCTATTTTGTAGGTCGTTCCTTCCCCGTGAGGTTGCTTCACGAAGTCTCTCTTCTTCCTTATGTGGAGAGCGAAATTAGGCGCCGGGCTGCAAAATTCTCCGCTCAATTACCAACACATAGAAGCGCCCTAGCTCAGTCTCTAGGAGATTACGACCCAACAAGACGCCGTTTTAAGCTTTTCCAGGTAACCCGCATTGCATGTGGGCACTCGGGGTAACACTGGAGTTAATCCGAGCAGCAGCAAAACCTGAACTCCATAACCTTCCAATGAGCTGTTTGGCTTCAAAATTATCCCACGTTTAAACCTACAAACACCAGGGTGTAAAAAATGGTATTGCATCCTGATCAAAATTACAGGAGTACTCAAGCTACCTCGCAATCCTTTCTCATTCTAATAATCCCATCCCATACTACATTCGCCAAAATTTTTAACCTGCGGTAAAACCCAATACTGGGTGAGTACGCAGCAAAAACATTTTGGTTGTTAACAGCATGTCAGTACCTTGTGTGTATGTGTGCGCGTGCGTGCGTGTGTATATGTTTGTGTGTGTGTGCGTGTGTGCGTGCGTGCGTGTGTGTGTGTACGGGGCAGTTCCAGTTAAACGCAAGGCAGTAGCGTAAGCAGACATGGTTCTGTTTGCCATTTTGTCTATTTGATCATTTAAATGATCAGAAGGAATGTATAGAAACTCTGAGTGAAATGTTAAAACTTAATTTTCTCGTAATCTTTTTTTCTAACGTTTTCCCTCTTTTTCCTCTTGCATCCTGATGATGCAATTTTTGTTCATTGTATTTTAAATTTTCAGTGAAACTCTGAAGGTTAATGAAAAGTATTTGACTGGGAAAAAATGCTTGCGGAATGGATAACTGATAAACTAAAAAAAAACTGATAAACTGATAAACTTAGGAGTGGGGGAGTGCTTTGCCGCAGAACAAAATGCAGAATTATAAGCTAAGAAAGTAGTGACATGCAGAGACGAAGAGGAACAGGGAAAAGAGAGAATAATGGAGGAGGATGTGTTTATGAGGAACCTTCTCCTTGGCATAGAAGGTGTTTTATCAGTTATGGTTTTGAACTTGTAATTTTAATAATTTAATACTCGACTGGACTGGACTGGACTGGACTGGACTATGCTACGGAAAAGATTCGGCACGGAGGTCCAACTAGGTCTATTACACCTATGCCGCATAGTGAGACACCCCCTGGAGGAAGGATGAGACGAGATAAGACAGAGAGAAGCCGTCCCAAGAAGTCACGAGAGTGCTGAGGGCATTGTCCCTATATTTAACCAGTTATCAGTTCACTGGCAGGTCAAAACAACCAGCATCCCACCCTACTGTGATCCGGAAATGGCCCCAACAGATCAGGTTCGGATACCGCAGACCGTCCTATCGGAAGAGGAAGTTTTACGAAGAGCAAATCATCCTGCTATGCAACGCCGAGACACCCGCCAACACTTCTAACCTAAAAGAGACCACCAGATGAGAGATGTGAAATGATAACGGATATGAAATGGAGAGAAAATTCGGAGTATGTAATTAACCTACCCAGCATTCGTCTGGTGAACCGGGAAAAACCCTGAAAAAACCCATGGGACATGTAGATCTGCCACGGGAATTGAACCCGTACCTCCCGAATGCGGATCACCGCCTGAGCCATCCCGCTTGGTTATTTAATATCCGACTGATTTCTATTTCATTAAAAATATAAGTTTTTCAGGAAAAGTTTTATACTACAAAACACATTTTTTTCCATTTTTCACATGGAGCATTTTATAAGAGTTAATTTTTTGAAAATTATTTTTCGTGGAAAGTTAGGCAATTAATGCTGTGTTATAGTTAATTCTGAACAAACATGCTATAAAAATTTTAAGTTAATTTCTATCTATTTGTAGTTACTAGAAAAGTTAGTACCGAGCACTGTTAAACACACAACGGAGAATACTTCGGAAATTGTTAGTGCTGCCAAAGAGTTTTGCTTTACATAAATTCTATGTTTTAACAACAGCTTAGATTTTTCCCTCCGTATTAATAGAATGTTTTCATTTAGAATCTTTATAAAAAAAAGCACATAAAATGAAGTGGGCTCAATTAAAAATATTAAAACCAGTTTGAAAAACAGGTAAACATGTTCCATATTAAAGAACGTTGAAAGTGAGTGACCTTGAAAGATGTGTAACTAAATACGGTGGGGTGTTTATTTAGTTATGTTAACGCAGACTGACGCAAGTGTGCACTTACCTCTTTTTTTCTATCGGGAAACACGTATATATGGTTAAAACCTTTATAGAGCGCAGTGAAATGCAAATTAAAATAATTTTCATACACCATTCTGTATTATAGTTTCATAAAGTTTAAATGTTGGAAAGTAATTATGATTTCAAATGGAAATTTCAAGTATGAGTTATGCATCATTAAAGTTCTGTTCCGAATTCTGGGAAACACAGAAGATAATGACAAATTGTTATGGATTTGGTTCGTCATGATATTCCGCATGGTCAAAGTACGCTGTGTTCCACGCATTGTGCTATATGACAAATGTGAATGAATGACTGCATGACTCAAACACGTAATGACGTGAGTCACGCCGAAGCCGCAAATGACGGAGATATGACGTACACGTGCATATCTTGCAGCGTCCTTGGCGAGTCCAAGGAAACGCTTCGCTTTTACTTTACTGAAGTTTTGTTTCCACATTTTTGTACTTCTACTACGTACGTAAACAAGGGAAATGTACTCGAATGAAAATTTGGTTTGTAGATTTGAACGGAGGTATTGTTTTAAGATTCCTTGTAAGAAAAAAGATCTCTTCTTTCTTTCGTTCTTTTTTATTGATTTATTAAAAGTATACCCCACTACATGGCAATGCATGCTTGAACTTGCATGGTTCCTTGGTCTATATCGAGTACATACTGTACATTATGTACATATTATATGTACAATGAGATTATCTAAATGAATGTGTTGAACTAAAGGGGGCTGTTAACATCTGATTATTTCTATCGTTATATATATTGACCTTCAGGTGACCACCGCTGTGATCGTCTCTTATCGGGCCTTATCTGAACGATTAGAAGAGCTTTTTTTTTCAACGTTAAGTCATATCGGGCGATGAATGGAATGGGTGAAATGATGCTCAAATGAGCCCAGGGTCCATAGAGCTTAGAGTTACCTGGCATTCGTCTTTCAGGATAAGGGAAAACCCCGGAAAAAACTTATCCAGGTAAATCACCCTGACCGAGACTCAGGACCTCTTGAACGTGAGGCAGACATTCTACCATCTACGCTACCGAGATGGGCGATTACAAGAGTGAAATATTAGTTGACGTACTACATGGCAGAGCGAGAAAGCGTATCGACAAATATTCGCAACGCAGAGATGTTTACCTGAGCTTATCGCACATCCACGGCGAGTCCAGTGTATGTATAGTCTGTTCAGATGCAATTATGTCTTCTGGACAGCAATGTGTCATACATCGGCAGGCGCGAGAAAACATATCATATGGACACACGCAGCTTCCAATCGCTCTATTTGTGTTTCGTAACTTACTGTACATCAACTTACTAATATTTCACTCTTCTAATCGGCCAGATAAGACCTGATAAAAGACGATCACGGCGCTGGTCACCTGAGGGTCGATATGTCTCAACACTCAAAAAAAAAAAAAAAAAAAGACATCTCTGTCGAGTAATACAATAAGTTACGAAACACAAATAGAGTGATTGGAAGCTGCGTGTGTCTATATGATATGTTTACTCGCCACTGCCGATGTATGACACACTACTGTCCGAAGACATAATTACATCTGAACAGACTATACATACATTGGACTCGCCGTGTATGTGCAATAAGCTGAGGTAAACGTCTCTGTATTGCGAATTTTTTCCGATACGTCTTCTCGCGCGTGTTCGTACGTCTGCATTACAATATACAGTACCTTAACAACACATTTTGACAAGAATATCTATTTATTTACGTATCACTAAAGTTTATTGATTCTGCAAAGTTAACGAAAGATCGCAGATGTGTTCTGATCTGTTGAACAAATTTCGAAAAATTTTAGTTTTACCAAAATGTGCGGATTTTGATCAAAATGCCCAAAACCGAGTGGGATGGCTCAGACGGTTTCGTCTGTGGCCCGCTTCGGGAGGTCTGGATTCGATTCCCGTGGCCGTCCTACTTGACCCGTGATTTTTTTCGGGCGTTTTCTCGAACCGCCGGGCGATATCTCCCGAATTTCCTGTCCCTTCGTTTCAACTCCATTATCATTTCACATTGTCTCTCCTCTGGTTGCCTTTTTCCGGGTAGAAGTGTTGGCGTGTGTCTTAGTCTTGCATAGCAGGATGATATGCTCTTGGTAAAACTTCCCCCTACCGACAGGATGGTCTCCGGTCTCTGAACCCGGTCTGGTGGGACCGTTTCCCGACTGTAGTGGGTTGGGATGCCGGTTCTAGCCTGCCGGGGAGTTTCCAACTGGTTAAGTGTAGTGAACCTATCCTCTGTACTGTCGCGGCTCCTTGGGACGAACGCTCCCTGGCCCCTCTCGCCTCATCCTTCCATTTGGAGGCGAGATACAATAGATCAAGTTTGTACCTCCGTACCAAATCACCTTGGTAGCATAGTAAGTCAAAAATACGATATCTTCATGACAAATGACATGTATTTCTGGGAATGTCCCCAGAAGTGGTCTTCATTCTGGAAGAATTTTGCATAAATGGTAAACCGTAAGAGATAAATAAAATCTTTCTGCATATGAAATGTTAAAACATACTATTTGTTTGAATTTTTCAACACTTAATGCTTTTCTCACCGGGAAGACGTGCATTTTCTTATCTGTTGTCCATGCAAAGAGAACGGTATTGCTTAGATAATGCTTATCTCCATTAACATGCAGTAGATAGAGGAATAGCCTGTGCAAGAGTAGAAAAAGCCATATGAGTGCAACACCTCAGATTTGTCAAGTCCTGGACATACAAAATGAATTCAATATCAAAGCCAACGCTTAAGGAACGTATCTTAAAAATGTAACAGTTATTTTAATTTGGCCCCCAGCGAATCAATGTTGTCCATTTGTTTCATAATGCTTAGGAGATGAAAATGTAAAAATAAATAAGATGTGTATATAGGTTGCTAGGAGTGACGTAGATATAAAGAAACGTACAGTTGCAATGGGAAAGAAAATCAATAATCTCTATAGGGATGTCAATAGTATAAGTTTGATCGTCGAAGAAGCTGGACGCTTAGGATTGCTACGAGTAATTTTAGAAAGTGAATGCTTTGGAGAGATTTTAATTTTATTTGTGCTATATCATCTTGTGTTAACTGATCGGGAACTAAATTTAATTTATTAAAAAAGGTAAACACGTAATATATTTTATTTTGGTTAATCATTTAGAGGAAGAGAGACATCCGTCTGAGAAAACGGCTTGGGATATGTAGAAATCTTCATGTTCCTGCTGGGGAGTCATCGTCTAAATCAATTTAAAAAATACATTAATAAACCTAGATTGGAAATTTACGAAATAAATGTCTTACAAACTTTCGACGCTTAGTAAATTCCAACAAGCAATTCATAAAACCTTTTCAAAGAACGCCACAACCTGTGCGGAATAAAGCACCATATATAAGAATCCCTTTGCAAAAGTTTCAAATATAGCTTAAGCAATTATCTTCTATTCCATTGTATCTATAAGGAAAAAAGGTATAAGCCGTCTCCATTAAATTTTTTTGAGTTTATTTTTTCAATTGATGTCGGTGTTCGGTTGTTTTTAAGATGTTATGGAAAAAAATGGAAATATAAGACAGGCATATAGTGCGACTTGCTTTTAAAATTGATATAGAAATATGTAAAAGGAATTATTTTTGTAATAACTGTTTCTCTAAATAAACGTGAAGAGTTGGAATAATTTGTAGAAGCTATATAAAGTCGCAGGATAAGGGGTGCATTTGTAACACATTCCTTATATTTTTATTTTCCTTTACAAGAGCTCTTTTGTATGCCAATGGGGCGGTAATTTGTTCCTCCATATTGACTACACCACTGAACGTATTTGTATTTCTGATTGCCTCTGACAAACATTTGAAAGAATACTCCGCAACTGGGTATGTAACTAAGTAGTTACTCATTAATTAAAACCATTGGTAGGTAAAATATATCATGAACAACACATACCATTTAACATTTTTTTGTGGAGATGTTGACGTCTTGAAAATAACTCGATTAAAATCAAATTATAACTATAAAATGTATCAAGCACGCACAAGTGTCCTAAATGAGCGATTTGCACCTTTGAAACAATTGCACATCGGCAATGATATTCATTTGTTTACTATTCTGTATCGTTAGATTTGTTTAGTTGGATTTTCTTTTATAGTCTTAAATGCACACACATTTAACAGGAAACATAGGGAATAACACTTACGAACTAAAGAGAAACACTTTATTCAGGAATTGAGCCCGGAACCGCGGATTTGGAAATTTGCATACTATGCACTGGTGGTGTTAATTGTTATTGTTTACATAATTTCAGTTATTCCTACGCCGTAATAACTCTTCCGCGTTTATCAAGCGTTTTAAAAATTACATCATTAAAAACAATTGCCTGTCTTTAATAAGCTGGTTGAGGGAGAAAGAAATGTGAAATCATGATTACCATTAGACACGCGTGCAGTGTGCATTCTCTCCATTTTCTCGCTCTGTTTGCATTGAATACATTTCTGTGTAACACCAACTTCACTGCTCTGAAGGGAACAAGCTCAGTGGCGTATTGTCCAGCAATGTGCAATGCATTATATAATAATAAAATAACTATAATAAAATATTACCCGAGGAATCGATAACTCGCACACTAAAAGAAAAAACCATGATTACGAGGAAGTCCTTACTTGGTTAACAGCGGGTGGCGTGGTTGTTCTGGATAGTTCTGCCGGGCGACGTGCATTACATAGCTTATCATGACGTCACAACAGCAACCTATGGGATACAGGGAAATAAATGCACCGTCAGTGCATTCAAGGTGAAATAAAAATGTTGGCAATGGATTTGAAAGCTCCTCACATATATATAATACAAGAAATAAAGGAAACTTAACAAAACCCACAGTGAACACTTCTACTTATGGCCTGAACAGCCTAACCTCACACGTTATCAACTTATATAATGCGTTGCCACTGGAACTGAAAGGCTGCAGGAACATTAAAGGTTTTAAAAGGAAAGTTGCTGAAAATTTACTGAAGGCATATATTGATAGCTGATAAAGTGTTACACATTTATAGCTGGTTTGAAAGCTGAACTGTTTAAAAATTAATATGGATTAATGTCCCATAGAATATGTAGCTTCTATTTTTCTGTAAGTTCTTTGTTACTATTATTTCTTGAGTTATAGTGAATGTCTGTATCTTTGTATGTTTCATATATGTTATTCTTGTACGGTAATTCATTCCTACTCTAAAAATGTAATATAAGTATTGTCAAGGGTTGTTTGCCATCATTTTATATATTTTTGTACTGTTCCCTAGCATGAGCTATGGCCCTGGGAACCTTTTCAGATAACAATAAATAAATAAATAAATAAATAAATAAATAAATAAATAAATAAATAAATAAATAAATAAATAAATAAATAAATAAATAAATAAATAAATAAATAAATAAATAAATAAATAAATAAATAAATAAATAAATAAATAAATAAATAAATAAATAAATAAATAAATAAATAAATAAATAAATAAATAAATAAATAAATAAATAAATAAATAAATAAATAAATAAATAAATAAATAAATAAATAAATAAATAAATAAATAAATAAATAAATAAATAAATAAATAAATAAATAAATAAATAAATAAATAAATAAATAAATAAATAAATAAATAAATAAATAAATAAATAAATAAATAAATAAATAAATAAATAAATAAATAAATAAATAAATAAATAAATAAATAAATAAATAAATAAATAAATAAATAAATAAATAAATAAATAAATAAATAAATAAATAAATAAATAAATAAATAAATAAATAAATAAATAAATAAATAAATAAATAAATAAATAAATAAATAAATAAATAAATAAATAAATAAATAAATAAATAAATAAATAAATAAATAAATAAATAAATAAATAAATAAATAAATAAATAAATAAATAAATAAATAAATAAATAAATAAATAAATAAATAAATAAATAAATAAATAAATAAATAAATAAATAAATAAATAAATAAATAAATAAATAAATAAATAAATAAATAAATAAATAAATAAATAAATAAATAAATAAATAAATAAATAAATAAATAAATAAATAAATAAATAAATAAATAAATAAATAAATAAATAAATAAATAAATAAATAAATAAATAAATAAATAAATAAATAAATAAATAAATAAATAAATAAATAAATAAATAAATAAATAAATAAATAAATAAATAAATAAATAAATAAATAAATAAATAAATAAATAAATAAATAAATAAATAAATAAATAAATAAATAAATAAATAAATAAATAAATAAATAAATAAATAAATAAATAAATAAATAAATAAATAAATAAATAAATAAATAAATAAATAAATAAATAAATAAATAAATAAATAAATAAATAAATAAATAAATAAATAAATAAATAAATAAATAAATAAATAAATAAATAAATAAATAAATAAATAAATAAATAAATAAATAAATAAATAAATAAATAAATAAATAAATAAATAAATAAATAAATAAATAAATAAATAAATAAATAAATAAATAAATAAATAAATAAATAAATAAATAAATAAATAAATAAATAAATAAATAAATAAATAAATAAATAAATAAATAAATAAATAAATAAATAAATAAATAAATAAATAAATAAATAAATAAATAAATAAATAAATAAATAAATAAATAAATAAATAAATAAATAAATAAATAAATAAATAAATAAATAAATAAATAAATAAATAAATAAATAAATAAATAAATAAATAAATAAATAAATAAATAAATAAATAAATAAATAAATAAATAAATAAATAAATAAATAAATAAATAAATAAATAAATAAATAAATAAATAAATTTCAGTGAGTTTTGCTGCTGAATATTCAAAGTACTGGCGATTATATTAAGTATATTAAATAAATCCTCTCAATCACGTTCGTTCTGTAAGCAATTAAGAGTTTGTTAAAGAAGGAAGATCAACTTCCAACTTTAAAAATTATACGGATAAGAAAGTGAAATCATTCATTCATTCATTCATTCATTGTAGGCTGGCAGGCTGTTTGGAACAGCCCGAAGGGTGGTCAAGTCGTGTACCTGCTCTGGGAAGAGCTTTACCACGTAGTGGATGTTGTAGGATGACGGGTGAAAATTAAGTGGGTGTAGAGAAGGGAGGAATGATGAACCGGGTGCTACAGTCAGCGTGCACTACTGGTGGATTAGTTAATAAACTTGGAAGAAGTAAAGTATAATTTTGAGTTGTCCAGATTAAATATTGGATAGCTGTAATTTAGTTTAGGCAGGAATAGGGATCATGTGGCTACCGGTAATGACCGCAAGCCATGCTGGATAACCGGTATCGCTTTAAGCGACGCTCACGAGGTACATAGTCCCCAAGGGATCTGACTAGGGCGCTCTGATTATGAGGCAAACTCCCGAAGAATTTGGTGGCCCGGCGCCACATAGCGGAGGGATGAAGCCTCGTGAAGTAGTCTCACGGGGAACCTTGTGCATACAGAGTAAATAATCCGAAGACATTTATTCTGTGCACGTTGGAGCGGTACCAGGTTTGAGCCTGCGGCCATACCCCAGTCCTCGCACGCATAGAGCATGACAGGGAGGACCAGAGCCATAAAGAGGCGCAACTTTAGGGACACCGACATCGCAGACCTCAGCACAGGGTATAGTAATGCCACGGCACCACACGACCGATGCGCTTGCTCCCGGATGTGTTCCCGAAAACTTAGGCCCTTGTCCAGCTTGACTCCCAAGTATTTGATTGAATTCTCCCACCTAATCAATTGCCCAAATTAGGTGAATGTGGGGAAGTTGGTGGGAAAGCGGCGCTTGGTGAACAGTATCGCTTGACTTTTCTCCGTGTTAATGGACAATCGCCAAAGCATGCACCAATCCTGGAGGAGGTTTAAATATCGTTGAATGGGGTTGAAGGTTCTGCGTGGGTGTCTATTTGTGGAAAATAGCAGCACGTCGTCAGCATATTGCGCTATGTTGACGTGCTGTTCAGTGGGAAGGTCAGTCACGTAGAAAATGAACTACTTTGCACTTGCTCTTAAATTTTACAGAAAGATGGTTTGGTCATGCGGGCTATGAAATGTAATGGCGTGAGTATTGCTGGGTGAGGATGTCTTCTTGAAACAGAGAAGTTCGAGGACATTCATGTATACAATACACATCATTTGTATGTTTCATCTTGCATGGCATTGTAAAACGTTCGGAATACGCCACTGGAGGAGCGGCTTAAAGAAAGTGACAGGTTATGCAAGAGAAACTGTATATAATTAGCTTTCAGTATACAGAATGAGACGAATGCACAATTGATGGCCTTCGAATGAAATAATATGAGGTTGTAGCAAAATGTACCTGTGCTAAAACCACAGGAGCTTCAATATCAACAGGTTATTTCGTTGGTAGACGCAGTTCAAACACAACTCACACCACTCTTTCTGGAAGTTTATATTATCAAGATTTGAATGCCAATATGCACGCTGTTTTTATTTTATTTTAATACCACAAAATATTATCCGCAAATAGAACATTATGTCTGGCTCATGTCCAAGAGGCCCCGAGTTCGAATCTCGGTCAGGGTGAGTTACCTGGATAAGGTTTTTCCGGGTTTTTTCTCTTATTCTTAAAGACGAATGTCGGGTAACTCTAAGCTCTATGGACCCCGGGCTCATTTGAGCATCATTTCATCCATTTCAATCGTCGTACGATATGACTTGACGTTGGAGGATTACAACACAAAACAACAAATTACAACAGAAAAATTGCATATCTCAACGATGATTTGTCACCTCTTTCTAGTGTACTGGATTACCGGAAAACAAATTCAACATTTCCGGAACTAAAAAGTTGGCGGCTAAATATTTGTGTATTCCACCTGTAACAGTTTTTTGTGAAAGATTTAACATAGCAAGACTCATATATGACCGAAAAGGAAGTAGACTTGACCTCGAAAGGGTGAAAATGCTAGTATTTTTGAACAAAACCTTATAAAAGTGGAGTGTTTTGCTTCTAAATGTGGAGCTTAAAAATAATAACACTGATGATTTTTAAGTTTTGTCTCATTAAACATGTACACTTAATTTTATTAGCACCACACAGTTCTCCCAACATTCTATTTTGTATTGAAGCTAGAAGTAGAAATGACAGTATCGACTATCGAAATATTGGCTATTGTGGAAAATATCATGTATCGATTATCGAGAATCAATTATCGAGAAAATGGATTCGACCCACTCCTAGTGTGTGTGTGTGTGTGTGTGTGTGTGTGTGTGTGTGTGTGTGTGTGTGTGTGTGTGTGTGTGTGTGTGTGTGTGTCTGTGTGAGAGAGAGAGAGAGAGAGAGAGAGAGAGAGAGAGAGAGAGAGAGAGAGAGAGAGAGAGAGAGAGAGAGAGAGAGAGAGAGATTAACTTTTCATATGACTTTTTCTACTTACTCTTGTACAAAAAATCTCTAAAAGGCTTATTTTATTTATTTTTTAGTTGTAGAAATTATTTCATTATCTACACATCTCATTATAGTTACAATGAAAGTATAGCGAAATAGAGTGGCATCAAGAAATAGTCTTCTTCTTCTTCTTCTTCTTCTTCTTCTTCTTCTTCTTCTTCTTCTTCTTCTTCTTCTTCTTCTTCTTCTTCCTCACTCCATGGTTTGGGCATATCGCCCGTTACGGGTTCATAGATCTCCCAGCGTTTCCTGGGTCGTCCTCTGTCTCTTCTTCCTTTTGGATTATAGTTTAATACTGCATTTGGATATCTTCCATCCTCCTTTCTTAATATATGCTCATGCCATTGTTGCCATCGTTCTGATATTTTGTCATGGATTGGTTCTATTTCTAATTCCTTTCTAATATCCTCATTTCTTATTTTGTCCAATATTGTACAACCTTTAACACTTTTTAAAAATTCCATTTCTGCAGTCTGTATTTTATTTAAATCCTTTTGTGTTGGCACCCAGGTTTCGCTTCCATATAGTAAAGTTGGAATAGCCATTACCTTATACATTTTCATTTGTTTATCCTTTCTCACTCTGTTTTTAAAAGTTCTTTGGATTGTCCCACATATTGCTCGGAATTTGTTTACTGTTTCTTCTATATCAGCATTGTTTCTAAAACTTATGTTACATCCTAAATATTTAAAACTCGATATTTGTTCTAAAATCCAATTTCCTAAAACAATTTTTGATCTTACATTATAATTTCCTTTAAAAGCTATAATTTTTGTTTTTTCTTCTGATATTTTAAAATTATACTTTTATACTATATTATTTAGAATATACATTGATTTTTGCAATTGATTTTCATTCCGATGAATCAATATTTGGTCATCCGCAAACAGCAGGGTATTAATATAAATATTATCTTTTAATTTGATTCCTGGGTCTATTAAAATCTTCCATTCATTTAGAATATCGTCCACATAAGCTACACCCTTGTCTTAGTCCAGTATTGGTAGAAATTTGTTCTGTTAACCTATCCCCATTATCAATTCTTATACTTGTATTTGTGTATATGCCTTTTATTCCATTAATAATATGTGGTGGGTAGCCCTTACTTTCTAATATTTGCCACAGTTTTGATCTATTTATTCCATCAAGAAAGTCAAATATTTTAATAGCTGATTAATATTGTGACTTTGTGGGTTCGTGGAATAAAAGGTCCAATTTCACCACTCAAAAATGTTCTTTATTTCCACCGACTTACAGTTAAACTCTTGCCAATTACACAGAATTACGTGCTGCAACGATTACAATTCACCAGTTCGTCCGTTACAATTTCCTTGTACTCGCGATTACATAAACTCCGATGCACATACCAGTTGCGTACAGTCTTCCGTTGCACAATCCTTTCGTTCATTAACACGTCACTGACTAACACTGCCTTCTTACACCAAGAACTGTCCTCACTCACACACACTAACCAACTGATTGACCAACCAAACCAACAACTGACTAACTCCGTCTGTCTGTAACCCTCTTTATAGGCATCTCGCCGTATTCTCGGCTTTTCTAGTTTTCAGGCGAATATTCCCGGTGATGGGAGAAGGGGAGAGAAACATCCAGGGACGGGTGACATTCCTTTAACCACCCCCTCAGTTAGTGACAGAGACTAATGGGAGGCGTGGCTCCGCTCCTTTTCGTTTCCTCACAGCTGTGCCGTTATACCTTCCGCTAATTGGGTGACACTGCTCCCTCCTCAAAGCTGGTCGTCCCGAACAGCACCTTCGTAGCGGGCTAGTCAATCCAGGTGTACCACCAACATCTTTCCTCGGGGAACCTTCTGGATGCGGTAGACCACGTCGTTAATCCTCTTCACCACCCGGTACGGTCCATGCCATGGCTGCTGGAGCTTCGGTCCGGGTCCGGGTAGGACGGTACAACCAGACCAGGTCACCTTGCTGGAACCCTTGGCTGTTGGCTTGCCTGTCATACCTGGTCTTCATGCGGTCGCTCGCCTTCTGGATGTTCTGGCGAGCCATCTCGTGCATGTCGTGGAGATGGTCCACCAAGTTCTCCACATACTCGGTCGCTGGCTGTTTCGCTTCCGGAGGGCTTCCAAAAGCCAGGTCACAAGGGAGGCGTAACTCTCGGCCGAACATTAAGCTGGCTGGCGTCATCCCAGTTGTGTCGTGTGTAGACGAGCGATAGGCCAGCAAGAACAGTGGCACCTTGACGTCCCAGTCTCGCTGATGGCTGGCCACAACTTTCCTCAGGTGTTCCTCTAAGGTCTTGATGTACCTTTCGACCATGCCATCCGATTGGGGATGTAGAGGCGTAGTGCGAGTCTTGTTCACCCCAAGCCTTTGTAGTGCCTCCTTCATTAGGTTGGACTCAAAGTTGGTACCCTGGTCACTGTGTAGCTCTAACGGCACCCCAAATCGACAGAACACTTGCTCCACGAGGCAGTCTGTGATTGTCTTTGCCTCTTGGTTTGGGATGGCATACACCTCCGGCCACTTGGTGAAGTAGTCCACGACCACCATCAGGTACTTGTTGCCTCGGTCGGAAACTGGGAACGGTCCAGCAATGTCAACGGCGATCCGTTCGAATGGCGCTCCGACGTTGTACTGCTGCATGCGACCCCGGCTCCTCGTCTGGGGGCCACGACTCGCCGCGCACACGTGACACTGACGGCACCATCTCTCAGCATCTGCTCGGAGCCTCAGCCAGTAGTAGCGCTGCCGTAGTTTGTCAATCGTTCGGTTCGCTCCCAGGTGTCCTCCCGAAGTCCCGGTGTGCATCTTCCTCCAGGACTTCCGGGACCTTACTCCGGGGAAGTACCAACTGCTCTCTCTGCGTCTTCCCATCGGGTGACTCCCATACCCGGAACAGCACGCCCTCTCTGGTCTTCAACGAGTACCATTGGGCCCAGTACGACTTGTAGGTGGCGCTCCTCGGTGCGATGTCCTCCCAGGTCGGTCTCGTCCCTGCGTCCACTTCCCTCAAGAGTGGCCCCAAGTCTGCGTCCACCAGCTGCTCCCTCCTCAGGCCTGCGCTATCCCAGCCTTCAGCAGGCACTGCCACAACTACTCGGACTGCTGCGGCACGCTCCTTCTCTTCCACTCTTGTGCGCTCATGGCCGTCCTGGATCTGCGGTAGGACACCTCCAATGTAATGGTCGCTAGCGTCGGTGTCCACAATGAAGGCGCCTTCCGGTTGTGGGAAACCCAAAATTGGAGCACTGCACAGGGTCCCCTTCGGGTGCTGGAAAGCGTCTTCGGCGTCCTCCGTCCACACATAAGGCCGGTTTTCCTCCGTCAGGCGGGTGAGGGGTTTTGCGATGTTGTCGGCCTTTTCCTCTAAATCATTAAGGCGGTCGTCTACTTGACCCTTCCGCTTGCCCAGGTTCGTGACGTCATCCCCCACGCCGGCCAACCGTTCCTCAAACTTGGCGGCGAGAGCCTCGTTCGCCACCTTCATTTCGGTAGCCAGACCGTCGTTCGCTGCTCTCATTTCCGTGGTTAACTCGGCCTTCATTTGTTCCATCTTCTCGGCGATGTTGTCCCTAGCCGTCCTGATTAGTTTCAGTTCCGCGGCCAGGTTATTTCTAGTCTCCAGCGTCTCTGTTAATTCGGCCTGCATTTCTTCCATCTTCCTGGTGATGTCTTTAGCCGTCTTCATTTCCGAGATTAGTTCGGCCTTCATTTCCATCATCTTCTCCAAAAAATTTTCCAATGCCGCGTCCATGGTTGTAATGTTCGGTGATGTTGTTTTCCCGCTTCCTGACACCAGTGTGACTTTGCGGGTTCGTGGAATAAAAGGTCCAATTTCACCACTCAAAAATGTTCTTTATTTCCACCGACTTACAGTTAAACTCTTGCCAATTACACAGAATTACGTGCTGCAACGATTACAATGCACCAGTTCGTCCGTTACAATTTCCGTGTACTCGCGATTACATAAACTCCGATGCACATACCAGTTGCGTACAGTCTTCCGTTGCACAATCCTTTCGTTCATTAACACGTCACTGACTAACACTGCCTTCTTACACCAAGAACTGTCCTCACTCACACACACTAACCAACTGATTGACCAACCAAACCAACAACTGACTAACTCCGTCTGTCTGTAACCCTCTTTATAGGCATCTCGCCGTATTCTCGGCTTTTCTAGTTTTCAGGCGAATATTCCCGGTGATGGGAGAAGGGGAGAGAAACATCCAGGGACGGGTGACATTCCTTTAACCACCCCCTCAGTTAGTGACAGAGACTAATGGGAGGCGTGGCTCCGCTCCTTTTCGTTTCCTCACAGCTGTGCCGTTATACCTTCCGCTAATTGGGTGACAATATCTAATGGTTTTAGCATTCCATCCTTTTTAAAAGCTAGAGTATGAAAATGAACAATTTCCTCTTTGAGAAATGTGCATGTATTTGAAAATTCAAACCAACAGTAAAGAATATATATATATATATATATATATATATATATATATATATATATATATATATATATATATATATATATATATATCGAATATATCCTAGCTTTGGCGATCGAGGCTTCAACGTCATATTTGGAGTAGCCGTTTTGACGGAAAGTGAGTCTCAGGTGCTGTAATTCTTATTTTAAGTGACTGGAATCAGAGATAGACAAAGCTCTGTGGGGCCAGTGAATTGAGAACTCCCAGTCGTTGAGACTTATGATGGAAACTATGAGCGTTCAAGTAGAGATCGGTGTGTGTAGGCTTGCGATATACAGCATGCTCCAGTGTACCGTTGCTGTTTTTTGAAACAAGAATGTCCAGGAATGGAAATAGGAAACCTGTAATACAGCAAGCGTCAGATTAGCCTACTGCTACAGCCTGCATCCCGTTTACCGGCAATCTATCCGGCAGAATCAGCAGAATTCTCGCCAAATACATCAAGACCATCCACAAGCCACCTCCGAAGATTAAACATTTGTTGAGACTAGTGAAAGAAAAACTGGACTTCCAATTGCCGGGAGTGTATCGCATTCCCTGTGAATGTGGGACACCATATATAGCACAAACCGGAAGGATCATCGCTACTAGAATAATCAACACGAACGGAGCATTCGTTTAATGCAACCTGAGAAGTCTGGGCTGGCAGAGCATTGTTTTGATAACGACCATAGAGCCAATTTTCGGGAGACGACCATCTGGGCAAAATGCAACAGTTACTGGGAGCGGAGAATTAAGGAGGCTTTGGCGATTTCCTCTGAAAGGAGCACGCTTAATCGTGACGCTGGATTTCAGTTCAGCTCCTCTTGGAAACCGGCCTTAATAATGCAAATCAGTTGAATTAAGAAGCAAAGATCAATACAGCTTGATAATCAAGTTAAGTAGTTACGTTTCTTTGACACAATTTTCTATACTCACGCCATCTCCTGACCTGACACTTAATTTACTGAAAACAGTCTTTTGTTCAGGAATGCGAATTTTTATAGTGTTTTGTCTTTGTTTATAGTTGTGTTATATCCAGTATTTCATTTGTGGTTAGTACATTTTATAAATATCCTGATGATGGGAGAGATGCACACTCCCGAAACGTTGATATCTAATCATCTTTTCACCTGGCTGGCTAGCCGAGAAGAAAGTGAGCGTATTCGTCGCCAAGAAAGCTTCAGGTCTTATCGTTAGTTATGTTTGAGGAAATCATACATTTCAAAAGTGTAGTCATTTAAAAGGTAGTTAAGGGAAGTTGTTGGAAATCTTTGTCGTCTCCTTAAAAGAGAACTAATGGGAAAAGTTGCCGCGCGCGCATGTGTTCACGTGTGCATATGGTGCTAAGACACTTCGCACGCTGACATTCTTGCATATTGTAATATTTCCGTAAAGTTGGGTCGTCTACCTGTGTTTTCTGGAAACAGGTAACAAGTGCTAATTAGTCGACAGTTCACAAGGTAGAGTACGGGGAGGGGGGGAGAGGAGGCTTTACTTTCAGCGACACCACTGTTAGACCATCCAATTGTAACCTGGACTTCTGGATAGCGTACAATTCTTAACTTGTTAGAAGAAACCTACATATACTTTTTAACCATGGAAGATGTTCGTATTTCAAGGCCGAAAGCTCGTTAAAATTCGTCATTTTCTCAAAACACCTTTTTTCTAGCGACAACCCGTTTTTTCATCTACAACATACATTTCGCCAAATTTAATTAGATCATTATTTCACAGAAATAATCTGAAAATTCGTGATTGTTTTAACATAACCTCAACACAACCAAAAACGAATTGAAACAGTTTACTGTGTTTTAAGTATAAGCATGTAGGGAATCATTCATTTCATTACATTTGAAATCATTTCTAGCCAAGTGTTTTATGATGATCAAAGTAAACCAATAAATTAATCGTGCTTTATATGAACAGTATCTGTGGATTTATAATTGCTAAGATAATGTGAATATACAGGTCATATTTTTAATTTAAAATGTGGCTTAATTACACTGGGAAACAATGAAACTGTTTCTGGTTTAAAAATAGTGAATTTACATGTATTTCCATCTACTGAATTAAAAAATCGCCATAAAAATTGTAGAATAGCGCTTGTTTTGAAGATAAAGTGACATTTCATGTTTTAGAGTGAATATTTTAAATTTGGGGATTTTTTGGGGAGTTGGCGCTTCTGTCAAATAACAAAACACAATCGGAGAGAAATTTTGGAAATTAAGTGATCAAAAGTCGGGCCACAAATAAGAGAACTTGTAAATGATCCTGCATTTGACCAAATTTTGGAGGGGAAAGAAAAGGAAGCTTGGGAAACTTTCAAGGTTGTTGTTCATGGATTTTTAGGCAACAAAAGAGATGACAACTAGAAGCATTTGGTGACAGTGCTCCTGCAAAAATACCGTAACCTTGGATGCAACATGACCCTTAAGATCCATTTTCTCCACTCCCACCTAGACTTTTTCCCTCCTAGTTGTGGAGCTGTTAGTGATGAACATGGGGAGAGATTCCATCAGGACATTTCTGTTATGGAACAAAGATATCAGGGCCGTTGGAATGAAGTAATGCTTGCGGATTACTGTTGGTCTTTGTATAGGGATTCTGCGGAACTCCATCACAAGAGACAAGCTAAAAGGCGACGAAGTCAATAGGCCACCACATGATTCTCTTCAGACACGACTATCTATAAAGTATTTTCTCAGAAATTTAGAAGTCTTAGCATGTAATTACCAGTTTAAAAAAAATCAAGTGCACTTTCATTGTTGTTAGCATGTATGTAATTAAAATGTATACTTTTATCTCAATCCGTTAATATGTAATACTTCCACATTGTGTGTATAATAGAAACTAGAACTAATAACGATTTTTCATTGTCATATTTGTTTTTCTCAACCCAAAATTAGTAGGAATTGCCTCATGAAGTGCTCGAAACATTCAAAAATTATTTTTTGTTGCCCAGTGTTATGAAGCAAAAACATATGAAGGCGTCAAGTTGTATATCTGAAACTTAAAACGTCTCAAGCTTTTTTCACATTTCAACCCCTAGTGCCTACAGTCATTAGTAGTTCGCGGAAAACTTTGCGGAAAAGTCACTATGTGGAAATGATACATGTGCATCTGATTGGAAGGTAACATCATAACCAGGGCTAGAATTTTGGTGACCTAAAAATCATGGAAAGTGGCTCTAAGGTTGTCTGAAAGGTAGCAATACTTACAAAAATGTTCTAAAATTGAAATTGATTTACTTTATTAAAACTTATACACAGAAGGCTACAAACTAATTTATACATGAGTAAGTTGCTAATCAAATAGAAAAAGTAGATAATAATAATGATGAGAATTTAGAAAATTAACTTAACCGTATGAATTGTTTAATATCCTAATTTGAAAACAGGAGAACACTAAACAAAATTGTTTTTGAATCTGGTCTTAGGAAACTGCAACATTATCTCAAGTCCGTAATGGGTAATAGGTAATACATAGTCAAGTTTTTTTCTGGTCATTTATCGCTTGAGATACAAGTTGGGTTACTCACTACCTTCTCAAAAGGCACTGGTATTGCACCAATGAATACTTCGTTCTCAGATTTCATTAGATAATAGGTGTGCTCATGTGCAATGTAATTCTAATCAAATTGCATGAATATCAAATTTGATATCTAAGTTGGAGTCTTTTAAAGAACGTAAGGTGTAGGTTTTCGAAAAACATTCACACTCCAACTAATCTTTTACAAAGGAAAATGTTCTTTGTCTTGATTGCCGAATCCATTCCACCCAGCTGAGTATATTTGCATCTCCGTGAAAGTAGTATTTTACCATAGTCAACTTACGTTTTAGATTTGAAGCAAAAATTATATAGGATTAGTTTCGGGACTACAAAGTAACTGGAATCAATGCCAAGGCACATACACACAAGCTGCAGACAGTAGGATGCTGTTCCACTGGGCGTTATGCAATTGTTGCTAATCGAAAACAAAGCAGACACTAGGGCCAGCATCAGCTGCCAAAAGATCACGTGAAAACAAAAGCATAACAATTTAATGCGTATTCTCTGGTCCACTTTATCTTTAAGTCACTTAGCTGGACATTCAGTTTCCATGTAATATATTGCCGATATTAGGTGGTAAGTGCTTCATGCCAGCATAGAGGAAAGATTTGACAAGACTAGATGAAGACAAGTTAAAGTCGAGGAAAAAAAAGCAGAACTCCCATAATAAAAGGTTCAAATAACAAGAAATATTTTGAGAATACTTAAATCCATAAAAGGAAAATTTTGACATAAATTTCCCGATTTATTGAGATTTCCCAATTTATTTCCCGATTTATTTTTGGGTAGGATTTTCCTTACCTCTTGCAGTTCAACTATGCAAAATTCATTATTATTATTATTATTATTATTATTATTATTATTATTATTATTATTATTATTATTATTATTATTATTATTATTATTATTATTATTATTATTATTAATAATAATAATAATAATAATAATAATAATAATAATAATAATAATAATAATAATAATAATAATAATAATAATAATAATAATAATAATAATAATAATAATAATAATAATAATAATAATAATAATAATAATAATAATAATAATAATAATAATAATAATAATAATAATAATAATAATAATAATAATAATAATAATAATAATAATAATAATAATAATAATAATAATAATAATAATAATAATAATAATAATAATAATAATAATAATAATAATAATAATAATAATAATAATAATAATAATAATAATAATAATAATAATAATAATAATAATAATAATAATAATAATAATAATAATAATAATAATAATAATAATAATAATAATAATAATAATAATAATAATAATAATAATAATAATAATAATAATAATAATAATAATAATAATAATAATAATTTATTGTCAATAGACTTTGCAGTTTCTGACATTATACATATAAATACATATATAAATACAATTGTTTTTAATTACAAATTAAGGAATAAATTCAGCATGTCATATGTACTACAAATTAAGGAATAAATTCATGTAGTACAATGATTATAATTCATTAATGCAATACAAACTTTTTGTTAACAAGTACTTCTTCAGAGCACCCTCGAATTGCTTGCCTTTACAAGACCTTAGATGTGCTGGCAATTTTTTGTGAAGCAATAAGCCCATTACATTTGGATCCCTGTCGGAAATATACTTATTAAAACTTTGCCTAAAAGAATCGTCATTGTGCCTAGTGTTATGACTATGAATATTACTATTTTTAAGATTTTCCTTTTGTACTGCATAAGTTACTACTTTATAAACATACAGAGAATATACTGTTAATATTCCTTTATCCTTAAATATTTCCCTACATGATTCTCGGGAACTCAAATTGTAAATAATTCAGAACGAAAAGCATTTCAGAAGCTATTCCAGAAAATTCAAGATACATATTTCATTCTCTACAAAATATGTTAAACATATTTTAATAAAACATATTTTAATAATAAACAGCCAGTTTTTAAGAGGGTATAAATGTTCATTTTCTATGTTTTCTGTGTTTCTTTATTCATGATGGCCTCAAAACATGTTTTACAAGCGGAATTTCGACATCGAATTTTTTGTTGAAACGCAATATTTCCCTTATTATAAGAAAACAAAACTACAGTGCATAGGTTTCAAACCTTACTGTACATATGGCATATCCTTGTACCATTTGGTATTACGATTATTACGGGGGGGGGCGATTCGACACTGCGATCAGTCTTGATATATTGTACCTATGCCCCAAGTGCACCATCGCTGGGAGGAAGGATGAGACCGAGGGAAGCCATCTCAGGAGCCATATTAGTGCAGAAGTCAGGGTTTATATATTTTACTTAGATGGAAACCTCCTTCGGTAGGCCAGGACAACAGATATTCCACCTACAGTGGTTCGAAAGCGGTTCCAGCAGTCGGTTCGGAGACCGACAGCCGGGAGGAGGAAGTGGCTCACTTAGAGCATATTGTCGCAAACGCATTATTGCGATAGCGCGGCCGACGCGCACAAAGGGACAGACAGTGCAACGCGGAGATAAAAGGCTTGTCGAAACAGATAGTTAGATGACTAGAAGGTTCGTGTTTCGTCTAGTGCCGGCTTGATTGATAGAGAGCATTCCACAAATTTCTGGAACCATGAATGTACGTATAAAAGAAGCCGCAGATTGCCAGTGAGAGAGAGTGGTAATCGGAACTTGAGAATCGTCCGCGTGCAGCTGTGTTTTGAAAGTGAACTCCTTGTTTGTGGTCAACGACCTTGATGATTGTATATCTGTATGTTACGTTATTCTGCTATTGGCAGGGCTGTACAACGTGTTTCTACGGAAATAAAGAGCAGTTTGAATTTCTGCAAACTTGAATTTTAAATTTACGAACCCACAAAGTCACAATATCATCTGCCATGCACCGCCAAGACTCCCGTCGACACACCTCAAAGACCACCAGATGAGAAATAATTGAGATGAAATGGAAGGACAGAAATTTCGCCAGCATTCACCTGGCGACCTGGGAAAACTCGAAGAAAACCCATGGGTCAGGTAAGTCGGCCACGGGAATTGAACCCGAGCCTCCCAAATACGTGCTACAGATGAAAGCCGCACCCCACTGGGTTACTCGTACTCATTATATCTGCATGTTTAGCTTCACATCCCTGGTTTTTGGCATGATTTATATTACATAATGTGACACGGTGGGACCCCTATATGGCAACGAATTATCAATCATAATTTTAACTAAATGCTATTCGTTTCGTTTAACTATTATAATTAGTTTCCGGGTAAACATTTCATAACACAGTTGGTGGCTAGGGAGGAGGAAACCTATTGTGAATCTTCAGTAAAATTTCAGACCAGACCCCCAAAAATTGAAGGTTTATAACAGCAAAACAATCGACGGAAGTTCGTATTTACCACTTGCTGGAAGCCTTGAAATTATTCTCCGGAGTAAAACAAAGTTTTTACAAGTCTGAATACTTTAATGTTTACTAATGCATAAAAAATGAATACCAAGATGCGGGAAACTATGTGCTTGTTGTTTCCTTTTGAAGGAATAATGTTTCCATTCAACACAAGGGAACATAGCCGCTGTGTTTGATGTCAGTTCCGCAACGAGAATTTCAAGGTTTCGACATTCATGTATCCAGTCTGGTTGAAAAGGAATAAAACGAGTGAAAACAAGTTAACAATTAACTGGTGTATCGAGCGGGATGGCTCAGCGGTAGCGTCTGTATCCAGCATTTAGGAGATCCTGAGTTTGACTCCCATGGCTGACTTTACTAACACAGGTTTCCCAATGTCACTAGTCAAACACTACAAAGAATAATTACACACCTCGAATTTCTGTTTCATCTCCTCTCGTATTTTACTTCAGTTGTCCTGGTTTCAGTGTTTGGCATGGCAAAGAATTTGTTCTCTGTAAATTCTCGTCCACGGGATTGGGGGATGAAGTTTACGAGACTTTAGGGTGAAGAGAAGCTGGTTGTACAGCCACCACTGGGGAGTTTAGGAACTATCCCTTATATTGTCGTCTCTCTTCAGACTCTTTAATATCCCCTCAACTCACCCCTCCCTTCCGTGGAGCACCCCATTAGGTACATAGACACAACATATCTATAGATCGAGGTGCCAAGTCCTTCCTTCGAAACTATAGCATAAACTGGTGCTATGCCCGCCTCGGTAGCGTAGATGGTAGTATGTCTGCCTCACATTCAAGAGACTCTCAGTTCGAGTCTCGGTCAGGGTGAGTTATCTGTATAAGATTTATCCGGATCTTTCCTTGTCCTGAAAGACGAATGTCTAAGCTCTGAACCCTGGGCTCATCTGAGCATCATTTCACCCATTTCATTCATCTTCCGGTGTGACTTAACATTGGAGGACGTAAATTTAAAAAAAAATGGTACTATAACTAGACTCTAAAGGCAAAAATACTGTAACTGTTTTTATAATAATTCCTGTCTAGTTTTCAATGCACACAGTAATTAACGTCCGTGGGTATGATACGTCGTATGTGTGTGAATAGCATGTCTGCCTCACATCCAAGAGGTTCCGAGTTTGGTTCTTAATTAGGGTTATATGTCTAGAAAAGCTTTTATCCAATGTTTTCCCTTAACCGGAGAACGTGAATGTCAGGTAACTCAACTCTAGGAACCCCGAGCCTATTTGAGCATCATTTCAAATATTTCTATATGAACTAACAGGACGTTAAACAGAATATAAAAATATGTGTGCACTTGGATGACTCCCTCTACACATTCTTATACAAGATATTCTTTAAAATGCGTATTCTTATATCTTCTTCACATTAATCGAGATAAACATCTGTAGAAATGGTTTATTACATATTTCTTTGTCGGTAAAAAGGGGATAGGATCGTAGACTTAAGCAATAGTCAAATCTTTTTCGAGCTTGTCGTTGTGTAATGGTTTTGAGATTTCAGTTTCTTTGCATGACCAAGGTGAAAAATACGAATGGCTTCTTTTTTTATAAGTATTTGAAAATGTAAACCAAAGAAAAGGAATGTATTTAAGTTCAGTATCGCCCAAAGATGGAACACGAAGATTTTTGAGATATTCTCGCAATCCAAAACTATCCTATACGTAGAAGATTTTTCGAAAGTTTTTCTTCTCCAAAATGACTCTGTCAATGTTAGTTCAAAACCCTAGATAATTTAAGGATATTTATATGACTAATAAAATATACACCTTCAATTTTCTAGGAAAATCCAATTAAGTACTCTTCATTGGGAAGAAAATTGGAATAATCTTCCATTACTACTACACGTTAAGCATTTAATGAAAACAAGTTCACAAAATATGTAGCTGGTAAATCAGTATTCATATCTCCCTCTCTGTACTTTCTCTCTCTTTCTAGCCCTCTGCGTTCGTGAAAAGAGAATGGAATTAATAAGCCATCACTTATGAAGTCGGCTGTTTAAAAATTTGACTATTGTTTTAGCCCAATGTATCACTCACATACCAGAACAAAATGTGTAAATATATAACGAACGTTCATATCTATTAAAATGAATTAGAAGAATATACCTTTGTTTAGAGCGAGTAGAGAAACTCGCATGAGTGTAACATGTCAGAATTTTTTGTTCGAATGAATGAATACTCTATATACTTTGTCTCAATTGTGACATAGGTACTTTCATCAAATATATTGTAACTTCAGTCTAACAAAATCTTGTTTTGACCAAAAATACCAAATTGTTAATAGGACACACGTGCAACTTTGGGAGAATATAATAAATAATTGGGATATTACACTACACTATTTACACCTTAGAGAAAATATTGGGAGTGTCCTCCACCAGCAACTATACATACTGTATACTGTAGACATTGCAGTTTATACAACACATTTGTGGAGCAGCTGGATGATATCGAATTGGGCGAAGATTATTTCCAGCAAGATGGAGCAATGTGCCCTACATATAATGACACCATGGAACTTGTAACCAGTTTCTTTGATAACCATATAATCTCAAAAGGTCTATGGCCCCCCAGATCCCCTGACCTAACCTCACAGGATTTTTTCTTGTGGGGGTATCTAAAACATAAGAGTGTACAAGAATAGGCCACGAGCAATTGATGTTCTCAAGGAATCCATTCGAAGCGAAATAAGTAACATTGGTGAGGATACTCTCCGTAAAACTTCAGAGAATATGGCGAGACAAGTGCAAACATGTATAGATGCTGATGGAGGACACTTCCAACATTTTCTCTGAGATGTAAATAGTGTAATTTAATCTCCCAATTGTGTATTATATTCTCTCAAAGTTGCACGTGTGTCCTATTATTGGTTCAAACGTTATGATCTATTGAAGTGGTTCATGTTTATATGGATCGCACTATAGTTTTATTATTATTATTATTATTATTATTATTATTATTATTATTATTATTATTATTATTATTATTATTATTATTATTATTATTATTATTATTATTATTATTATTATTATTATTATTATTATTATTATTATTATTATTATTATTATTATTATTATTATTATTATTATTATTATTATTATTATTATTATTATTATTATTATTATTATTATTATTATTATTATTATTATTATTATTATTATTATTATTATTATTATTATTATTATTATTATTATTATTATTATTATTATTATTATTATTATTATTATTATTATTATTATTATTATTATTATTATTATTATTATTATTATTATTATTATTATTATTATTATTATTATTATTATTATTATTATTATTATTATTATTATTATTATTATTATTATTATTATTATTATTATTATTATTATTATTATTATTATTATTATTATTATTATTATTATTATTATTATTATTATTATTATTATTATTATTATTATTATTATTATTATTATTATTATTATTATTATTATTATTATTATTATTATTATTATTATTATTATTATTATTATTATTATTATTATTATTATTATTATTATTATTATTATTATTATTATTATTATTATTATTATTATTATTATTATTATTATTATTATTATTATTATTATTATTATTATTATTATTATTATTATTATTATTATTATTATTATTATTATTATTATTATTATTATTATTATTATTATTATTATTATTAATGTTTTCTTACAGCTCACTACACTATCCCAGCAGGAACCACAGCACTGATCGTCACTTACATGTTACACCGTAATCCAGAAATCTTCCCGGAACCCGAGAGATTTAATCCGGATCACTTCCTGCCGGAGAACATTGTAGGACGTCATCCTTATGCCTATATCCCTTTCAGCGCAGGACCTCGTAACTGCATAGGTATGTTAATACTGGTCTCCTCAGAGATTTGTTTAATGGAACAAAATAGTAATAGAATATCTAAGCAATATATGTTTAACATTTTGTTTTACACTTGACTAGAAGTAGCAATGCTCCATAATTACCAGCTTAAAATATTCAGATCTGGGCGCCGGGGTAGCGCGGTGGTTTCGTTCGCGGCTCCCGTTCTAAGGGTTCCGAGTTCGATTCCCGGCTCTGGGGTTGGCGATTTTAAGTCGGCCCTATCCACGCCTTCACCTCTGTCTAGCACACGTGAAGTATCCCCTATGCCCAACGTGGTTCGGAGTCCACGGTAAAAACTGTAGGTCCTCTCACCTCACCGCCATCTTCACTATCACCCTATCATCGGAGGTAATGGACACCGCCCTCTGGGTGCCTCCACCTGAGAAATGGGTCCAGTCATCACTTGGTGGGGTGAGGTTACCCCGAAGGCCAAGGTTGCCATGTGGGGAGTGTTAGTAACTAACTAAATATTCAGATCTCGTAATTGCTTTTAGGGAGGGAATAACTCTAAATATGGTGTTGATATAGGTACACGAAAACAACATAAGTAAAAAACAAAAATAAATAAAATAATCTGCTTTATTTGTAGAACTAGTTATTACCATACCTGTTCACTTTCAGTAATTAGTTTCCATGTTCAAATAACAGTGAAAATGTAGTAAATTGCAATTAATCATGAAAATATGTCCACTAGAACTATAACATAAAGTAAATAGAGATTTATTTTCTGCTGTTGAGACAGGAACAAATGAGAATCAGGGGCCCCTTGCCTTTGTTTATCTCAGGTCATTTCTTGTCTCAGGGAAATTTTCAGTAATGGAAAAAGTTTTCTTTTCCAGTGTTTGGCTGCACAATATGCAAATATAGATCTATGGCAAACCTGCTGCTGGCAACATTAGTTTAAATTACCAGAAATTTTATACTCAATGAGCATGAAGATCTTATAATTATCAACAAAGCAAATAAACAAATAAGTGATAGATTTTTAGTTGAGCAATGTGTTTATACGTGTACTTTATTAAGAGATAGGCAAAATACGAAGTTTCATATTCTAAACTATTCTTACTACAATTACAAAAAGTGTTTGTAGTGTAAAAATCGAAACATTTTATATTCCTTGTAGTGTGTAGGCTTTCACGGCCGGAGTCACTTGGGCTCGGAGGCCGTGGTCTATTGGAAAATAGTCTTCCAGACGTTTCGTTCGAAACTGTGAGAGTGTTACGGCCACGCCACTGAAGATGTTCGACACAGTTTCAAACGAAACGTCTGGTAGACTATTTTCCAATAGACCACGGCCTCCAAGCCCGTATAATCATTATCTACCAAATTTCATATTCCTATTTTGTAAGATTTACAAGCCTTTAAAGTCATTTCCATCAGAGACGAACCTTTTCTTTACAGATATTCAAGCAATTGTGAGCAAAACATAACTTAGAAAATCTAGGTCATTTCTTTCCTTAAGTAACGTAAGAAAATGTAGCAACTGCTCTCTGACGTCAAGTACGAAATTAAATATCATCTGTTCTTGAAGAGTTTCTTTCTCCATTTTGTGAATGGGTGCTTTTATTGCTTACTAAGCAATATTATGTAATATTTTGGGATCTTTTATTCATATTTTTATATTTTCACAACATTTTCTTCATATTTTGCCTGCCTCTGTATAATTCACAGTAGCATAAACTGCGATAATTACAATAAAGTTTATTAAGAAGTTCAGGACTTGGAGACTTGAAGTGTTTGACCTGCTTATCTCAAAGATTATTAAAATAACAGCCTATTATTTCTTGTTTCGCTCATCCTTTTGTTTCTGTTTAAGGTCAGAGGTTTATTGTGCCGAATATAACAACTCTATGTTTTGTCTACTTTAGGTCAGAAGTTCGCGTTACTGGAGGAGAAGGTCGTGATTGCCTCTGTGTTGAGAAGATTCCGGGTAGAGTCATTGGACAGGAGAGAAGATCTCACACTCTTGGGAGAACTCATACTGCGTCCAAAACATGGTCTCAAAGTCCGGATCTACCCAAGATCAAGATCCTCTTAGGGCTCTACAAATACGCAGAATTGTGCATTTTGGAGTCCATGCCAAACATAAGACTTTCACCACTTAGGAAGTGGTGGTAAAATGTTAAAATTGCTGAAAATACTGACTGAGGACTTCGGAGTTTGTGGTGTATGGAGTAAACAAACTGAAGCTAAATTGAACTTATGTGCTTCGAAATAACAATTTTTTATTTAAACAAATACTCAATTAATTTCAACAGTTGTAGTTATTTTAGTTTCCAAACAACTCATCAATTGTAGATATTTTAATCTACAAATGCTTACGACAAATATAATTCCCTCTTTTCAATATTCTCAGCATAATCAACTGAATTCATTTCAAATAAAGCACCACTTCTCATTATCTGAAACCCATTCACTGAAGCCTTTCGAGCGCGTTATTTACCCAAAATCGATTCTCGTACATCATTATTCCACCCCTTTCAGTTATAGTGTGGTTACCATAACGTCAAGTTGTCCTTTTGACAGACATTTTTAATGTTTAAGATTTTGAATAAAATAAAAATGTTAACATTGACTATATTTTTGCAATATCACATATTTTGTTTCCCTTGTGTAAACATTTAAATCCGAAAAAGCAGCTACCTACCTTTCCAACCTATATTTAATAATTAACAAATATATTTCCCTCTAGCTGGGGAAATATCATATTCAATACTTGCATGACTTGTTCTAACCATGAAAAATTAATACATATCCATCAGGTATTATAGTACTCATATATACATTTCATGAGTACCGCAAAATACCAATAAAGTAAACCCAGTTCACCCGAAAAGTTCTCGAACATTCAGATGTAGTTTATTTTCATTTATTATTTTAGTCTTTCGTACATGTTAATATGTGTAGTATATTCGTGTACCTTGAAATTTTTTTATTATACTTACGGGTTGCATGTGACGATTTGTTGAGTTTCATAGAAAAGTGTATATTCTGTATATACCTTCGTCACGAACGCCTATTATTTAATTTCAATTCTTTCAGTTTCTGTAAAAAATGTATTTAACACTATCAGGATTAAAACATTTCTTCTCACTAAACTTGACACAGAAGTCAATAAGTATAACTTTTGCATACAACTAAGGAAAACAATTTACCATTTTAAAATAAATAAAGAGTAAATAAATATAAAGAAGAGGTAACAAGTTGCCTATTATCTCCTACCTGAAGAATATTGATAGAATATTTTATTCTTTATTGTGAATATTGCTCTTAAAGTCAGTGGACTTAAAGTACTTATAGCATAGTAAGTTGACCTTAATTCCTCATTCAATTCCAAATACGACCGCTCACCACTGCCTGACATATCACCCAGAATCTTGCTATACCTCCATTCCTAATACGCAAGGGCAAAACCTCGGTCATGCTTACGTCCTGCCGCCTTCCTCACCTTGGCCCAGGCTTCTGCCCTTCCTCGAATCCGCAGGTGCTAACAGCGGTACTGCCTCAGCATCACTCCAGAATACTCACCGGTGGAGGATTTTTAGTGGGTAGGGCTGGTGGTTCAATCCCCCACAGGAGTCCCACACTCCAATTCCAGGGTTAGTGCGTAACATGCATTTTTCCTCCACTCGAAAAAAAAACCTTTAGGTAGATTTGTGGTTATGAGAACTGCTAGTGGTTTATCGAGAAAAACACGAGTCAGTTGAGGAATTCACTGTCGTCTTTGTAGGTTGCCATGGTAGCTCAATGGTTAAGGCAACCGAACGGAGACAGGTTCTTGCTTCAAATTCCGGCTATGAAATTTAATTCGAGTAATGTCCAGTTATGTGTGGAAAAATGTTCGTGAAAATGCTCCTGCTTAAACAGTGGCAGATTCAAGTACATTTGGCATTTATCAGTCTTTTAGTTTCCGAGTTCAGCACGCTTACATATCATTGGGGGAAGAGGTGAATGTAAAGGTAAAGGGTAGAGAACCAGGGTGTCCCCTCTTTCTCTCCCTACCGTGCACGGTGGTAAAGTAACTCAGCATCTTACAGAACTGCAGCATATCTCAAAATCTTAACGAGGTGCAATTAGGAATACAAAAACAGTGCACAGTCACATGTTTTCGCCGTAACTTTATACTCTTGTTTCTGCCTCACATGACTTTCTAACCTTGAAAAAGCTGTTCAGTTTTTTTTTAATTTAATAATTTGAAGTGGAAAATAAATGAACAGCATCACATTAACAACGAATTACTTAGCTCAGACTGAATTAATAAGTTGTTAGATGTCATTCAGACGAGGTTGCCAACACATGAGATTAAAATACTGCTAGCTGTCTTCAAAACCACAAAGTTTCTAAGTAAAATCTCTACGCTGGCATTAGCACTGACTTGACCGAGTGTGTTAGTAATTCGATAACATTTGGGTTGCGAGTTCTGTTCCCGTCGTTCGCCCTGGGATTTTCCGACAATGTACAGCACATGACTCGGTTGATTACTCCAAGGAAAGATTATAATAATTGACTTTTATTGCAGCCCAATGACCATACAAAATGAGGTAAATTTCAAATAAATGCCTTGGTTCGCATAGTTTTTAATCGATTTGGTTCTTTTCCTGTACAACTTGTGGTAACGTTCACATGTTTGTCCGCATAAGTTGCACTTACACATTTCTGCTGGCTCATGGTATGATGTATTCTTGCAGATGAGATGATGGAAACCGTGTACCGCCATTCTGGTAAACATGTGCCTCATCTCAAAGTTGGATGTGGTCCATGTCCGGTCTATCATTGACGTCTCTCCATAAAACGTTTGGGGTACTTCTCTTCTTGCTTTTAATGTTGATAAAAGATTTCCCAAGGCTCGAGTGTTGGGTGAAGTCAAAAGTATCCTTAGATCCTCGATAAGGAATGTTTCTCTTGCGAGCAGGTAGACCAGTCTGGAGCGTGTAGTCTTTGACACTTCTGGTGCTCTTTTGATGTATAATGCTTTTACCCTTTCTAGTGCGGATAGGTTCTTTTCGGTGAGATGCAACCATATGATTTCTATTCCATACGTTAGTATGAGCATTATTTTAGCTCTGAAGAGCATCATTCCCGCCTCTATGTTCAGGGTTCTAATGTAGCCTATCTCATGCATCGCCCTTGCTGCTTGCGTTGCTTTCTCAGTTATATGCTTCGTGAAACATTTATCGCTTGTTTGCAGCGTGATGCCTAGATATTTAAAATACAAGGGGCGTCCAGAAAGTAAGTTCTGTTTCAATTTATCTCCGCGGCAGCGCTACGATCGCAGTTCCGCAATGCGCGGTAGACATTCTGTATCGAGGAGAAGAAACGTGCGCCATTGTGAGATCGCTGTCAGCCACGTACCCTTTGTTGTGCTTGTTTACAATGTCGGTGTTGATTGAAAATCCCGCCGCTTTTGAAATCAGATCTGTGATTCGTTTTCTGAATTCTAGAATTGCGCCGCGGAATACAGAATAAGCGTCGAGGAATGCTGTCAAAAGTTGTTCCTTCACGACAACGCACAACCACACACTGCAAATGTGACGAAAAACATCCTACGGGGATTTGGCTGGGACGTGTTTGACCATACCCCGTACATCCCCCACCTCGCTCCTAGCGACTTTCATCTGTTTTTGCATCTCAAATTCTTCCTTGGCGGTCAACACTTCAACGATCACGAAGAGCTGAAAGAAAATGTTTCCAGCTGGTTGAAGACACAGGCGGTAAACTTCTATGAAGAAGCTATACTAAAACTTGCGTCTCGCTATGACAAATTCCTGCCAAATTTCGGCAGTTATGTGGAAAAGTAGTTTAAGAGTTGTAGAATTTTGTGCAATAAATAATTTTTCTGTATCTGTACACAATTTAATTTTGTTACCAGACAGAACTTGCTTTCTGGACGTACCTCATATTGTACCTCATATTTTACGATGTTTATTTCCGTCCTCTTGAGTACGTCTGTTTAGTTCGCGGTCCCCGAGTTGTCCTTCGTTATATCTCACACCTAACAAGTGGACATCCAAACTAACACCCATTGGTCTTTACTCAAAACACATGTACAATGCAACAAAGAAATACGCAATCATCATTGCCCATTATTTTATGAAGCAGAAATTCGATCTTCTACACAAGATTACAGTCTAACCTAAATAGGAGAGATCCAAAAAGATTGGAATCGACTGCACGGTGCTTTGCCTGTCGGCGACCTCGGTGCTCGTTGTCACCTGCCGCTAAAATAGAAAGGCGCGGGTGAAACCATGTGACATTTTTTAAACTACTTATTAATGTTGGCCCTGAAACTGGCCACCACCGTTGTCTATACATGTTTGGCATCTCTTTATATACTGTAGTTCATGTTGAGAAATGCTGGCATTTTCATGGCAAATTTTAATTCTTCCAAGGCGTGTAGGCTTGTCTTGTACACTTTATGCTTTAAGTTAGGTACTCCAGAGATAAAAGTCGCAGGGGCTTAGTTTGGGGGACAGGGGGCTACAAATCTCTACTAATAATTCTGTCTTGAAACACATTTTCAATTGTTCTCATTGAAATATTGCTTATGTGCGTTGTAGATTCTTGTTGAAAATAAGGCAAAATCGCGTTCCCTGTCAGTTAATTCTTTAAAAATGTTAGGGAGAAAATTGTATTCATGTATGTACGGGTGTCAATAGTTGACTCGAAAACAATTGGGCCTATAACTCTTTTTACACTAATGTCAGCATTTCTCAACGTGATGGATAGTTCCTAAAGAGAAGCAAAACTTGGATGGGCAAAGTTGGTAACCATATTCAGCACTTCCTTTAATAACATGGGTAAGTAAATTCTTTAAAAATAGTTTTAGAAATGTTGGATTGCTTCATCCGCACCTTTCTATGATAGTGGTAAACGGCAACAAGCAACGAGGGCGCGGGTAGGCAAAACAACGCGTAGCCGGTTCGTACGTTTTGGATCTCTCGGTAAATTTCATTTAATACAATGCTACTTCTGAATTTCATAATATGAATAATCATTCTCATCATTATCATCATTATCATCACCAAATACTACAGTTAGCAGTTGTGATGAAAAAAAAAAGTTGAATATTAATATTAGCTGTAACAGTAATTTCATATCCTTTCAAATATTTTAAAAAAAATTCTGAATTGTTCTAGAAAATGTGATTTATATAAAATACGAGGGCTGTTCAATAAAGAATGATCACAATATTTGTTTGAAAACGTACCTTTACTGATCCTCATAATTTTGATTGTGCTTCTCAAAATAATCTACCCTAAATGCCATGCACTTGTCCCAGCGTTTCTGCCAGTCTTCAAAGACATGCTGGAAACCATTTTTTGAGAGATCCTTCAAAATCGCCTCCGCAGCCTTCACCACTGCTTCTGATAATGGATAATCCTTCCACGAAGGCGTTTCTTCAAGTTAGGAAATAGAAAAAACTCACATGGGGCTAAATCCGGACTATAGGGAAGGTGAGAGATGTACTTCACGTTGATTTTTGTAAGATATTCAGCAACAACATTGGCAATATGCGGCCGCGCATTATTGTGGTGCAGCATCCTGCTGCTTCATGGAAATGTGGTCTTTTGCGCCTGATATGGACTTGCAATGTTTTCAGGACATCCCTGTAGTATTGTCCAGTTACTGATATGTGTACAGGTACAACATGCTGATTAACCATTCCATGCATATCAAAGAATGAGATGACTCAGCAGAAGCAACCACTTTTGCTTTTTTGGGGGTTGGTGATGAAGGAGATTTCCACACTGAGCTTTGCTCTTTGCTCTCAGGATCAAAATGATGTAGGCAAGTCTCATCAGCAGTGATTACATTTGAAAGAAACTCCGGATCTTCCTCTAACATCAACTTTAACTGCATGCAGACCTGTATGCGAATGTCCTTTTGTTCGGGAATCAACAGTCTTGGAACCCATCGCCTCACCAAGTGTGGGTGACACGCAATGAAATGTTCAGTACTTCAGAAAGTGATCTTAAGGTATTTCGTCGATAGTCTCCCACAATGGCAGCAGAAGTGTTGATGTTTTTCTTCCGTAAGAGCCGTAACTGGAGCACCGGGTCCATCTTCCTTTGAAATTGATTGTCTTCCCTCTTTAAACATTTTAAACCACCTTCGAGCTGTGCTGTAGGGAAGAACAGACTCTCCATAGACCTTCTGTAACATTGTATAGGCCTAAATTGAAGGCTTGTTGAGACGAAAGCAGAATTTCAAAGCCCCATATTGTTCCTCGCGTGTTACCTCCATTGCAGCGGTAGGCGATACTGAACATGTCTGAACATGCCTGGTTCTCACAGACGGGAACCAGAAGTACCAACAATGAAACTACTACTGCGTGTTTGTTTCACATTAAGCTAACAGAATATAATAAGATTGAATTTTAGTGCGAAAAATTATGACCGAAAAAATATTATGATAATTCTTTATTGAACAGCCCTCGTAGAATGTAAAACTTGGTAGACCACAGAATGACACAACTTACGTAATAGTGTTCCTATTGGCTATTACAATAATGTAATTACGTAATGTTGTGACGTGGACCAATAGGATAGAAGTAATTTAGATGTTCTAGAAACTTCGTGTGCAGAGATTCCAGAATATGCAGATAGTTTTGGCGTCATTCTCCTCAAGATCACTGTCGTGTTAAGGCGTGTTTTCTTTGGTGTCGTTCTGCAAGCCTGTAGAAACTTAGTGGATTAGTACTGTGGAGGGAGGCTTTTTGCTGGTTTTACTTAATTTACTTAATTTACTTTCTTTGAAATTTTGAAAGGTTTTTGAAGTTGGTCCAAATTTTAATTCATCTCTAATAATATATATTAATAGTTTTGCTTAATAAATTCCAAGATTTTTAAAGGATAAGGTTGTTTTACTTCTAACATAATAACATAAAATAATTCTCACTCCGGTACCAAGACCTGAGAAAGAACTCATTGCTCCAGATCGCAGAGACATCTACAGGAATTCAAGATCGTCACCAAAAGTCAAGAATCTAGAAATCGTCGTCGTCTACAAAATTGCGCGTTTTGCACAATTATCCTGTTGCATAGTTTATTTATTTCTTATTTTCTTCTCAAATGAGACCAAGGTCCATGAATCAAATGAGCTTAAAGTTACGTGATTTCGACTTATGTTTAGGAGAAATCGCGGAAATAAAAACTTATCCAACAATAACGGAGATTATAATTCGGATCCCCTTGAATACCACACGCAATGTCAAGCCATGAAGGTGAGCATTAGTAACTGGTTTAACCTGCTATGAAGAATTTTCTTCATTTAACGTCCTCCAACGTAGGTCCTGTCGTATGATGAATGAAATGAGTGAAATGAGCCCAGCGTCCTTAGAAGCTGTTATTTGTTTCAAATGGGAAGAGTTCTGGAGTCCAACTAATCAGATACTGTATCACACTCATCATTGCCAGCTTGTTACCCCGCTCCTTTTATATTCCCCCCCCCCCTCTCTCTCTCTCTCTCTCTCTCTCTCTCTCTCTCTCTCTCTCTCTCTCTCTCTCTCTCTCTCTCTCTCACTCATTAACATGCAGGTCTGCTTGGCGCAGACGTAAGGGTAAGCAAATTATATTTTACAAACTTTTCCAATGATGTAGTTGCCAAAATCAAAATTGGAAAAAGCATTTTCGCAAATTATGTGTATTTTTAAATACTATAATTATAGTTTATGAATTACTTGTTTTTCTAATCCAATGGAACTGCCAGTGGCTCATCCATATCGCTGTCAATGTCACTTCCGTTAAGAGATAATTCGTCATTGTCACTGTCTTCATCCTCTGAGTCTTGCAAATTTATGATTATAGGTTCCAAGATCTCGTCACGTGCTATTTCTTTCTTAAAATCGTCTTTTTGAAGGTTTTCTGCATGCCTTACGCAGTTTTCCCAGTCCTGTTGTGTTACCTTGTAAATTTCTTCGTGAACAAGTCGTTCAACGTACGTCAGTATAAAAATATTATTTCTGTTTGCAGCCCCCCCCCCTTTTATTTGAGCCCACAACAACTCAATTGGATTATATTGGCAGTGGTAAGGTGGGAGGCGTATTACGTCGTGTCCCGTTTCAATTACAAGTTGATCCAGCTGATACACTTTTTCCGTGTTTTTAAACGGAAGTACTCTTTGCAATAACTCATTTTTAGTATCTGTTTCCGAAAATTTTTGAAGAACGTGTGTACCTTAAAAATAATACTTCGAGCCTGACTTCACAATACCTGCCTTTTTGACTCGCCACCAATTTCACCACAAGAAGCCATTCCAATATTTAACTCTTACTCTACTGTTGTGTAAAGAACAACTGAATGATATTGATCTGAACTCTCCAGAGTAAATAAACACTTCTTATCAAGCATTCATTCATAAACATAAGCATACAACATTCCACAGGCTAACAGGAAATGAAGTGTTTGCTCTTTCTCGAATTTAACACCTTGACTTTTTCACAGTAATTCTTTTATCCGTCATGTCAGTAGTTTAAATTTCAGTTCTGAGTAATTAAAAGTATATGTATATACTGAAGCTATTTATATTGGCGAGCAAATAGTTCCCCTTTTACGGGACAGTTTGAAACAAATAGTGTTTAGCTCAGGGTATGCGTGGATATGTGTGAGAAGGATGGTTTAATTGGCACTGGAATGCCCGTTTCAAACTGATTTATTGACTGCTTCTTTTATCCGAACATCAAACTTGAAGTTGCCGACCAAGGATTCCCAATATCACTGTTTAAAGTTACTGAAGGCGGAATGCTTATTACTTGATCAACTTTATTCGTTCCTCACGTATATTTGAACCGACAAATATCTTCTCTCATTTCTGGTATGCCTGGCCCAAGACAGAACAAGAGGACTGCCTTAATCGCCCTCACGACTCGGACTTTCTTAAAGGCTTGCTAGCCATGAACTACCCTAATCGGCCTGACGCCGTAGACCGTCCTCCACATCTGCGCGTGGGTGTATGTGTCACTTTCACTTTCTGAAAGCCCTCTTCATTCAACTAAAGATTCCCTTTGTAACAATTTTGTCTTTTTCATTATTAGGGACCGAAGAATACCTCATTCAACAAGTCAAGTGCTCCCCTTTAGAAATCTGCTAAGGACCATGTTTCTTACATTGCTTTTGTTATAACAACTATCCTCCCCCAACCGCTATTCGACTCAACTGCCCTTGCACGTGTTGTAACAAAGAACCAACATCCCTTTGAAATCCATGATGATTCTTTGTACATTGCAATTCTTAATTTCGGTATCAATACATACACACCAACGACTTTGAACTCTCTAGAGTAAATAGAGATTACGAACCATTCATAAACAAAGATATAATGTGACCAGACAGGTTCTGCCAGGGCAGCAGGAAATTTCTTGTTTCCTCTCATTCGAATTGGCTTATTCAAAGTAATTCTTTTATCACGTCATGTCAAATATTTAGGTTTCAGTTCTAAGTAATTACAAATATACATACACGCATACATGCCAATCAATAATTATATTCATTACAGTGCTTACGTCGTGATTTATTGTTATAAATCAGGTAATAGTGGTTTATTTATTTGTATTAGAAAAACTATTAGAGCTAAAATTATGGGGTTTTGTGGTTATGTTAGATACATTACTCTCTACCTTCCACATGGATCAGTTTTGGCAACATCTGAATTTTTGTCTTAGCACGAATAGTATTTATTAGAGATTGATTAGGTTAGCGCTCGTCACACACCACTTAGAAGGAATGCAATACGACAACACCGCAACACTCCAGTTGGTTGCTCACCTAGCAGCGCTCAAGGACAAACACCTTCCCATTTGAAACACATAATAGGTAACTGACGTTCGTCTTTCAGGACAAGGAAAACTTCGGAATAAACCTTATCCAGATAACTTGCCCTGACCGAGATTCGCACTCGGGACCTTTTGAAGGGAAGAGCGTTGATAGACAAACTGCCTAAATTGGCAACGCTTTAAGAGCTACTGATAATTGCGGAGATTGCATGGGGACAATATTATCTGAAGCACTATCGAGTGTTTGTTTAAATTGTACTGCTGTAACAATAAAATATCAGCAAAATACTGCGCCGAGATAATCTCAACAGGTGATTTTGGTATTATCTTCCACCTCGAGTACGGTTTGTTTATAAACAAGAAATAGATAAAACACTCTATGCCCTCATTCCTTAGTACAAAGCTATATATTTTTAATGAGTGTTTATCACGTACATAGCATATATTTATATTCATTGCCACTTATTGGAACTTACATATTATCTTATCATTACACTGCAGTCCTTAATCAGCAGAAAAACTAAAATATAAATTCTGATGGATAGAGTCAACATGAAAAATTCAATGCCATGGCCGGGATTTGAACCACGGATCTTCTGGTTTCCGTCCAGTCGCTCTTAACCATCAACTAACTAATATAAATTCTGATTTGTTTAACACAGGAAGAGTAACTAGTATTCTGAACGACTATGAAGCCTCATCACAATTATGGGCATTCTTCAACAAATAATAGACCTGAACTTGTTACCAGAATCTTGAGATCTTAACCCTTTGCTTACCAAATTATTTGTATCAAACTCAGGTGTTCAAATCTAACTTTTGAGCATTTAGCTGTTTTCTGTAATGAGTTCGCTAAAGTACTAAATATTACTGACCAGATATTGTTATGTTCTGGCCTTATGAACTCTGAAAGGAATGCGTTCACTACAGACATACACACGTATAGACAAGGTGACATAATGATATACGAGTCGCGCACAGATACAAACGCTGGGAAGATGACTTATTACACAAGCGGCAGCCCGTTGTGTAGCTTGTGACACTGGATATGAATATTGTTTTTTCAAAGCTTTTTCATCACATTTATCTATAACTCTACTTATAATTTCACGCCATTCCGAATGCACAACCTTAAATTTCTTAAAATCTTCAGACATGGTGAGAAGACTAGTAAATCTTACTGCACTGAACTAGTTCTGTATCTTGCCACGCAAGTAGGCTACGTGACTTTCTGCAGGTGATTGCAGCTGAATGTTTACTGTATTGCTCACTCGCTGCGAAACCGGACAACGCTTGCCCTCTCCCACACACCTCATCCCGCGGAGGTCACGAGTCCAGAACACATCTATAATCCTTTGAAGCTTCCAAATCTGTATAGTGGTGCTACTCGAACGGTTTCCATGGATTTATCTTTGGTAACAGAAACCTCTCAGATAACAAACTGATTACTCCACGTGGAGTGAACATATGTCTGTCATTTGCGATTCCTGCGAATTCCATTGACTGAAGTGATACGTTCATTGGTGTTCAGCACACAAACGAGGGGCGCGTCAGTACCCCTCTCACTCTACAAGAATAATCAGTACGTTATCTGAAATGTTTCTGTTAACAAAGATAAATGCATGGTAATCGTTCCACCAGTGCTACTTTAATAAAGGATGGGTTGGATCTATGTAAAATACACGGTGATTGATAAGTATGAATGACGATGCTTTATCATGTGATGACACATAATTGATGTACTACCTATTCGTTGTTAAATATTTGTTGTTTGTTTCGTTGTATCAGTGAAAGTAATGATGAGTTCATAGTTTAACTATTTCGTAGCTATATTTTCTTTTGCAGTAAATAGATTTATGGGTAAACACCCTTTATTACACTGATAGTGACGAAAGTGCTAATGAATAATTCACTAACAGTGACCCCAACAATAAGAAAGGCATTTTAAATGTTCGAAAGTATCGTGAATTTAGTGAGATTCTAATTAATTCTGAATTAAAACCACAAATTTGCTCTTGGTGATCAAAGGAGCGTTAGTAAGCATTATAAAAGGAGTTAACACATATATAGCAATAGCTATAACCATTTATTTATTTTTGAGACAGTACATCGTTCAGCAGTAATGCTTTGCAGATACCAGTGAACACATTACATCCATATTGAGTGTATAACTCCTCGAACTAAGAAACAACAGATCAATGCAGTAAGTAGGAGACACAGAAAATAATATAAGAAAACAATCAGTACTCGGCAGCCAAAAATAAATAAATAATAATGGACATACAGATGACTAGTGCCCGAGGCAGAACAAGAATCACTGAGAAGTAAATCTTGTGGTGGTCTACGTTTCAACCACTTTGGTCGACGATTTCTTGTTCCGAGACTGTGTTCCTAAAGTATACCTTTACATAGTTAATACGAAAAAAAAAATTAAATTCAGTAGTTGCAAAAGATCCTATAAACGGAGACGTGTGATGCAGATTCTTCAGGAGCACACCCAAACAGCAGAGACAGTATCAGAGCATTGAAAAAATCCATCTGCAATACAGGGTTTCAGCAATAGAAGTTCAATGTATCACAACGAACTCTGCCTAAGCCTAGCGAAGGCAGTGAACACAATCTAACCCACAAAAAGGCGACGGTCGCCATAGTCCTGTAATGTGCAAATACAAAGAACTATTCTTATATCCCACATCTTTAGGCTATGAAAGTCCAGCTTTTGAATGTAGGTCACTGCATTTTAAGTCATCGTATCCATTTTGCTATACCAGGCACGTATTTAGAAGTCATTTTCCGGGGGGAGGGGTCCAAAAATATCTACGTCGAATTATTTGCTTTTAATAAATAATTAATCAGGGATGTATTTTTATCAGGTTAGTAAAAAATAAAAACACATGTAATATATTATATTCACATGGCTTTCTCCACAATGTTCTTAGAGAAGTTTGTTTTTGTCTTGTTTGTTTGGATAAAGTCTGTAGAAAGGCCTTGCACATTGCACATTTTTTGTTCTTATACCTGGGATAAAGTAATATAAGCAGTAATCAGATATTTCAAAAGGGAACCACTGATTGATGTGTATTAGTTCTCCTTGAATGAAAAAGGGAATAGGAACTTAGATGTTAAATTACATACCTTTAAGTATCTGGCAATTCTAATCAACAAATTATAATATATCGGAATGGGTTAACTTCGCAATAGTTTATTGTAATTAACATTATTTGTGTATTTTAACGAGTTCTACAGCTGCTGTGCAGTAACTTTTAGTTTATCTCTTAAATAACTTCATATCTGCCTGCCAGTGAATGGAGACGTTAAGATGAGAAGCTTGAATTAACTCTTTTGATTTATTTTAAATTAAGTTTTATTTCAACTATTTATTAAAAGTTTGAAATGATAATTTATTTGGGGAGTCCGGAAACCCTGGACTAACCCCCCCCCCCTTAAATACGTCCCTGAGTCATTCAATATCGCATAGAAGTCCATCCCGCACATTCCTAGTGAACGCTTTCGTCGTGAGGGAATGACCATGACCATGACCATGACGTGATGGCTGGCTGTATATAGCCAGAAGGTTTTTGCTGCGTGCGCACCCGTAAAGGGTTTTACCGCAGGTAAGGTATTTGAACGGGATTTTGTAGGATGGATGTAGTGTAGGTTTTCAGATTTGAAGAATTTTGTGAGGTTACAATTTGTACCTTCGGGATGAAAGGAGAATGAGGGAATGTAGACATTACATCCATTTATGGTTCGCTCATTGATTGATTTTGGTAAGGGTTTCGCAAAATTTTGCGGTCTGGTGCCCGTTTTTTTTGGAAGTTCTCGATTGCTTTTATTTAACATTGTTATGTTAAACAACTTGTAGAGATTATGCCCAAAATCCTTGCAGCAGGTATTCATAGTTTTTTATTGAATTGAACGCAAGGTGTCAACCATTGAGACTGCTAAAATTGAATCATTCTACCTAAGTACTTTGATGTTCGTAGGCCATCGATAAAACCTGTTTTGTGGTCAGATAATGCACTACAGGAGTCCAAGATGAGAACTATTTTCTTCGCACTGTTAGCCTTACGATCAGGGACGTATCCCCCAGGAGGTCCGGATTCCCCCCCCCCCCCAAATGACATTTCAAACTTTTAATAAATAGTTGAAATAAGAGTTAGTTTAAAATAAATCGAAAAAGTTTATTCAAGCTTATCTTAACGTCTCTATTCACTGTCAGGCAAACATGAAGTTATTTAAGAGATAAATGAAAAGTTACTGCACAGAAGCTGTAGAACTCGTCAAAATATACAAATACTGTCAATTATAATAATGTATTGCACAGTTAAAGTTCCTATTCCCTTTTTCATTCAAGGAGAACTAATACTTCAAATGCATCAATCAGCGGTTCGCTTTTTAAATATCTGATTACTGCTTATATCACTTTATCCCAGATATAAGAACAAAAAATGTGCAATGTGCAAGGCCTTTCTACAGACTTTATCCAGAAAAAACAAGACAAAAACAATATTTTCTAAGAACAATTTGTAGAAGCTTGGGTAGAGAAAGTCATGTAAATATAATATATTACATGTGTTTTTATTTTTAGTAACATGATAAAAACACATCCCTCATTAATTATTTATTAAAAGCAAATAATTCAACGTAGATTTTTTGGAACCCCCGGAAACTGAGTTCTAAATACGTGCCTGCTTACGATTATACACTCAGGCATGACTGGTAAATCATTATGCTGACAATGGAATTCTGGAGATAAGTCCATGTCAATCTCTAAAACTGTAACCAAGAGGATTATCCCGTTTTAGTGTATTTCAGGCTATACTATACCTATGGAGAAACGCACTGAAGTCCTCTACAAGTTGAAAGTAGCGCATGTCTCCAGCTATATTTGTTATGGCGCTGTTATGTATAATACACTCTGGCAGTTCCACAAGGATTGAACTGCGATGTGTAAATGTTAGCTTCAGTGAGACGGTGGGAAACCTGTCTTAAGCATCCGCTTGTAATAATTTCCAAAATGAGAAGTTGATCGAAATCTTGTGATCTTTATACTCAAATTCACTGCACAATACCATGTCTTCCAAGTAAGTCATTGCATATGGACATATACTGGGGCTACTTAATGGTTACATTATGATTACGTTATAGTTACGTAATGATTACATGTAGATCTGCTAGTAAATGTTTCCTGTGTTTATCTGATAGTGTTGACTAAGATCGTTTTAAAATTATGGAAAGGTAATATTTAATTCATTCCTCTACATCTGTGACTACAGCTTATATATCGTCTGATCTTTATACTCCTGTACGCCAGTTTAGAGGTTATGCTAGACGATCATTATACTCAACTATTCATTCTAAGATTACTGAAGTTAATTAAGGGTATGTATGACTGAAATTTCATGAAAATCGTGAAAATAACGACTTTTTTATTTTAATTCTATAAAATAATTTAGACATTCCCGAATGTGAAAAATGCATAATTTGCCTCCGAACGCCATTTTTAAATGCTTATTTAAATGTCGGTGGCCTTTAAACTCTGTCAGAGTCACGCCCTCTTTTGCCTACATCCACATTCTTTGTCTGTTTTCCGTTCTTAAATTTTCAATTCAAGAAAAGAAAAATAAGGCTTTAGAAGACAAAATAGTTCCTAAAATGTTGCCAATATATCAGAGGCTGGCTTCTACAACATTACTAGAGAGGTGCAAAACAGGAAAAACACAGAATGCCAATGAATCTTTGCATCATGTCATATGGAATAAGTGCCCAAAGGAAGTTTTCATTTCAAAACAAAAATTGGATCTTGCTGTTATTAAAAGCATCAGTGAGTTTATGGGTAGTCTTAAGTCATTGGCGCTGCAGCAAAATATCAGAGGTGAAAGTGTAGTAGACTCAGCAAGGAAAACTTCAGTGCAGCGAGATCAGACTCCTATCCTGCAAAGCAAGAAGCGAAGTTGTGCAGAAGAAAAGCAACATCTAAAGAAGAAAAAGGTGGGAAAAGCACCAACAGAGGAGTGGAAAAAGAAATCTGAGGGTCCAACCTATCAGCCTGGTGGATTTTAATGTGAGTTATGCAATCAAATCTTTAATCGTTGTTTTCTCAATGTTCATATTTTCAGCATTTTTCTTCCCGTAAAATGCTCCTTGCGATGCAGTTTTTTTACTACATTTATGAAATTTCCTACACAGGTTCAGAATATCATGAGGAATGGAAATTGCCCTAGGTTTTATTGTGCAATGTATGTAAGCATATATTTTTAATTTTCAAACACAAAACTTACAGCTTTTTAGACAAAAAAGAAATATTTGTAAATTAAAAAAAAATTGTGACCTAAACTAAAGGAGACAAAGAAAATCCCAGAGCAATTTCACAAAGTATGTGTATTATGAACACAGCGTTAAAATATTAGACCAAAATTCAAAATATTTTGTCGCAAGGGACTTTTTCAGTGACGTAACAAAAAACATACAACATTTATCATAATTTCTAAACTGCTGGAGAAAAATGGTTTAAATTTTGGTTGTAACATGTTTACATTATACTGCACCTATGGTGTAAATTTGAAAAATCTAGCATTATTAGTTCAGAATTTGAAAATTTCAGTCATACATACCCTTAAAACTTTTTAATTTTAATTAAGCGAAAGTTATTAATTGTATTTTCAGTCTCTTTTAATGCGTTTGGGACGCAGAATCATGTGTTTTCAGCGCTGCGGCAGATACCGTGTACTTGTAATAGGTTTAATACGTGTATTGTGGTCACTACGGGACAGCATTTTCTGTTGCTTTGAAGGTCCAGTAAAAACTGTCTAAAACGGACCCCTTTATGCCGGAAACTTGGAAAACGGAAAGTAAATTTCGGAGTGGAGCTATTTCCCATGAAAAATTATACTCTAAGTCGAAAAGCTACCTAACGCGGAAACGGAAATATTTTTGAGCAACCGTTTGCGTAGATAACCTGATTAAAACTGTGTACTTTATGTGTAATGACTTACAAAGCATGTATTTTAAAAAGTCGAATAATTTTGAGGGCGACTATGATTGCACCGAATTTCTATGAAGCATAAAGTCAAACTGTAATCGTTCGAAGAAAAGGGAAAACAAGACATTAGCTCTCTCAACTCTCCTCCAACATACATGTTAATGGTTACAACTGGGTACAAGGGTACACCCTCAACAAGGATATAACTGTTTTGTAGTGTGTTCGTTCTCAGTTTTGTTGTTACAAGGGATCAGCACGAGTGGAAGAAAACTCTGAACTTAGGTGATTTTTAAAAACACAGTTTGTATGAACACATTCTGTAAAATGAGTTCTAAGCATATTATCACTGAAGGAAAAAATTAAGGTTGTTGAAGTACACAAAAAGAACAAACGTCCAGCTAAATAATTAACTGTGCTATGTTGTTGTTTTCAAATGCTAGGCTTTGGCAATGAAACCATTAGCTCTCTTGCTCTCCAATATTTCTGTGTAGTGAGTCCGGCAGGTAGGGCTTCACGGATTAAAAGATGTTCTTAAGTCATTTCCTCTTCTTTGTTGCACAGAGGGCAATTTGGACTTGTATAAATTCCTAATCTGTGTAAGTGTTTGGCCAAATAATCATTTTATGTGAGTAATCTAAAATTTGATACTGCAGCTTTACGTGGGATTTCTGGAATAATTTCTGGATTTTTAATTAAAATGTTCCATTTTTTATATTTGGATTTGTTAGATATTGATTGGTTTTGTTTGTTTTTATATTTACTTTTAATTAATCTTTCTATGGATGTAAAGGGTAAGTTTTTACTTTTGTTCTGAATTAAATTTGCACCTTTTTTGGGCAAGAAAATCAGCTGATTCATTTCCAGCAATTCCTCAATGTGCAGGTATCCACTGTAATATAATTCTTTTCTGTAGTTTTTGAAGTTGTTGGATCATTTTGTGACATTCTTTAATTTGGATTGACCTCATTTTATATGAACTTATTGCATATAATGCTGCTTTGGAATCAGAAAGTATGATAGCATTTTTCAATTTATCTATTCTGTATAGAAGGTGTTGGAGTGGAATATGAATAGCCGTTACTTCTGCCTCAAAAATTGTTGTGTGGTATCCTGCTGGTTGATAGAATGAGAACAGTGCACACTTAATTCCTGCCCCTGAGTTGTCCAAGTTAGATCCATCTGTGTAGATATGTAACCATTCTTCAGGTGGGTATCTATTGTTCACAGTTTCTAATGCTAATGCTTTTAGTACAGGTTTGGAAGTTTCAGATTTTGTAACTATTTGTTCTACATCTAATTGAATATTAATAGGTTCAAAAGTCAGTGGGTTTTCTTTAGAATTAGGAAGATTCAGATGGGTTTTTAATTCCGTAACTTTGTGTAGGAAACTTGTTTGTGTTTTGATCTTAATTGGTTGTAGTAATCTTTTCTCCCATTTTGTTGTTTTTAACCGCAACATTTTTTCATGTTGTATTAGTGCCTGCTCCTCTAAAGTTAGATGTATTGGATAGTTCCGAGTTAAGGCTTACATTGCCGTGATTGGAGTTGATTTTGCTGCACCGGTTATAAGTCGCAGGGCCTGATTTTGGCATAGTTCTAGGTGATTTATGTTAGAACTGTTTGCTGTAATTATTACCTCTGCATTATAAACAAGTATTGATTGGCTTGATGAATGTTTTGTATGTGGTGTTCAGTGTTTCCCGATTACTGCCCCACTTGTGTCCAGCTAATCTTTTCAAAATTGAAATTTTTGTTGTTGATTTATTTACTACTGTTCTTAAACATTTTGTTTCATATGTTTGTTTCAGGTTTGTTTGCTTGAACTGCAGATTTAGTTTAGGGATTTTCTTTTTTAAGCTAAATATTTGGAATGTTGTTTTTGTTGTCAGTCCACTTTTACAATAGTATCAGAGCCTTTTCCATTGAAGTATTGGATTTCTTATTAACTGTGCTATTTAAAGTGTGGAAAACTGAGATTCATAAGATTAAAAAAAAATAGCAAAGACGAGCTAAAGGGAGCAGCGTCACAAAATCTACAGAGTTTGATGAGCTAAATCGTGCTGTGTTCGAGTAGTTTGTTAGTGCGCGCGCACCAACATTTCCGAACCATTGTTTCAAACTCAACCTTTAGAGACAGCAAGAAAATTAGGCAAAGACAATTTCACAGCCTCCAGTGAATGACTCGAGAGTTTCAAACGTCCCCATAACATTGTTTTGAATTCTGTGTATGGTGAAGGAAATAATGTTGATATGCAGACAGTTGCAGATTGGAAAGGGAAAATTGGGAACAGACAGAGAAACTAGGCTGTAAACCACAATTACTGTATGTAATACAGTACATAATACATATCAGCCTATTATTATTATTATTATTTCATTCTATATTATTCCTTCACTATAAACCTATGCGACTATAGGTTCTGTAATTTCTTTCTATTCAAACACAAATCTCTGGAAACCTGTGTAAATGGAAAATAAATGCCTGAACGTTCGCGCTCCGTTTTAGAGAGGCTTTACTGTATTTTGAACACTGAGGTGGGTTGATTTTTGGGAACTTTGAATGAATTTTGGGCCCTTTTTTGCAATTTACGTCCTCTAACGTTAAGTCATATCGGACGATGAATGAATTGGGTGAAATGATGCTCAAATGAGTCCGGGGTCCATGGAGCTTAGAGTTACCCGATATTCCTCTATCAGGATAAGGGAAAAACCCCGGAAAAACCTTATCCAGGTAACTCATACTGACCGAGAATCGAACTCGGGACCTCTTGAACGTGAGGCAAGAGGTGAGGCTACCGAAGCGGGCATTTTGGGCATTGAAGAGATACTCTTTGGCTATTTAAAGGTGTTTTGATCACCGGAACAGCTGCTTTTAGGTGTTGTGGCAGGCATTTTCAGTCCCTTTTAATGCATTTTGAAAACCGAAGAAGTATGTAATGAGGATACGCTAGTTGTTCTAAGATAGGAAATGTGATTAGTGTGGACAGGTTAGCCTTTAACTTAGGTTAATATGAATGAAGTCTAATTTAGTTGGAAATGAGATATATGTCTGATTTGAATATCTAGTTTAAGCTTAGGTTAGACCCGATAACGTAAGTTTGGTCAGGTTAGGTTAAACACAATCTGAAAATTTTTCTTTGTGCTCTTCATTATTTTAGTATTATGTTGAAATTTTGAATAGTGTCGCTAATGAGGGGAGAAGTGCATAGTGAAAGATTCTCTTTAAGATAGAAAGGTTGAAAATAGCCTGGTTAAGTTAAAATGGGTACAGTATCTATGAAATTTTCTTAATGCTCTAAATTCACTGAGTAATTTTACGTAATGAAGATCCTGACTGCTAATCCTTGAAGTATTCTATATGACGAATATCAAAGAATTGTTTTTGATGTCAACTCGTATAAAAGTCATGAGTAGTTACGGGATCTTTCTTGAATAAGAGTCATATAAATGATGCAGTTACTGACGTGATCGCGTCTCTATCTAAGAATGGCATTGGATCTGTGACAGTATTCCACTTAATAAGTCACTTAGATACGTTTTATTGAGCACGGTGTTAAGTAATCGTCACGACCTGGTAGTACATCCTCATATATCTCTACTGGAGAACACAAATTGTATTTGATAACTCGTGAATGTATATTCTCTATGATTACCTCGGATGCCATCTAAGGCTCTTCGTGCACAAACTAGATGATTGAAAAAATATCTAGCCAGACTGAGAAAATATCTAAATATGTCATGTGTAAATTAGTGTAATTCCCTCCCATAGAACAAAAGGAGTGCCTACCCTAATCTAATTGAACGTTGAACTTAAAATAGCTGTCTGTAACAAATTTAAAAGTATTGTCTTTGTTACTATGCGACTATCCGACTTTCATATTTTGTGTGGTTTGGCTTTTGTTTACTGTATTCAGCAGGCTTCCGTAGGTTTCGCTGTGATGCATTGCACTTCTGTTACATTACAAGAGATTGCGGTCGGCCTGGGTGACTCGGTTGGTTAGGCGCTGCCAAACTCAACGTAAGGAGGTGGGTTCAGACACGGATAAAGCTAAAGGCTCTAAGTGTGCTTAAAAATGATATTCCCATGTCAATAGATTTACTGGCATGTAAAAGATGTCCTACAGAACAAAACTTCTGCCACAACGGCAATTGTTTAATTGCCGTATTGTGATTACACCTATTTGAATGCTGATATGCCTGCTGTCTCATTATAAGAACAGTGTCCCTGGCTCTTGGTTTTTAAAGGGCCCGCATCGCCCTTCTCATTTTCGCCATAGCTTCCTAAAGTCTTTGGGCACTAATGAATTTAATTCTTGATTTTGTACTCGCTCGCCATGTAAAGGTGTGGCCACCGGCAGCGTAACATGGTGATATTTAAAGATGACGTTAAGTACTGGTATCAGTGAAAGGTCCAGTGATTCACATTATACTGAAATACTGCCCGCCTCTGTAGCGCAGGTGGTAGCGAGTCTGCTTCACATTCAAGAGATCCAGAGTTCGAAATTCGGTCTGGGTGAGTTATCTGAATAAGGTTTTTTCCGATGTTTTCTCTTATCGTTAAAGATAATAGTCAAGTAACTCGAAGCTCTATGGAACCTGGGCTCATTTGAGCATCATTTCATCCATTTTATTCATCGTCTGATATGACATAGCACTGGAGGATGTAAATTTAAAAAAAATATTGAAACAGTGGCAAAAAACGTGTGAATTCTTGTAATCATTGTATACACTTATGAAATCATATATTTTGGGATGATGATGGGGATGGTGATGACAGTGAAAGACTTTCCCCTCGATGGCTAAATTGTTTCATGTACTATAAAATATCCAATTTGGTCGAATACATAGGGAGTCCAGTCTGGCGGACATTTTTCGACTATCTTTAAAACCCCGGCCTCAAACCAAACGGTTCTTGCATAGTTGATGTATGAGTTACTGTAAGAACCAAGTTGTGGCTAGAGAGCCTCAAAGCCGGGATCATTATAAACTTTGACTGATCACAAAAGACGATTCGTAACTTAAGGGGTAAGAAATGATGTTAAATTAGAGGCCTAATTAGAATGTATCTACCTACTTAAAATAAAGAAAATCACTCTGAAAGGTATTTTTATAACTCCATGCTACTAGTTCAAGATGATTTTTCAAGGTCACGTTAAATCAGTCCGAAACAGACACATTTAAAACAATGTGTTGACTTCCACGTCACTTAAATACATCGCAGTCTCGACTTAAGACAATTAAGATAAGTGTAAAACGAAGAAGGTGTGGGTTCGCCAAAATTTTGCAGATGCCATAAATAATTTAAATAAAACTATATATTTAGACACCTATAGCCTATTTTACAGTATATAAGATGTCCCTGTGGAAATTTTTAAACATATTAATAATAATTTGTGATCAGATCTCATGGGTCACTAATAAATCCAGAAACCCAGAGATCGTCTTCAGAACCATTATTGTGACACCGTTTCTTACTTTGTATGCTTACTTCTTTCCAAAATGTTACTCAATCGTAGAACTTCTCGCACGAGTGACTTGAGGCAAAGCCGTTTCTGCCATGAAAGTGTACCCAAATACTTTATCACTTCACATTATTTTTCCATTAGACAGGTTTTTACATGTATGAATCTGAAAGCTGCAATCATATACCTAAACATACCTAATAGCAACGGGATCTCCAAAAGATTTATTTAGCTCACAAAACAGATAAAATACGATTTTTGCAGCAGTGAACTTCAGAAGCAGTATGCAGGAAGACTAAGAATTTGCTTTAATTGCAGCTGAGTCATAAAAAAGAAAAGCTTACGTGCTTAACAGGCTACAATTAGGTTCCCACAGATACGGCCTCTTTTACACGTCTCAAACACACATTTTCTTTTTAAAAATGCCAGGTGTATACATATAACTGACTTTATGTTGGTTTAGCCCTTTCATTCTACTAAACTATTAAATTACCTGAATTCATCAACAAATAGTAGTGTTTATTGACTGTCAATTATGTTCGTTGTTTTGTGTTTGGTTACAACAGTAACTGGTTCCAAAATAGCAATCAGCAATGTGTCAATCCTATTTACATACATGATAATAGAACATGTTTTAAAATGTGTCTCTTTTATTGTTATGAGTTTATTTAACTATCCGTAGGTAAGTCCTTAATGGTGAATGACTGCAGATTAGCAGGAAAAGCGGTTTACCACAAGACAAAGAAATGACAAAACGCAACCTATTTGCTGTAAAGCATAGTGAAAGCATGCGGTCATCTCTGACAGTGACACCAATGATCACGCTTAGGAATTGCTAAACATTAAAGCCAGAACGAAAGGAAATTAAGTTGAACTGTTGCTGGATTTTGCGCAGTGTGCGATAACAAACCATCCCCAATCCTTTGTACAGTTGTTGGTGCGTGCAATGCCTCAGCGAAAGCTTGCAGTTGTACAGTGATAGACTTCAATTTGCAATAAATATTATATATTTTTTTTTGAAAGGAATGATGCTGTTAGCCCATTGGCATTATTAGTAATATCGAGTAAAATATCATGTATACATTTAAGTTTTAAATCTGTATGAATATGATTTGAAAAAGTTAATTTATAGGTAATCGACTCTTTCTTTACATTCATCGGACTAATTATCTATAGAAAGAGATTTTTATTTCAAACTTAACAAAATTAATGATGAATTGCGCTGAGTGTTGCATCTAAATAGATTTAATTCGTAAAATCATTTGAGAGTACAATCACCCTTATTAGCCTTATTTCAACATTAATGCATGTGAAACCGCTGTAACGCAATCGAGAAGAAATTTAAGAATTGCTCCACCACATTTAGTTTCAGTCTTGATATTTATTTTTGTGATTATATAAGTTGCAATCTATAAAACCACAGGAATTTGTCGTAAAACAAACGAAACTATTGTAATGGTTGTGCGTATTATGATACCACAGTATGATACTGACTCATGCTTTTATGCGCAGGTTGGCTGCCCTTTTCATTGGACGTTGGTCATACTGTGAATGTGCTTATAATGGAAGGATAAAGTTGGTTGCTGACAGTGAGAAGAAAACTTTGTGTTATTAGTGGTTTGACAGTGAAAGCGATAATTACTTGAAGATGAAATTCCTTTGTGGCATTTTGTGCTTAGTGTTAAGTGGTACGTATGAACACAACGGAAGTTTTGACAACTTGTGATTACTAAGTTATGATTCAATTACCATAAAAAACGATATGTTACGTATAAACATGTATTGGTGTGTCTCGTGACTCTGTCTCATTGCTCCGCACATTTCAAGCTGCATAACAACTGTTATGAATATACTTATAATTCTTGATCAGGATGGAATAAAATTATGTAGTAAAATATACCTTGTTTCTCTACTGCACATTATTGCGCAGTTCACATGCGGATTTTGGCACGATATAATGTGACATTGGAAGTTTGACATTCGAGTACCTTTTATGTTCGTCGTTAAGTACACGAATCAGAACACAACATTTTATATTTTAAATCTAAATATCACTGTTGTAGTCCACTATTATTGGAGTTAATGAATTCAAATACGTGTCTTAAGAAATTATTAATTTCACACCACGTACGCATTCGCACATATATCTTTGTAAATTTGCGATTTTAGTAGAAATCGTTTAGGCATTGTTTACATTTTAATATGTTATTTTAATAGTTTATATCTTGGCAAGTTTTTCGGTCTTTTTCAGTGAAGGAAGCAATCAAGCAGTTTTATTTTAATAAATTCTTTATCATAGCGAAGCTATTTAATTGCGAAATTTTGTTAGGGTAAACAGATGTATTAATAACGAGCTCCTTGGTTAGCCTCATACATTTTTGTTTCATATTTCTTTATTATTCTCGAATGCTTTATTTTGCTTACGTAAATGTCGCGCACAATATTCCGTACACTTCAAAGTCACAAAATTGACAAAACCTAGCATATTGTATCTTTAATGAAAAACCATTAAATATACACCAAAATACACAAAACATCGCAATGTCACTTTCCAAACTATGTTGTAGTAAAATTTCTGTGAGATTTTCGTGTCAAATTTAACACATTACACCAGAATGTTTTCAATAATTATGAACCTGCAATAGTATACTTAACTTCTCACAAGATACCTAAGAGTACATTTCAGAAGTGTCAGCAATGCAATCATCTTATCTTTAAATAAAATAGTAATAATATTAATAAACTCTGAGCTATTATGTCTATCACAGGCTTGCAGCTAGTGTTAAGGTTTTTATGCAAAGTAATTTCATGGGTATTCAGTAACAAAATCTGTCATGGGTACAGCACTTTTTTGAAAATGATAGTGCAATCTCTCAAGTAAATCAGTATATCTTAATTTTTATTCAGATTTGTAAATGAATATACCAGGGCCCTAATTGTTTAATATCCCTACTTATTAACTGTTTTGTTTGGAGTTGATAAATAAGTTTAAATCACAAGATTTTTTCTTAAACTAGAATTTGTTATGAATTAAAACATATAGTACATAAGCCATTAATATTAATCTCTCTGTTAAGGTTAATGGGAAACAAATAAAATGGTACCAAAATTAGTATTTACCATGTATTTGATCTTAGCAGACGGAACTACTTGTTCATTTGAAAGTAATGAGTCAGTAGTTCAAACACAAACATCACTTAAATTAAGTGATGTTTGTGTTTGAATTACCTACTCATTACTTTCAAATGTTAAATACATCACTGCTTCTAACCTTTTTCTTCAAATAATACTTGTTCATTATTTAGAAAATCATACCATTTCAGTTATAAACTACATTATTAGACACGTCACTTTTTTACCCCCTTTCTCCTCTACCAATTTCTCAAACAAATGTTTCATAAATAAAAGTAATTGAATTTTTCTGTTTTTACTGGTATTGTTTGAGATGTGTGCATGGATCCATTATAGTATCAATTAGTCTCTTTGCTTAGAAAAATTTCACCTGTCATTAACTGCTCTTTTAAATTGAGGGATGGAGTAATTTCCAGAACTCACATTTCTGATAGTCCAAAAAAAGTTATTTTTAGACTTGGAATAAACTTGCCAGAACTTTTTGTTGATAAATGCAGCTGTTACTGCTGTTTGGCTAATATAGATATTGTATTTACTAGAACAGAAGTAACCTTTCTCCTACAATTCTTATGTAGATGATTATCCTTCAATCTTTCCTTCAAAAGAACTTCATTGTCATATTTTGTTTCTATCTAATTGGAAAATAATAATACTTAGTCTTTGCTGATATTTTTGTAGTGCCTTTTATGACATAACCAGCCTTGTTAATATTTACTTGGTAAAACTTGAGATTGAGGTAGTCCAACTACTCCAATATCTGTGCATTATATGTTGGAAACACAAAATGTAATATAGATAACAAATACACAGCTTTGATATGTGTGCGTCACTTTAATTTTTAATAAAATACACAAATACTACCCAAAGCAAATTAAGAAACAATGCTAAGGAAAAACAGATTTAAGTTAGTTTTTTCTAAAACCCTTTTAACTTGAAAGTTGCACACAGAACATTTCGCTAAAATCTCTTATAATGTTCTTCCTTTCTATGTGACAACAAACTTTGCTGTTCAGAATGATTCTTTCTGGTCAACCCATAGGTAGCAACTGAAAACTAAAGTGAACTTGGGTGGACTTTTTCACTCCCCTGTCGGTCATAGATGAAACATTGGGGAAACTTCTGAACTCGAACGGCCTGGAAAACCTCAACAAGGTACAACAGTGGGGCTATTTCCAGCTCATATCATCAGTAGCTGTCCTTGAATGATCAAATTTTATTTTTTTCAGAATGGGGTGATTTATTCTTAATCCTTTTGCAGTAGGCATTCACTGCTGCTATGACAGTATTTATGAATGACTAATTCATTTTTTAAAGTGAGGTGCATCTTTGAATTATTTGGGATACTTATATCTAAATAAAGATATATTGAGTTACGGAAAATTCAGTTTGAATTAAAATTAAATTGAAATGCCCATTTTTATTTTTTAAAACATTCCCAAAATAGCTGTATAAATAGTATCAAATTATGCTGACCTTTTTTGTATCTTTGTTTAAAGTATGAGCATATTAATTTTTTTACTTTCCATTTACTCACATATTAGTCGTTATAAAGAACCTCTATGTAAAGTAACTAATTTCCTTTGAACTTAAATAAATAACTATTTTCTGTAAAGTCTTAATATTGAATTTGCTTGCAAGCTATATTCTTAGCCGTGCAGAAGAATTCTATGATTATATAAAAAATATGCCGCTCACATATACCTTTATCTCTTAATCTTGTACACATTATGCAAACTGCTTTTCTATGTTAATTGATAAAACATTTTCAGAAATTGCTTTATTGCATATTTCCTTTCTGTACAATAAGAGAGGAATAGTCAACTCTTTTATGAATGGTCTGCTATATATTATAGCTTTGAAATTTCATCCTCTTTGAATAACCAAGAGGAAAAAAGACATTTCCCATTTGGAAAAATATAAATAATTTTAAAAAACAAAGAGTGGTTATGCAAAATGAATTGAAAATGAAGAGGAATTAAGAGACATTTCCCAAGAAATGTAATATATACATTTCATTTGTAATGAAAGTATCCTAAATAAGTGACATTTTTATTAAATTTAAGAGCATTTTGGAGAAAATCAAAATGTTCAAACATGTTTGCATGCAAAGGCTAGTTTGGAATGAGGAATTCTCTTCAAAATCTTCATGTCATATTTCTGTAAGGTACTGAACTTGAATATCAAATTTTGGGTTTTAAGTTTTACTGTTCACAGACACTAAAACAGGAAATCACGAGAGCAAATTTTTTAATGAAATACAGTACTTCCCCTTATTACTATACATATTACAGAAAGTAAAATGTACATAAGGCTCCTCCTCTCTCTCTTTCTCTCTCTCTCTCTCTCTCTCTCTCTCTCTCTCTCTCTCTCTCTCTCTCTCTCTCTCTCTCTCTCTCTCTCTCTCTCTCTCTTTCTCTCTCTCTCTTTCTCTTTCTCTTTCTCTTTTTTTGTTAGGTAACATATTGCTAACTTTCCCTCTTCGAAAATTTACTGTGATATTTACATTATTGTTTATAGGCATTTTACTTTTTATGTTTTCCTAGTCCTTGTTGGCACTCTAAAAATTAGGAGGCAATTTTTCATTTTAACAAATAAATAATATCCATCATTTCTGTACAGTTTTTGTAAACTTCTGAACCTTTAATAACTTCCATCAGTCATCCCTTGGAAAAGTTTCTGTTTTGTAATAATTGTTCAATTCTTTTGTAAATATGGCAAGACTTATGCAAACAGGGTACATATAAACATATGTATTCATAACACTACAAGAATTGCTGTATTATGTGTCATAATAACAAAATTTCTTTCATATATTTTTAAGCATCATATATTTAAAATCATTTCATGCATCCCAAAGACAAAATATTCATATCTATAATTTTTATGTTAGGTGTCGACAGATAATGACAAGGATGTTGTAATTTCAACTTTCTTAGAGAAATGAAAAATATAAGAAAGAAGCTATGTAAATTTACTGCCAATTTTAGCCATTTATACAAAGATGTAAACAGTTTCTGTTAACTGGAAGTGGTTTGCTGTCTTGCTGATATCTTTATATGACATACCTGACTGTTACAAGATAATTCCTGTTTAAATAAGAGAGAGAGCAAGTTCAGATTCATGTCACTCCAAGTTCTAGTGTATCAACACAGTCAACAATAGATTCAAAGTTTATAAGTCTAATAAGTTTTCCTTTGAGTAAAGCATTTGTATGCACTCCTAATGAGTATACAAGGCTCTGATAGGCCAGAGCTTATCTGCGTAACTATCCTTCATGTTCATGGCCACCCCTGGTCTCTGATGTATGACATGAATTGTAAAGCAACTTCCACACAAATTGTTTATTTTATTGATATTCTGTAACTACAGGATACAAGTTTCTCATTTTTGTGATAGTTGTTATAGCTTGTGTTATGAAACAGAAAATATGCATCAGGTACTGTATAGAGCCTAGAAATTGGTAAATAAGATCTGAAGCTTTCCTGGTGACAAACATATTCTAGATGTTCTCAGGCTTCGAGCGAGGTGTACTGATGAATAGCCCTCGACGTTTGGGAACATACATCTCTCCCATCAGAATGATGAATGATTAAAGCGGTGGAAAACCTAGTATATATACCGTCTGCCACAGCAGCTGGCATGGACCAATAGAAAACATGGGATGCTTCCATTAGGTCAGTGTGAGCATACCTCCTAGAAAGCGGACTACTTACGTGGATATTCATTCCACCAGAATCTGTGACTTTTGGGCTGGTTGATTTCCATTTTTAAGACTGGTTTCTGAGAGGAACTAAACTGTAATCCAGCATCATGGTTCAGCTGAGAGGAAATGGCAGAGCCTCCTGATGATGGGAGAGATGTTCATTCCTAAAACATTCCTGTTGATGATTATTCATCAAAACACCTGGCATGAAGTCAGAGAACATCTAGAATAGATAAGAAATCCGTAGTCTTTGCTTTATTTTATGTTTGTCATACTAGGGAAAATCTCAGTATATGTGACAAAAAGGAGCATTACCAAATTATCAAGGATTATTAAAAAACGGAATTCCCATTTGTTTTGTATGTACGTCTTATATATTTATTGCACTCGGTATTTTATGCATTCTAAGTTTCATTAATTGCAGAAGTAATTTCATTTTGCTGTATAAGGTTTCAGTTTCAGGGAGTTGAAAGGCATGCTCTTAGTCATTCACATAACAGATCTCTTCAACCTAGATTATGTGAATGTGGTATCAGTAAAGCATTCATTATATTTCCTCTTCATAATAAAAATATCATTCATCTCGCGCTCATTAGTATATTATCCACTTCCTTCACCTTCACACCAGGCATTGGGCTGAGGATAGAGGATGGTATAGAGGAACAAGAATCCCCTAACACCAAGATAATGGTACAACTAGGGAAGTTAAAGAAGTAAAGAAAATAATTAGGAGTAGGACTGGCATCAACATTTACAGCTTAACTCTTGGAATAAAGTTGTTTCTGTATTTCTTGGAAAAGATATAATGTTCAGAATTTGGTATGTTGAACTGAAATTTTAAAATTGCTTTGATTGTGATTGCTAAAATGAGCTATAGCTTTATAATATGCACACATTGCCCATTTCTCTTGTTATTAGGGTGAGTAAGTCCTAACAAAGTGGGTATATCTAGGTACTGATTACACAGAAAATTGAAGCTAGTTACAGTGGAGTAATAAATATTACACAAATAAAAATATTTGTAACTTATAATCCACGTATCTTAAGAAGTTGATGTTAAAACTTCTTTCTTCTTTTTTCAAATCGATTTTGAAGGCATTTTGCATTCGTCCTCAGTGAAAAAAACTCTGTTGTTAAGGAAAACTTGGTTACTATGTTTTCCTTTTGCTATGTCACGTTTCCAGCACCACCAACTGAAGACGAAACAAACCTAAAAACAGAATCAATTGCCGGTATGTCAAAATTCATTACGTGATGTTTATTTTTTAAAATAAATATTTTCTCCCACACTATTAACTCTATTTTCTAAAAAATATAAAATTCCTAATAATAAAAAATCTGATATTTATCAATTTAATTGTTTGGATTGTGATAAAGTTTATATTGGAAAGACGAAACCTAGTTTGGAAACCAGAAAGAAAGTACATTTTTGTAACATTAAATATAAACAAATTGATAAATTGGCCGTATCAGATCATTTTTGGTCATTTAACCATGAAATAAATCCCAAAGTTAAATTATTAAAACAATTAAATGGTCGCATAGAGTTTGTTTCCCCGAGGACGAATGCAAAATGCCTTCAAAATTGATTTGAAAAAAGAAGAAAGAAGTTTTAACATCAACTTCTTAAGATAAGTGGATTATAAGTTACAAATATTTTTATTTGTGTAGTATCTAGGTAGTATTTAAAGGTCTGGAATAGTTGCATCATTCTCAACCAAAATAGTATACATAATTTTATATTCAATATTTTCTTCATAATTGTTGGGTTCAGCATAATACACTCCAGCCAGTAACACATTAAATCACTAGTCCTTCATTCTCCTTGCATAAATATCTAAGATTACAAAAGTTTTTCAAAGTTCTATTTAAGAAGCTAATTAAATTACTGGTGTTTTTCAGCTACAATTGTGTTCGGTGGGACATTATTAGGAGCAAAGGAATGTACAAGAGGACCAGCATATTGGTGTCAAAACCTTACGTAAGTGATTTGCAGTCATAAAATATTTGATGTGTTGCATTCACATTTTCTCTTGTCTTCTACAAACTATATTTACAAATGTTCATTTCTTTGTGTACTTAGCAGCTGAACATTACAAAACTTGTCATACTGGATATTTTCTTTAAGGTTTAAGGCCAATAAAGGGATACAGTAAGCTAAAGCAACACTTGAGTCTTTTAAGAGCTAATTGCTATGTGATGTCTTTGAAATTCTCTTTACGTAGCTAAGAGATAAAAAGTGAGTAGCTTTCTATTTGAGTTCAAACTAATAATAAGGCATATATGGGAAATGATGGGCTTCACACAAAAAATTGATATAAATTGTGTGCCTTGATGAGATCTAATTTTTGTCATATTACAGCTTAACATATGGAAAAATCATTTTTTATTTTTCAGATATATATAAATATATACATATAATTTATATATATATATATATATATATATATAATATACTTCAGATATATATGAATTTCAATTTCATTTATCATAAACATTTAAGTAATTCTAGTTAATTGATGGAAATTAATAATTTCCTCATATTAGCCATATATAGGCTAAGGTTTTTGATAGATTGAGTCAGTATGAAAAATTCAATGCCATGGCCGGGATTTGAACCACGGATGAAACCTATGACTCAAGTACTTATGATAGTAAGTCGCTACAAATGGTGTATCTCAGATGCGAGAGCCCCTAGTGGTTTACTGGGGAAATATACGAGTTAATGAAGAATTTGTCAGGATGTAAACAAGGAGATCCGTGGTTCAAATCCCGGCCATGGCATTGAATTTTTCATGTTGACTCAATCTAACATTTAAGTAAGATTGGTATTTCAATCAAAATTAAGTGCCATTTTTTAGAAAATGAAAATCTTCGAAAACTTGTCAGTGGAAAAAATGTTAGGGAGGATTTTCTTGAAAATATTTGTCTCACATCATTTGATCCACATTAGAATAATGGATACACACACACTTTTTCCATTTCTTTTTTTGGTATCAGAATTTTTGATAGAAGAGACTTTTTCCTCAAATTATTGTAAGTAAAGGAGAAAGTACAAAGTAATTTAAACATATTTCTTATGGCATATTGTTAAGCAGTGTCACATTATTTACAGAAATGCTGCTTCCTGCCATGCAGTGAAGCATTGTATCCAGACAGTATGGGTTCACCAGCAGCTACCTCCAGACAATGATGATGTATGTCAGATCTGCAAGGATATGGTGAAACAGGCTCGTGATCAACTTCTGAGCAATCAAACTCAGGTATGTGAAGCATTATCCAGTTAAGGTACAAGTAATGTGAGTGTGGTAAGAGTTTACTAACTCACTGAATGTCACATTGTTAATGTTTACATTGTTCTACACTGCAAGAATTAGAGGAGGAAAATCTTGATGATGAAGCTACATTAAATTATAAGGCAGCCATTATGAAAGGCATTGTCGATGAATTCTGAGAAATAGCACAGGAATTCAGAATCAGATGCTGTGAAAAGCAACACTTATTTTTATTGTGCAAAATGGCAAAGATCTTTTGAGTAGTAGCATTCAGATTAACAGGTATAAATGAGAAAGAATATCTAAGGGAAAGAATCTAGGCAAATAAATGCATGCTCTAATTACCTAGATTTGTATTAAATTGTCTTGTGTATTCATTATTTTACTTTCTTTTTTTAATTATTAAAAGACAGTAATATCTTATCTGTTGCTCATTTTTTCATATTGTATGCTGTTCAAGAAGAACTTTAGTTTATCAGATTTGGCATACCTGATATAAAATTGTAGAGGGACTTAATTGTATGTAGACAGTACATTGTGTTTAACAAATTTGTACACATTTTCTTTCAAGGTTATGGAAGTTTAGAAGTAATAGTACTCTCAGTGGTTAACACCAATGGAATTATACTCATGGTACAACGCTCATGTCTTAACATAAGTAAACTACTGTTTACAAATAAATCCAAATGAAAACACATTATTTTAAAAGTTACTGCAACAGTAAATGAATGCAGAATAGTAAGAAAGGAGTGTTTGAGCCTGGACTGTTATGCAATAAAAAACCTAGCATGAGTTAGTAATAAAACTTGAGGGGAAGCTTTTTATATATGGCACATTTTACAGCTGCTTTATATCTAATGTCTTTATACAGGAGGATCTGAAGCAGGTGTTCGAAGGATCATGTAAACTTATTCCACTGAAACCTGTGGCAGATGAATGCTGTAAGCTTGCGGATGACTTCATACCAGAACTGGTGGAAACATTGGCTTCTCAGATGAATCCACAAATTGTGTGTTCTGTGGCTGGTCTGTGCAACAGTGCTCGCATTGACAAAATGCTGGCAGAGAGGAAGGTAATTTTTATTGTGATGCTGCAAACATGTTACCAATGTAATCTTAAATCATCATTGAATTAAGTATGCAGCAAGGCAGTGCATTCATTGACTAAGGAAATGATACTATAGTACTACATTGCTGAATCATGGAATATTAATTATAAGTTTTTATGTAATCCAATCGATTTCACTATGTATTAAGCACTATGAATGGGCTGTACACAAGTATTTAAAACATTCAAAAGTTAATATAAATTGATCTTGTAATATATTGAAATTTAACTGTATTGAAACACCACAGTGAAGCAAAATAATTATTAAATTATAGATGAGCCGTTTAACTGTATTGGAACACCACAGTGAAGCGAAATAATTATTAAATTATGATGTGTAATAAATATGACTCATCTATAATTTAATAATGATCTTGTAATGTTCAAAGTCATACAGCAGTTTTCAAGTGAAACAACTCTATACACTTTTTTAAAACTTAATACTTAAAACATTACATCAAGTATGTTAAAGAGCAAATGAGTAAAATTGTGGTTTTTTCATCCCCATCATACAGTGGGATGCTGACATCCATAGCTGTTAAAAAGCACTCAATAACTAATTAAAAAAAGATATAAATAATAAACAATAAATAGGGTGTGTATGGAATTGCATACTAAACTGCTTTTTATGAGTGGTGAACAAACTTAAATAATCTTTTTGAGTCAAACTAGTATACAATCCTCCACTTATTGCTAGTATTTACCTAGAACACGTTTCGTTATGATCTTCCTAACATCATCAGTTGTTATATACAAATGTAATAATTTGTAAACTAAAAAGCTTCACTTATAAGAAATGATGACCGTTTTTCTTACAAATTGACTAGGATCGCGATTACATGAATTATTAATTCACATCAGCTCGAACCATCAGCAACCACATTTACAAAAGAAAAAGAAAGCAACAGCATATTCAGTTCATTTACATATCACCCAAAAACATTTAATAAATTTAAAAAGATCTTCAAGGAACAAAATATCACCTTGGCACCTACCAATAGACAGTTTTAAAGTTGCTAAATTCAAAAACAAAAGATGAAATCCCATCAGTTAATAGATCCGGAATATATCAGATAAGTTGTAAGAATTGTGAAAAATGCTACATAGGTCAAACTAAAAGAAATCTAAAAACCAGAGTCAAAGAGCACTTTAGAAACATCAGATTGAAACAAGAAGATAAGTCAGCAGTAGCATTTCACTTTTGGAATGAAAACCATGACATTGATCCAAATCCAAAATTATTAAAAGGAGTGATAAACCAAAATAAATTGACAACATGGGAGAACATATTCATATGGAAAAATAAGGATCGCGTAATGAACTTTGAAATCCCACCTGTAGATAATTTGACAAAGAAGTTCATAGTTCCACCATCAGAGAGAGAGAGAGAGAGAGAGAGAGAGAGCAGACAACAACAGATGCCAGTTGGAAAGAGATTGAAAATGGAGGCGAATGTCTTTGAAACTAGTCTCTCATAAATATAAACAAGTGACGAGTATTAATAAACCAACTACAAATAGTTTCTGAGATTAAGCTCGTTAACGTTACCGTTGCTAGATGTCACTATGTTTATTTTAGTACTACCAACATCTGAAAATGAAACAAATTTAAAAACAGAATCAAATGCCGGTATTTCAAAATTTATTACGCGATGTTTATTTTTTAAAATAATTATCTTTAAATCTATTGCACCACTTACCATCTAGCGACAATAACATTAACGAGTTTGATGGTTCGAGCTGATGACATGAATGAGATACATACAAAATTGCGATCCTAGTTAATTTGTAAGAAAAACGGTCATCGTTTCTTATAAGATAAGTGAAGTATTTTAAGTTACAAATTATTATATTTGTATATATTTGTTTGCTTCACTGTTGATAGCTTCATATTTTACATAATCATCAACTGTTGTCGACTAATGGATGTTGGTTTGGTGCTTCATTTTATCATAGTCCTTACACATTGGAATTAAATAATCTTGTATGGCTTAGTGGGCATTGTCACATTTTATAATAATAATTTTTATTTTTAAAGCAGTTTTAATGTTCATTCTACTAGTGAAAATAATATCACATACAGATACATGCCCTAAATGATTCAAAGTTCACAATTTTCAGTTGATTGCTCCAACAGTGCAAAATGACTGTGATGGCTGCAAGATAGTGATAGACACGTTGGAAACAAGGCTCCAATTTATGCGCAGAGATGAGGTTCTTAACAGGATACTCAAGGTAAGAATTTTTTTATGCTTTGAACTCTCTTCTCAAACCTGTTACTTGGACCAAGATTTATTTATAATTGTTTTTTTTTTTTTTTTTTTTTCAGGCCTGTGGAAAACTTGGTAGTTTATCTGATGGCTGCTCTGCTATTATGATAACCTACTTTAACAACATATACAATTATCTCAGAACCCACCTGAAGTCTAAATCAGTGTGCCATACTGCAGGTGTATGCTCCGCTCAGTATCATGTTCATAGGGTATGTGTAATACAGCAGCACTATATTTAACATCTTAATCCATCATAACATCTTAACATCTTAATCCATGTATAGCAGTCAGACTATCTCTAATGATTATGATTTAATAATGATAACTTATGTTGTGAATTAATAAAACTATTTGTAGTCAGTTTTTCACACTACATAATTTGCATTTTTATTTTTTGAGGGACTAGTTTTGGGAGGTATTGATTCCATTTTTAGCCTGACTGTACAAATAGTTTTATCAATTAACTTGGATATCACTCAGAAACTATTTGTAGTTGGTTTATTGACGTCACTGTTACTAAATTCCTCCAAACACACGTAAGTTATGTAGTTCGTGTTAGAGTTAAAATTTCAATGTCTGCATTTATTCCTTATTTTATTTGGTTCTAAAAGTGTTGAGCTTGCCAATGATTAATAGGAAGTCACTTCTGGAACTATTAGAACATTGTGTGAAAATAAATATTTGGGAAAATGTAAAAAACTGAAAAATTAAAATTTTGAACTTAATATTTCAATTGAGAAAATTCCTGTTTTTGCTTAGAAAAGTAATTATGCACAGTGAATTCCAATATCCTCTGTCTATTCTCACTATGGGAGCACTTTTAGAGATATGTGAGAGAACTACATATATATTATGGTAGTAATATATGAAATAATGGTAGTAATATTGTGTAAAGCAGTAATGGTCAGGTCAGTAATGTTACTGTACATGCTAGGGATTACTTATGGGCATATTGGGATGAAAATAGTCAAATATTTTTCAGTTTTAATTACCTATTTTCTTATTTTCTTTCTGATAATCTTCAATCTTTTCCACTTCAAATGTACCTATGTGTCTTGGTATGTTTCAATTCTCATATAAAATTGCATTTTTTTACAGCCTGTGCAGAATGTTGAAGTGATCCACAGTTCAAATGTTGGTGTTGTTAAACCTGAGGGAGATTTACCATGTGAATTATGTCAGCAACTTGTAATTCACTTGAGAGATCTTCTTATAACCAACACAACTGAGACAGAGTTTGAGCAGGTTTTGGAAGGATTCTGCAGGCAGACTGGTTCTTTCAAGGAAGAGGTATTTAAATTCTGCAGCTTGCCAAAAGAAAGAAATATGTTTTTTACTATTTAATGAATACTTTGATGTATAGATTTGCAGTTCCTTTTGTTCATGTTAGGTTCCTTTAGGGTACATAGTTTTAAATGAGCTGTTTGATGATGTTGTATAGGGAATAAATGGGGTCACTGTCATTGGAACTGTACTGTCATATAAGCATAAATGGTATCCACATTTCTGTTCAATGTTTTTGACCTTTTTGGACCAAGAAATTGCTTGGAAATGAGGATGTTTGCATTATTGTAGGAACAATTAAGCATTAAAGTAAAATATTGGCCCAAAAATAATCTGCCCCCGCATATAAGCTGCACCTTATATTCAGGAGGAAAGATGGGGGGAAAAGCTTTATGCTTTAAAATAAGCCTCTTCGAGATTAAAGGAAGAAATATATATTTTCTTGCACTTACCATCATGTAAAAAACAACTTTTATTGCACTGTTATTCACCGTCATCTCTCCCAGTACTCACTTGATCAATATCACTCACTATTTTCTTCATCCTCCGTTTCTTCATCGTCCTCCCAAAATACGTCATCCTCAGTGCCATCCAGCGCATTTGATACACAGTATTTCTTGAACCCCTTGATGATGGACTCTTGATGATATGGTGGACCATGAAGCAAGAATCCACTCACACAGAAGGATAACTGGAACCTTCTTAATCTTACCAAATGATGTAAAGGTATGATCTGCTTCCAGGAGCCAACCTGAATACCATTTTAGGAGATGGTCTGTGAAAGGTTTATTTACTGCAACATCTAGCACTGTAGTTTTGAAGTCATGCCTCCAGATGTTATGATAAGATCTGTCTTTTCTAGAGCAAGTTTCTTCTTTGCTTCATTCAGTAATCAGCCAGTCAACCATCAGCTCATAAACATCCAATCTTTTTACTGGCAATCACTGTGCCTTCAGGAAAATTTATTTTAGGCATAGTTTTTTGCTTGAGAATCACATAAGAAGGTAACTTTCTTCCATCGTCATAACAGCTAACATAACCATTATTCTACCCTTCTTGTTACCAGTACCTCTTAATGGGATACTTTTGCCTCTTTCATGTCTACTGTTGTATTGTTCATCATGTCAGAATATACGTATTTTGTCTGTATTGCCAATCTGATAAAAAGGATATGAGTAACGTAATCGCATTTCAATGACATAATACTGAAAGTTATGGAGTTTCTCCTCAAAATCTGCTGACATTGTCTGTGCTTCATTGAAGAGCAAGGGCATTTCTCTGCACAAACCAATGGCACCAACCCATGCTTGCACAGAATTCCACTCATGGCATGTTTTAAGATTTTAGCAATTTCCATGATCTTCAGTTAGATTATTTTTCATGAGATAGGCATTCCATGTTTCTTATCTTGACATAGGAAAGAACCCTAGTTTCAAGTTCCAGATATTTACCACATTTTGCTCCCCTAAATGATTTTCTTGTTGAAACTGCTTTCTTCCATTTTTCCTCTGAAGCAACCCAACGTCGCACATTAGATTCATCGAATCTGTACATTCTTCTGTCTCTCTGTAGGTAGTGGTTTTGGCATCACACACAACTTCAAGTTTGAAACTTGCATCATAACTACGCCGAATTCCTTGGCTTGATGATGCTTTTCATTCTAAATGGTCACTCAATTTAAACAGGCTCTCTTATCAGTATCTAACTTCTTACTCAATTCAAACTTACAAAACAGTACACAGTTTTAAAGCAAAAACAAAAGTTCACATTATTGCATCATAAAATGCTGCCAGTTTAACTTACAGATGTTAGCTGTATTGTTGCAATTTGGTATGCATTGGTAGGTTTAAAACAGATTGTGGTATGTAAAAGTGTAGGTAACGAATATAAGTTGCACCCGTATTTTTTTCTGTTGAAATATGAATAAAAACTGGCTTATTTTTGGGCCAATATGGAATTTTTATTTTATAGCTGTTCCACACAAATTAGCATTATAATTTTCAAGATCCAGCAAATTTTTTGTTTTTCAGCTCTTAAAATATATAGTAAGAACCTTTAGCTTCATTGATTAAGTCCTTTCCTTTCTGCCCACAGCCATCTGCTTAGAAAACACCAAACTCCTTTTCAGTACCATTTTTCTTCCATGTATTAGATAAACATGTTAAATTTCCTTTGTAAGTGGTATATTGCTTTGCATACTTCACTTGCAGATTCACATATTTGTATGTCAATGGCTGGTAGTTGGCAATTTATCAAATGTTGTATACTGAATTTTAAATTTAAGCAGTTCAATGAAGTGGAAAATTGGTGAAACTTGGCCATAGGTGTATTCCTTGGCCCCAGCAGCAATCCAAGAATGCCACAATTTCAGAATTTGAGAGTAAGCCAGGTTATTGACCAGCCTTATTTTTCCTTTCATTGCTGTTAGTGAAGAATTTAAGGTCCTCATGTATACATTTAAGATACATTGAAAATTGAATTTGGAAAAATCTGAGGTGTTTCATAAAAGATGTAAATGAGAAGGAAAAAGTGTTTAAAGCCGAGGTGTATAAATTATTTCAATTTAAAAAAAGGCCATTCAGTATTATTAAAAGAATTTTAAAAGTGGTGTAACTGGCACAGAAAATTCTGTGCTTGTGTCATCAGTTCATAGTTTCTTTGAAGATAGGGTCCATTAATCAGTGCCATGCTTATAAAGAATGTGAACTTTGCTACACAGAAGAATATGTGATTCCCATATTGCTGGACACTCCACACCTTAACCATGCTGTAACAGAATTCCTGAACAACTCCAAAAGAGAGAAGTGAATAGGTATAGGACGATCAGTTTCATGACCAGTACAGTTGTCCAGCATAATGTCGCTTGACTCTTTTATTGGTGGTCTATGAAGAAAGTTGTATGTGTCACTCCATTGACATCAGCGAAGAATTGATTGTCTTTTATTCTATTCATCGGAGACTGCACATTGTAGAGTTCTACATCGGTTGAAGGCATTGGAATAAAGTTGGACCTTGTCTATACAGTCAGATGGCTCCTAAACAATGCATCAACACCATCTGACAAAAACTGTCTTTGAGACACCCGAGCTCATTCTATACATTGCAGTTAAAATGTTTGTGTTTCTTAATACACTTGAACAAACTATACTCCCAAATTAATGGATTAGCAACGGACATTTCCCTATTTCTGGCAAATGCAATATCTTTGTAAACACAGTGTAACGGAAGCATTTCTGAACATGTATAAACTTCGGTACAGATATGTTACAACATTTTTGCCTTATTAGATAAAAAGTTTGTGAAGGATGCAACTACTGAACTTACAAGATACATGAGTAAAATTTACAAGAGAAACGGAATCCAGTAATATACCCCGTTTTTTGAGGTAAAAATTATGAGGAATGAGAATGAAATAAGTATTTGCATCAATAGAAAAGTTGCAGGCATTTAGTGATTTAGTGATTACATTAAAAAATTAAAGCTATAACCCAAGGAAAGACAAATAACAAAACAGCCCAAATTTTATTCAAGATTATTTCTATTGTATTCTGATTTGTCTTTCAGTGTCTCAGCTTGGTGAATGAATACTATGCAGAACTATACAATTTCCTCGTGACAAGTCTGGATGCTGAAGAAATATGCAAGATGGCAGGATTATGTGGCAAACCTTACCTCACTCAGGTGAATGAACTTCCTGGGACCTGCAAAGCTTCTAACTTGATTGCTGCACTTTTCTTGCACTAACACATGCTATATGCACCCTTGTTTTTACTGGTTGTACTACCTTTAGTTCTTATAACAAAGTAGAAATAAATGGAGCTCATTCTAGCTTTTTACTAAATTATAGCTATCTTTGAAGAATGTACTTAAGATTCCTTTTATATTACAACATTGTATCACCACTCTTTTCTACCACTGCTTGTTAAAACTAGCATTTCTTTGCATGTAATTAACTAATATATTTTATCAGCATGTATTTATGTATATTTTGTTTGTAAGACTCATTTTAGGTTTTGTTAGTCCTTTGTACAACTAGGTTATTTTCATGAATAAACTATTTTAGTTTTTTCATTAAAATATTCACTGAAATTTAAGAAAAGATTAGATAATCGCAATTTTAAATTTGCCTTTGGTTTTACATTGTTACATAATTAATTGTATATTGAATTTCACAATCATATTCAGTTAATCTGTACCCCTGCTGCTAAAATGTTACACTTGACAGTTCATGTGGCTTTGCTAAAGGTTGACTTTATTGTGATTGCGATGTTTCCAGAATGGATAGTGAACGACAGCAACAACAGCTGATTCTTCTTTCTCTTGTGTTTAAGCCTCCCAAAAAGTGAATGCAAGTGCCAAGTAGCATACACGTTCCAACATATCTAGAATAGGTTGCACACTTCTGATAATATGGAAACAAAATAATGCCAACTTGCCTTCTACAGTGAGAAACAGTTACACCCAGCAGCAGTTCCATATTGTCATAAATTATCTGCAGTGATGCCTTGTGATAACTTACAGACATCTTAACGGGTAACACTTCTCTTCTGTATTTTGCAAGCATTTCAACTTAATAGCTGTCAAGTGCAACATTTCATTGGCAGGGTATAGTGATTCTTTTTTCTCTCTTTCATACTGTGTCAAAATGTACTTGTCAAACTGAAAGTAATTCGAAAGTAGAGTTTAATATTGCATTAACTTTTTCCCATTCCAAATGTTTACCAACATTATCAAAAATCTACAATGTTTTTTTTTTTGGGGGGGGGGGGGTCCAACAATTAAGTTTTGAAAACCTAGGGTAGTCTTGCATTTATGATATTCATTTTCTATTACACATGCAAGAAAATGTGAATTTCAGATTTCACAGGTATATGTCTGCATTTGAGAAGCATGCACAAACATGAAAGGTTGCTGTAAGGTCATTGCATGCTGGGCATGTTGGCCAAGTACTTTGTGTTTGGTTTGTAAAGTTATACTTATCAACACATATAGATTATAAGGTTTCTACTTGACATAAAAGCTTTCTTTCTGGTTTAAATAGAAATTGGAGGATTTCCTTTTCACATCTGAGGGTCTGTTTACGTATAATACAGATAATACGTATAATACAGCTACATTTCTGTGTTACCTCTCTTTCAGTCTTCTCCAACCACTATATGCATTCCTGTAAATTCTACATAATTTGAATCATATTGTTTATAAAATGCATTTTATAATACAGATAGAAAATCATATGTGCTAAATTCCAAAATTAGGTCCTAAAATTAGGAGTCCTCTTGCACCTAAGATCACCTACTTTTTGAATAGCTCTGGCAATATTGGAATATTTGAGATTTCATAGGGATGCTATTTCACTGCAATATAAATATACAAATTACAGAGCCACATGGGTTGTTTGAATAAATATTTTTATTCACTGTTTAAAAGAAAGATTTATAGCTTACCAATTAATTTACTCTACCGAAGCCTTTCAAAGGTAATTTGCAGAATATGACTCAACAGAAATTCTAGTAAGATGAAATAAAATGTAACATATTCAGTGAAACAAATTTAGGTTCGGCTGAGAGAACTGATTCGAAGGAGGTTTCATTTTTCATACTTTAATGAAGAGTGCATTTTCTTTTGTTGATGCCATTGGCTGCTGCCACTTAATGGTACTTCATTTCAAAATGAATGAACCATCAATGCAAGAGGCATTCTAGAAGTTTTTGACCTGACCAAAACTTCGTCCAACACATTTAGTTCCAACTTTTTAATATTCACAGTAAAATAAAATTGTACTGATGTGAAAAAAAATAAACATCTGTCTCAGCTTTGTATAACCAAATATTTCTTCAGGTATAGAAACAAAAAAGTAATTGCTAGGATTTTAGTTAATTGATGGAAATAGATCATTTCTTCATACTAGCTGTATATAGGCTAAGATTTTTGATAGTTGGTCATGGTAGCTCAATGGGTAAGAGCGACTGGATGGAAATCAGGAGATCTGTGGTTCAATTCCCGGCCATGGCATTGAATTTTTCATGTTTATCTATAATTGCTAGGAGTCAAATTTCTCTTGTATAGTAAATGCGAAAGCAAGTAGATTAAAGGTCACAGTTTTGCAGTGTTCTTGATGTGTGTGAAAATGCATTATCATAAAAAAACTTCATAAAGTGTGGATGTTAGCCCAAATATTGGTGCAAAAGTGAAGTAATACTTCCTGGATGTGGTTCTGCTCTTCTAAAAGTAGATGGCTCTACATCATGAGACTGTTAGAAAACCATAGCCATGACTTTTCTGTACACTTTCCTCCCATTATTTGGATTGCTCCTTCATCTCTGACATTACGGTGGTGGTTCAATAAGTATTCATGTTTCAAAATATATGGTGTTGTTAACCGCTTCGCCGATGGCCATTTAAACCCTTCGGGGGCCGGAAACGGATACCCAATAAACAGAACAGGACATTTAAATTGTTAAATGCTGTAAAAATGCATCAAAATACAATTCCGTATCTTCCGTATTTATTAAGATATTTAAACAAAACAAAAATTGGTTTAAAACTCATTACAGGCAGTATAAATCTACAGTAACAATAAAGTAGAGACTACATTAATAAATTGTTGAAATTTAACTACTTTGTTTCACTGTAGCAAAAGCCATTCTTTGTGCCGAACGTGCCTAATATTTGAATCATTTTGTTTTGTGTGTATACGAGCCAATGTATGTATGTAGAGCTACGCAAGCGACTTTTCCGGTTCAAGTTTAGTTTATTTATGCTATACCAAGCGATAATCATACGAGAATATATTTCGTTACACACACACACACTGGAAAGAAAACTCTGTCAGCATCTGTTATTACAGTGTTTCTCAACCAAGGTTTCTAGTAGCCTTATGCAGCTGTTTTCGCTCTGTATTTTAGTTATTTATAATCTCTTTGTGTTCAGAGTGATTTCTTATAGCTATCAAGAGTTAAATGAACGGCACATTTGAAATTGTTAAATTTCAATGTTAACCATGGCTTATCCCCGTAATGTAGCAAATAAATTAGCTTGGGTATGATGTGTACAGGCTTGTGATATTACTGTAGAAAATCTGGAAGATTTGCTGTACGATTATGAAGGAGATCTTTAGTACTTACGTAGCAGTGACGTGTGCTGGTCTACAGATGGCATGTTAGCTACTCCATTGTTTGGGGAAATGGTGGGTCAAATATGGGTGATGCGGATCAGCTATTACTAGCTATCCCTCTTTACGGAAAACAGTTAAATGGTAAAAAAAAAAGTATTTTTATACCACTGGATGTAACTATGCACAGTTGTTTAATAATTTTCAGAACTGTAAATTCGTGCAATACATTCATCTACCTGTACTTGCGCATATAAAGAGCTCGTAACCTAAATGAGTATTATAATACTCAGAGGCCTCTTTATACTAGGGGGTAGGAAATTCACCACGACATCACCCCTCATACTTGAGAGAAAACACTTTCCTAAAAGGATACCACCCACAACCAAAAAAATCGCAACCATTTCGAAAATTTGTAGTGTGTTGCGAAAAAGAAGTTCGCAAGGAAACCAATATTATTTGGTGTGAATCTGCAGATGTGCCCTTGGGTGTTTATCTAGTTTTGGAGGTTACAATTCAAAAAGAAACCTTTAAGGGCACATTTACATTCCTTATAGAACTAATTTAAATTTATTGTAAAATAGCAAGATTAAAATAATTGGCGTTAAATGAGCATTAAATGCATGTATGCGCAGGACGTCTATACACCTCCATATCGGTTTGGGGCATTTTAACTTGGACGTCATATGACGTCCATATCGGTGAAAGGGTTAAGGGAAGTTAAAGTTATTATGTATTGCCATTTGTAACACATTGACAGAACAAATTTGGTGCTGATTCATAAGTTAGTTTTGATTTTACACATTTCAATAAGTTGTTTGACATGTTTTAGCTAAGATGGAAAAATGTCAGTATCGTTCAGTGATTCACTTTTTACTTTTATATGGGAAAACTTGTGAAGAGACAAAAGCAAAATTGGATGCTGTTTATGGAGACCTTTCGCCTTCTATGACAATAGATATTGATATAGCAAATTTAAACATGGTTGAACATCTGTTTTTGGTGAGGAGCACCCAGGATGCCCTGCATATGTGGTTAGCAAGGAAGTCTTTGAAAAAGTTCATATTATGATTCTCGCTGACTGTTGATGATAGTTGGCAAAGTGCAGAAGCCATGGTGTAAGCAATTCATATTTTGGAGATGAACAAGCATTGGCCTGATGGGTGCTGTGTTAGCTCACAGTGGACAAGTGGGTGCTACAATTTTTTGGGATGCAAATGCTGTCATACTCATTGACTTCTTGGGAAAAGGGGGGAAAAAAAAGCATACGTGAGTTGTTGGCCCAATTCCATAAGAAGTTGAAGACATGGTCCCATATGTCACAGAAGAAATTTCTGTTTCACCAAGCACATTCATTCGAGTTGCTACCACCAAACTGCATGAATTGTGTTATGAATTGCTGCCACACACATTATATTCTGCTCCCAAACATGAAGAAAGGGCTCACAGGAACAAAATTTAGATAAAATAAGGAGTCATCATGGAGACAGGCATATTTTGCAAAGCTTGACAATTCTTATTTTTGTAGGGTTTAAAAAGTGGCAGGAGCGTTGGGAGAAGTGTATATCCCTAAAAGGGGACTGTGTTAAGAAATAAAAGCTGGCATCTTCATTCCTAATACAGATACTTATTGAACCACCCTCATATTAACATGAAACTTCTGAGAGGCTCACTTAATACAATAATAAAAGATAAATCAAATTACTTAACACACACAACAGTTTCAGTAGATAAAGGATAAATGTGTGTTAAGTCATCTATCCTTTGTTAATGTATTATGCTTCACTCTGTTTAGTTTCTTCGTAGTATGAGAAATATGTATTTTAATGCATTTTTTGATTCATTGTTAATCATGGCATTCATAGAGCTGAAAGCATCATAACCATATTACCTTCTTCACATCTCCCCTCAGGCTGTTAACTTTCAGAATCCCAGGCCCCTCCTCTCAGATAGCAGGTAACAATGTGGGGAGACATCCTGCATTGAACTGTGGAGAAGGAACCCTTAGGTCTATAATTTGATCAGTTATTGAGTAGATTCCAGTGTTTCATTTCAATAAAGTAATAAGCTATAAATAATAGATTAGTAAAAGTACCACTTATAATAAAATGTATCATTAATGGCTGCATAAATGTTCATTTTCTGCATTTGTGGTTTTTCAAGCATGTGAACTTGTAAACTAGCAAGGTGTGCATATACTAACCATATTTGATATCTATTGTAAAAGCACTTTATTTATGAAGTTCTTGAAGGTGAGAAACAAAATACAGTACTAACCGGAGCTTTAGGATAGAGAACAAGGTAGCATTTGATTAACATTTGCATTAAACCTCTCTTAGAAATATGTTTTCTTAGCTATATGAAAAAGAGGGAATGCATGCCTTGAGTTTGGAATTGTTGCCATTTCATCTGTAGCTATGAAATGCATTATTGTGGGTGATTGTAGTAACACAGTGTGAATTATCTTTCTTCTATTCTATTCATATAAAATCATTTAGAAACACTTAACTTTAATTTCTATTAAGTATACTGTACAGAACAAGTTGAGAGGACACTTGCTGCCACCATCAACTATGGAGGTATGTGATATGAACTGCAGATATCTCTCTTTACGACTGGTGATCTTGAAGATTCAATTTATGTGCTGGTTTTAACATCTAAGATCATCTTGAAGAAAGATTTTGTTCCTGTTTGTATTATTATAGTTTTTAGATTACTACTACTACTTTCATTGTTAGGGATTTACATATTAATACTGTCCAGCAATGCAAAGAAGGTCCCTGAAAGGAATGTGCTCCCTTATACAGTGGGACAAGGACAGCGTATGTGTGTAACAGGGAACACCTGCTACACAGGGAGCAGAACCATTAAAAAAACATGCGCCTTGTTCACTCTGTACACTAAAACCAAGAAGATTCATTCACAAAAGCAGAAGCCGTCAGAATGTTTTTGAATGGTCTGTAACTGTACTGACATGGGGTGTCATAAACCTGTCCGGGGAGGGTGTGAGAACCTTCTGCAATCCCCCTGCATCTCAGGCCCTGGAGACTTTCTCTCCTGTGGTATACTGTAAGTGTTATCTTGAAGTGACAAAATCATACTAACTTTAAGAGTGGATTTAAGTTTTATTTTATTATATAATTGAATCTAGATGCCCTCATGTTGATCTATTTAACTTAACAGTAAAGTTTAGCTGATGTGATCATTCAGTTTTGTTAAAAAATTTTATATTTGAGATTGTTAAAAATTGCTGATACAAAGTCGTTAGTGATTTTATCGAGGAAATTCCAGTTATTATTTACACTTTGCTTCACCTTATTGCTCAGTGACATAAAAACTTTACTAGGATACAAACTACTGCTCATCTATCACAATAACCTAACATGTATATGGCATTTAAGTGGAAATAAAACAAAAGGCGGACACTGAAGACTTGTGAGATAAGCATACAAAATTCCGAAAATCTGGTATACCCACGAGTCGAAGAGAGGAGTGCTGAACTGTCTATGCATGTGTGCAAATCAGATGGGAAACCTGTGGTTCAAGGTCTGTGGCAAGGCCCAAAGATTATATAAGGTGCATTCAAAAAGAAACATGATTTTTTTATGTGTGTTTGGAGGAATTTAGTAACAGTGACGTCAAAGTAAGTGACGACTGTCAGATTATAAATAGCTTTTACGATTTTTTTTATTATGACCGATTGATCTATAATTTTTGGTTTGACTAAATGAGCCAAGGGGTAGAGCATCCCATTGTGGCAATGCCCAAGCCTGGGAATACTGGAATAATAGAAATGCATTGTGTGATTAGGGCGAAGGAAGACCTGATTTCTAAAAGCAAATTACGCCTAAGAGGAGAATGTGTATATTATTTGTAAACCTATATTAGACGTGTACTGGTCTATAGATGACATGCTAGCTTTTTTTTTAAGTCAAATATGAGTGGTGTCGATCTACTAGATCAGGTATTACAAGCATATCGCTCTTTACGAAAAACAGTTAAATGGTATAAATATTTTTACACCAGCTAGATATAACCATATACAATTGTTTTGGAAGAGCTCTAAACCCACACAACACAATCACTTATCTGGACTTTTGCATATCAATAAGCTCACAACCTAATTGAGCACTACAACATTCACAGGCCTCTTCATACTGAGGCTAAAAATTCCACCATCCCAGCACCCCTCATACTTGAGGGAAACACCTTCCTAAAAGCATACCAACCACAGCAAAAAAAAACTCGCACCCATTTCGAAAATTTCTAGTGTCACAAAAAGGAGTTTGCAAGAAAACCCGTATGATTTGCTGTGAATGTGAAGATGTGCCCTTGTGTGTTTATCCATGTTTTGAGGTATACTGATAAAAAAGAAAAACCTTTAAGGGTAAGGTTTTATCTCTTACACAACTTATTTACATTTATTGTAAAAGAGAAAGATTAAAAATTGGCATAAAATTAACATTAAATGCATGTATGCACAGGACCTCTATACATGTCCATATTGGTTCTCCCGCATTTTAACATCAATGTCATATGATGTCCGATAAGGTGAAAGGGTTAAGCTGCACCAAGACCTCTCAGTATCTTTCAGCCTTCATTGTAGTTCTGTGAGGCATGCAGTAAACCATTTGAAAGCACATTCATGTACCATTTATCTGCTGTTTTATTCAAGAGTTAAAATGATATATCCAGATTTGATCACTAGTAGTAATATTGAATTTATATTCCATTGCCTTTGTGAATTGGTGAGCAAATGTATCCTCAGCTTGCATAAACTTTTCATGTGTAATGATTAAATGTCTACAGAGGTGAGCTTAGAACTATCCCAAAGAATCTTGCAGATTGCAAAGCAGTATTTTTTTTCCACTTCCATGCACTCGACTGTCAAACCATCCCAATACTGAGATATGTCCATAGATAGATTTGCTTTAGGATGAATATATGCACGGTTTTGCTGGGAAAAGAGGTGGGTTGCAAGGAATTCAGAATTGAATGCTCTTTATAGTGCAATCTCTGAGATGTCAGTCTAGTCATTGTCAAATTGTTGCATATGTCCAATAAGACTAATTTTCCAGGCCTGTCAATATTCACTTCTGAATTTTATTCTAAAAGCTTCATTGCTGCTCTGCTTTTCTAGATAAGAAAAGGGGAAAGTTTATACGAAGACCCTTGTATATAGATACATATCTACTAAGCTTTTGTAATTTTTTTTTTTCCAATAAATTTAACTCCTCATTGGGAAAAGATTCAAATGGGTGAAATGAGCTTTAGAGTTAACCAGCTTTCAGGATAAGGGAAAACTCTGGAAAAAAAACTATCCAGATAGCTCACCCTGACCAAGTTTCGAATTTTGAGACCTCTTGAACGTGATGCAGACACGCTACCACATATTTTATAGAGACAGGCTGTAACTTTGTTTTATAAATCATATAAAAGACTGAGAAAGGAAGAAGCAATTTATATTTTCAAATACAAAAGTTTGTCACATGCTCTTGAAGGTCCCTCTCTCAGTCAGGCTTCTAAGCCACGATTTGTGACTTTCGCCATGTTTGTCAACATTGTGGCTGAGGAGACGCTATGGTCTCAGGGTCCACCTTAATGAGTATCTGTAGCACTGCTAATTGCTATTTAGTTGGAGAAGGAATTGAGTTTTTCTCAGGGTTCTTCGTAAAATAAAATTGTGTAACTCTTTGGTATCTGTGTTCCTAGTTACGCGGATGTCTGCAGGTTTTCACTAAATAATAAACCACTAGCAAATTTAAATATAGTGCTCAGAACTGTAAAATATTTAAGTAAATATCAAAATAACATGGGATGGAATTGCACTCCTAACCCTAGTCCCTAGTGTGACAGCCCTAAGAGGGCCAAGGCCTACCAACCCGACTACTGGCCTCACGCCCACTTATGCATGGCAGAAGTGGGCGATCATGGAATTGCACTTCACTAGATGCAAATTATATTGCGCTGTTTGGAGCTACTACATTTGCCCTTCTCAAGACTTTGCCATGCTGCCCCAAATTTGCCCCCGACACAGACTTTTCCTATAACCCTGGGAAGCTTCAGACTTTTTCTAACCCACCCAGTGTTGCTATCATCCTATTGGTTACTTTATTTTTATCTTTGCTTTAATGGGTTTCCTTTTTGAATTTGAATATTCTAATGGCATTAAAAAAAATTCTGTGGTAGAAGATGCCTTACTCCAGAAAAACGGTAAATCCTTTCACTACACAAAGGAAAGGCCAGCCCACTCTAAGGTTAGCAAAATGGTTTTGACGAAATTGTCCCACTACTTGCACCGAAAAGTAGCAGACTTACCTTAGCAACTATACCTATATTTATTGGTAACTAAATAAGTATCAAGGTTGATACCATTTTATACATATTTTCAAAGGCTTTCCTGTGATACAGTTTTACAAAAACCATTGATGTTTGCTATTAAGTAATACATAATTATTACTATCTCCTGAATTAATATCTAATAGTTCATTTTTGTTAGAATGGGCAGGCAGAAATATGCCTACAAATATAATAATTTGTAACATAAAAACTTCACTTATCATATAAGAAATTGAAGAATATTTTCTTAAATTATTAAAACATTTAAATGGTCCGATAGTTTTAATGGTGTGGTAAAAGATATGTATTTTAGAAAATAAACATCACGTAATGAATTTTGAAATACCAGCAGTCAATTGTTTCTAAATTCGTTTCATTTTTAGATTTTGGTGGTACTGACAAAAACATAGTGACATCTAGTGACTGTAACTTGACCACGAGATTAAGGCTCTGGCTGAGGATGTGAATAAAATGTTCATGAAATCGCTATCCTAATCAACTTGTAAGAAAACGTTCATCATTTCATGGTTAATAGCTTCATATTTTACGTATTTATATCACTACAAGTTGAAAGATGAATCAAACTAGAAAAATTTGGTGCCTCAGTCGAGATTCAAACCAATGATTTTTATCTATTCTGACTTACAGTCAAAAGCAATAAATGTTCATTTAATAACAAACTGCCTTTGGGGCTATAATACTTGTTAGTTTGCTTTGGAGGCTTGCTGAATAGAATAGGCAATAAACAAAAAAGTTTCCTGACTAGTGTTTGTAGTGTAAAGAGCATCAACACTGGAGCTGAATGTCTCTGATTTGAATACTGACTGGCAAAGAAGAGTTAATGTTTGATTTACTCTTCCATTTGTTTGGAAGAAGAATAAGTATTAAGAATTATAAGAATAATTATAAACACTGTAAAAATGCACAAAAGTGAATCGAGAAGATATTGACACACTGCTTCACTCACACTGTTTTTTCACAGGACATGTTTCAAGAGCTTTTGCTCTCATCACCTGGAACTCGACTCTTCTTTCAATTCTATACTTTGACTGTAAGAATGTTTTGTGATTGCAGGGTCCCATTTGGCCTCTTCTGCCAGCTAACAGGAAAGAAGTAATGAATGCAATACCAATCACTCCTGTACCACATCGTTTCCCAGCTTCTCGTATCACACCTGCTCTAAAACCTGCCTCCAGACCCATGGATCAACAAGAAACAAAGCTCCCAAGAGTACCAATGGGAGAGAATGGAACAGGTAAGAGTTAAACTTATGCCAGATAGCACATTTAATCAGTTGAAGCTATAATCTTTTTTATTATAGGATGGACATGAACTAGTGCAGTTTGTTATTGGTGATCATCCTTGAAACGTTTTTGTATGAATTTATGAGTAAGTAGAAATTTCATCAGGTTTCTCAGTTAGTGGTATGACATTCAGCTCAAAATATAAAGTTTAATTTTACATGTTGATTGTTTAGCTGCCTGTTTTGTTTTTGTAGTTTTATAACTGAAAACAATTCTCTCGAACGGTGCATTAAAGGTCATTTGTTTACAATTTTGAAGATTCTGGATCACTGTTTATTAAGAATTCCCCCCCCCCTCCCCCCCCCAAAAAAAAACTCTAAGTTATAGTTGAAACAAAGAATTTGCCAAGTGGTATAAACAATAGTTTTTTATAAACAGCAATGGCAGAATTGATTCATTAAAAATGACAAACATTGATACATACTTGCCAGTTTTCTGAAATTGAAACACATGAAATTTCCCCTTGTCCAACTAATCACAATTTTGTGATAACTGAAGTATAGAATGTATAAAATGTTTATTGCAGTTAATCTACAAAAATTACATGTAAAAATAAATAGAGATTTGTTTTATAAGAATCCTTGAAGACTGGTAGTACTGCTTCTTTCTTTCATATACACTAAAATTCTTCCTGGTGCCACAGATAAATATATATTAAAGTAGATTAATATCATTTTAAGTTGAACTAGCACTCCATGCTCCATATATTGCTAGTGTTTACCTAGAATGCATTGTTATAGGACCTTCCTAATATCCTCAGCTAACATCGACTGTTGAATTTTGAAGTGAATATAGTTGGCGAGCAAAGAGTTCCACGTTGACACTACAGTTTGAAGCAAATAGTGTTTAGCTCAGGGTAAAGCAATGAGGTTTCTCCCAGGGTATGCGTTAGTATGTATGAGAAGGATGGTTTTAATGACACTGGAATGCCCATTTCAAATTGGTTTAATGACTGCTTTTTATTAGAACATCAAACTTGAAGTTGCCGACCAAGGGTTACCAATATCACTATTTAAAGTTACTGTATGTGAAATGGTTATTACTCAATAATACTTAATTCGTTCTTTACGTACATATGAACCGACAAAAATCTTCTCTCATCACTTATGGTCTGCCCTCGACCAAGACAGAACCAGATAACTGCCCTAATCGGCCTCACGCCGAAAACTGAATGACCACAGCTGCACGTGGGTGTGTAGCTTTCACTTTTTCAAAGCCCTCTTTTTACACAAAGATTCCCTTTGTGACAATTTTGTCCATTGTCATTATTAGGGGTCCGAAGAATACCTATTCAAATGGAGTCAAGTACTACCCTTTAGAACTCTGCTAAGGACACTGTTTCTTATGTTTCTTTTGTTAAAACAACTATTCAACCCCGTTGCTATTCAATTCAACTGCACCTGCACGCGTTCCACACAAATATGCATTCCTTTGAAATCCATCATGATTCTTTACTTATGGCAATCCTTTAATTTCGGTATCAATTTTGATTTGATGAACTCCTTGGAGGCGATAGGGGCATGTCTGTTGGTATCTTGATGAATTTGAAGTTCAGGTTCTCTTCAAAGGTGCTATCAAAATTGAAGAGTTTTCTTTCATATTTCTTTACGAATATCTTTCCCACCTGGTTAATGCAGTTGGATCCTGAAGAATTTTTAATAGTACAGATATGCGGATGACATCTGGGTTGATAGTAGATGAGAAACAGGTAAACGATGGATTTAGGCTACTTAATTTACATAACTATGCAATAAATTTTTCCAAAGGAAAAAGAGAAACACAACGAAATCCTTTCTTAGGCTTGAAACTAATCAGGAAACTTAAACTAGAATTTGACATATATAGGAAAAAAACTCAGTGAACATTTCATAACATCACAGGGATACAACTCAACACAATCATGCTATTATCAACAGTTTAACTTATAGGTTGGACATTGTCCCCTTAAAGAAGATGAAATATATCAAAAGTACGATCATATAGTTTGCATTGCAGAATACAATGGGTTCAGTGCTGAATTTAGCCCGCCTCGGTAGCGTAGATGGTAGCGTGTCTGCCTCACGCTCAAGAGGTCCCGAGTTCAAATCTCGGTCAGAGTGAGTTACCTGGATACGGCTTTTTTGGGGTTTTCCCTTATCCTTCAAGACGAATGTTGAGTAACTCTTAAGCTTCATGGACCCTGGACTCATTTGAGCATCATTTCACCCAATTCATTCACCGTCCAATATGATTTAACATTGGAGGACGTAAATTACAACAAAAAATGTGCTGAATTGGTAAAAAAGAAAATTGATGCAGACAAATAACTACTCTTTTCCCAATCAGTAATAGAATTTCATACAGAAAATTTACATATCATCCCAGAGATACATACCTTTTCAAAAAAGCCTTTAAAGAATACAACATTACTTTGGCTGCACAGAACAAATTCAGTGTGCAACACCTTTAGAAATCAGATAATACAAAGGAGAAACCCACAAACACTCGGGTATGTACCGGATAAATTGCAAAGACTGTGAAAACTTTTACATTATAAAACCAAAAAGGAATTTGAGCATTAGGCTTAAAGAACATTTTAAGAATATCAAGAACAAAGAAATAGACAAATTGGAGTAGCATAACAATTTTGGAATGAGAATCACGACATAGAACAAGAAATGAATTCATTAAAAAGGACTAGTGAGAGCCTGAAAGTATGCTTTATGGACATGAATCTCGAAATCACTCATGAATGGGTTTACCAAGAAAGGTACAGAGGACTATCCATGGCAAATCATTTGTTTGTTAATGCATTTAAACATGATTGTGTGCATGTTACCTTCATAAGGATTGAAGTTGATGCTAAAACAATAGCTTATTGTGTAAAGCAGTGCAGCACTTACAAAAGCTTCATGTGTAGACATTCTGACATAAATATACAAATATGGAGATTTTTGTAGGAATTAACTACCATATTTTACAGACTATAACAGACTATGCGCTATAAGATATACTGTAATTTTTAAGCAGTTTTTCCGAAAAATAACATTTTTAACATTTATCAATAAATCGCTAACCCAAACAAAAATTATTTTTTATTCTTTACAAAACCAAAATGGTCTTTAAAATCCCCCAAAAATTGTATGATAATTTTCAAGCACAAAACATTACTGAAACCTTGTGAGATCTTCATGAGTGTAACAAGAAGAGATTGATGAGGCTTGTATAAAATTGTAGATTAATAGTGTGGGAGAGAGTTGAAAAATAATTTACTACTTGTGCTAGATAATTTTGGTAGTCTTTTAAAAGAGAAATTGAAATAGGGAGGACTTGCTTCACAATTGTTACCCTTGATGTCCCAGTAAATAAACTCCTTAAAGTACATATGAGGGAGCAATGGAACAAATAGATTACATTTGAGTCATATTTTATTAAAAATTAAAACTTCACTCACGTCACTTTTAAGTTTTAATAAAATGTGACAATAAGTCTTTTAGTATGAAATTAGCTTCACTTTTAACAATGCTTATAATCGTTTGAAAGAACTTAATTGAAAAAACTATTTGTAGTCAGTTTTTAACACTCCATCATTTGCATTTTTATTTTTTGAGGGCCTAGTTTCTGCAGCCGTTGCTTCCATTTTCAGTCTCGAAGGTCTGACTATCGTCTGTTGTTCATCTAGTCGCATCTGTGTGCCTGATGCTGCCAGTTCAATCCAGTGTTGCCAACAGCAATTTTGAGACTGGAAGTTAAAATCAAACATTAGACATTTTAATATCAGGTTTCCTTTAAGATACACCTGAATTTGGGAGGCAATTTCCTGCTCCCCCTCCCACTCCCCAAGAAAGTGTCATATAGTCCATAAAATACAGTATGGTTACAGTTGTCTTAAGACTTAGTTTTTCTTGTTTCATTACAGATGTACAAGTGGTACAAGATACAAATGCAGCACAATTGCCACTGGAACGAATCATGCCACTTAGTATTGTTTATGCAAGCAATAAAGAAGTGTGTACTTTCTGTGAATACTTCCTGCATTTCGTCCAGGAGGCTCTGACTGATCCAGCAACTGAGGTATGTTGCAAATATTGTTTTAGGTATTAAGGATATAAGTACTATTTTCATTTATTGTTTCAGTCACATGTTATTTCATTAAATGTCTCAACTTTATTTTGTGCAGGAAAAGATCGAGAATGTAGTGTATCATGCATGCGATCACTTGCCAGCATCTGTTGATTCACAGTGCAGATCATTTGTGGAGACTTATGGAAAAGCCTTTGCAGTTTTACTTGCACAGGATATAGATCCTTCTCAGGTAAGATATAAAAAAGTTTTATATCTTCTTTGGTGTACTACTTTGGTGTATAACTTTTCAAACTAAGTGGCACCAACACAGTTGGCTGAGCCTATTAAGGCATAGTTTCATGTGCGTGAGGTCTGAAAATCAAATCTTGCCAGGACTGTCCTTCCTGGCTAAGGTTTTTCAAGCTTTTTTGTTCTAACTGGAAGTACTGTGGAGGTACCTTAACCTTTAGCCTAGAATGTTTCCTTTCCCTATTATCATTTTACTTTGTGCATCATCAGTGTGCTTTTCCTCTGTTGCCATATAGGGTAAGAATGGGCATTAAATAAAAAACAAAAAAAGAAAAAGGCGAGATAAACAAAGCTAGTGGAGCTTAATTAAAATTATACTATGAGTCGGCTGAGACACTCTGTACTTCACATAACACAAATTTTCTTCCAATGCATTTTGCCTTCAAGTGGAGGAGAAACATGTTGAAAATTTGTGGAATGTGAAGTACAGAGTGTCTCAGTCAACTCATATTATAATTTTAATTATTACAATACTTAACAATGTTAATTTCAATTTGCCTTTTCAAATTATCTTTTTGGTTAGCTTGAATTTAAGTTTTCTTTCAACATAATATGCTAAAGACATTATTCTCCATCCCATTTATATAGGAAAATGATCTTTTCTATTGCTAGAGAAGCAGAGAATGTGTAATTCACATACATATACATGAAAAAATTAAATATACAAGCGCTGAATGAGATTTGTGAAGGGACTTTGTACAGGCTATACATGTTTACTTTCTGCCTGCAAATTGCTAATTTTTTGGCATGTCGTGGAGATGGTTTACGAGGTTCCCCACATACTCGGTTGTTGGCTGCTTCACTTCCGAGGGGCTCCCAAAGGCCTTTTTTTAATGTTTATAAATTTAAATATGGTTACGCATGGGTTTCATACTTAAGTTTCTTAGTGATTTTCAGTGTTCAGGGCCTAACAGTACCACTGATAAATATTAGTGCATAATGTCCTAATACCCACCGAAATGTATTTATACAGTGGTTCGGCACCTCATAGTGCTTGCATTACACATTTTATTTCTGCAACATTCAAATTGTCAGTAAGCATGCACAGCAATTCCACTTGTACCATTCAAGTCACTTGCTGCACACTGAGGTACAATCTTATCTTGTAGAGAGCAGAATTTGCCATAGACATAATGGGGCATTTGATTCCGTTTAGTAAGACAATACCAGTGAACATATGAGAAAATGCCAATTCAATTTTGTATTCATTTTCTTACCATAGTTTATTGTCCTTTAACTTGTTAGTTAATTTGCACAATGAGTGAATAAAATGGTAAAATGATTTTCAAATGAGTATAAAGTTTAAACTTGCCTGACATTCGTCTTTCAGGATAAGGGAAATTCACAGAAAAATCCTTATCTGAATAACTTGCCCTAACCAAGATTTAAATTCAGGACCTCATGAATGTGAGACATACATGCTACTCCCATAGAATAGAGGCAGGCAAAGTTTTCTTGAGCAGAGGAGCCTCTGCATCCTCTAACAATGAGTCATGTTTACAGGTTTGTCCCATGTTAGGCCTTTGCCCCAGGGCTAGTGATGTGTCTGCAGTGGAGATGATGCACACAGTGAAAGATAAGCCAACATGCCCACTTTGTCTGCTTGCTGTGGAAGAAGTTATTGCAAAACTAAAAGATAACAGAACAGAGGTAAGACCTTGATGTAATATTACTTATTGATTCAAAATCCTCCTTTATTACATGGCAATGTTTAGTCATTTCTATTTGCTTATTACTATTAATATCCATTTTTATATGGATAAAACAAAAGTAAGTCATTTCAAAATCTCTCAACTCTTGATTTATTTTATTTGCAGTTAAGGATAATTTTAGCAGAAATAAAATAATTTGTGTATTTATTGAGTAAGAGTTTGTGATGCAGGCTAGGCAGTAACGTCACATTTCATTTGGCAGGGGGGGGGGGGGGGGAATTTTGGTACAGCAGAAAATGTATATCATATAAAGATATTGTTATCTTCTGGCTTACATTCCATTCTGAAACATTTCACAATGCTGAAAGTAGAAGATATTGTTCAAATAATCTCGTCAGGAATAAAACTGCCGCATTTGCCAGTCCTAAAATACCATAACAATTACCATGTTTTGCATCTTGGTAAGAACAAGTTACTACTCGCATACTTTGTCTTGCGCTCTCAAGTTGTAGATGGCAACAAGATTTTTCATGTCTTTTATGTAATTGTACTTTAAGCTATACAATAAAAGACTAAGTTGTAGTCTTTTTTGCAGTTGTAATCTTGCAGGAAAAGCAATTGCTTTTCCTGAAGAGCTGACTATTGTGAGGTTAGTTGATGCTAATGCTTCTGGATCTACTTCAGCCCTTTGGTGCTTAAAATTAACTGTTTGAGTTGGTTAAACAGATAAGTAAACTATATGACAATGTAAGAGGAGAGTAAAAAGGGTAATAATACAGTAAAATGCGTAAGTACAGTTTTGGCCGGCCATTCTCCAGCTTTGACATTTCTCAAGAGGGGAAGCTGGCTTTGCCAGTTCTTTAGCGGGAATTTCAAGCAGAGGAACATGCATGTTGTAAATATTTCACAAACCAGTAGCCATATTATTATAATAGTCATAATAATAAGACTTACAGACATAAAAAATCTGAATTCATGCATGCACAAAATAGCAAAGAAACTTCAGCAGCACAAGCACCAAAAGTATCTGAAGCCATGTGGTCCAAACAAAATTAAACTGGCAACAGTGTTGGATTTGGAAGCTACGCCTAGCAGCAACAATGCTATTGGCGCTTGCAGATAGTTTTAACTTCTTTCATTGGGAAGAGATTTAAATAAGTTGCAACCTTTTTCCTGAGAATATTTCAAGGCTGTTGAGTTCTGCAAAGCAACTAATTTGCAGTGCATGTGGAGCATCTTTGCAGGAAAAATTAAATGGATTATGAAGAAGCCCAATTTCCTCCTATATTCAGATTTAACTGTATTGGAACACCACAGTGAAGCGAAAAATTATTAAATTTTAGATGAGTCGTATTTCTTACACATCTGCTTCACTTTCGTATTTCGCAAATCTTCGTTTGCATCTACGGCTCTTGTGCGACTGACGCTAGATCCAGCAGTGTGGGTAATTCTGGGGTTGTTGCTGCCATCTGTTGATTTAGTGATGAACTGAAATGTGGGATTCTCTTCTAGCGGGATTTCAAAGTTCATTAGTTGGTTTTTATGTTTTTCTATGTATATCCTCTCCCATATGACGAGTTCACTATGTTTTTATACGTATTTTAGTAATTCTGTGCTATCTTCAATTTCATGATTTTCAGACCAGAAATGAGCTGCTATTGCGGACTTATCAATATTTTTGTATCTTAAGTGCATGAAGTGTTCTTTCTTTCTAGTGCCTATGTTTCTTTTTGTCCTCCCTATGTAAATTTTTTCACAGTCTTTACACTTAATTTTGTAAATGCCTGACTTTTCCTCTGGTTTTATCTTATCAGTATTATTACTGTGAAGTAGGTTTTTAATGTTGTAATTGTTTTTTGGTGCCAATGTTATATTGTATTTCTTGAATATTTTTTGGAACTTTTTTGAGGCCCAGGGGTGGTAAGTAAATTTAGCAAATCTAGTTTCTTGTTTTATTGGTGTGAGAGCTGTGATCTGTTTTAATTTCTTTTGAAGTTTGAATAATTTTAGTTTTTTATCTACAAGGTTTTTTCCATATCCATTTTTAATTGCAGTTTTTAAGATTTGATGGTATTCGTTTTGATATTCTTGCTGGCTGAGAGGTAGATTTACTAATCTGTGTGTCAGACTGTTGATGGTTGCATGTTTGTGTGGAATTGGGTTGAAACTATTTGCTTTGATGTAATTATCTGTGTGTGTTGCTTTTCTATGAATGCCAAATTCTAGTTTTTCATTGCCTTTTTTGATTTTAAGGTCTAAAAAAGGTAGAGTACAGTCCTCTTCAGTTTCTACTGTGAATTGTATGCTGGGTTCTTGCAGGTTGAGTAGTTTCAAAGCATCATCTATTAGTTTGTAGGGCACTATTGCAAAGATGTCGTCTACGTATCTGTACCATGTTTTAAACATATGAGGGAAGGCTTTAGTAATATGTGTTTCGAAAAAGCTCATGTATAGATTGGCCAAAAATGGTGATAGCGGGCTTCCCATAGCTAGTCCTGAAATTTGTTTATAATATTTTCCATCGAAGACAAAATAATTTTGATGTATACATAATTCAGTCATTGCCAAATATTCTTCTATTGCATTGGCATCCAGGTTTATAGAATTTAGCCATTTTTTCAGTTGAATCAAAAGTTTGTCTAATGGAATGCTAGGGAAGAGGGAGCGGACATCAAAGGATACTAAAGTGTCATGAGGTTTTAGTTTAAGATTTTGAATTTTTTCTACCAGGTCTAAAGAGTTTTTTATACTCAGAGTATGGAATTGTGGAAAGGACTGAAATGATGAAAGTGAAGCAGATGTGTAAGAAATACGACTCATCTAAAATTTAATAATCCTCCTATATTGTTTTCATGTCTCGAAATTTAAACTCAAAAGTGTCATACAGTCCCTTCAGAATATTACATATTTTGCTAACAGATTGGCATTTATGGAAAAATGTATTCCAAGAATTAAAATCATGTCACCAATTTCCTTTTGACATTGTTACAGCGTTAATTGCGCCACAAATGTATTCACTGCATCAACTAATGTAATTATGCTATATCAAAGAGTACAATATCATTCACATTGCAGAATACAATGGATTCAGTGCTGAATTGGTCAAAAAGAAAATTGATAAATTCAAAAGACAACAAAGATGCAAACAAAGCGCACAATATTACTTTGGCCCCACAGAACAAATTTAGTGTACAACACCTTTTGAAATCACATAATACAAAGGAGATACCCACAGACAAAAAAATCAGGTGTGTATCAGATAAACTTCAAAGGCTGTGACAACTTTTACATTGGAAAAACTAAAAGGAACTTGAACATTAGGCTTAAAGAGCATTTTAGGAACATCAGGAACAAAGAAATAGATATATTGGCGGTAACATACCATTTTTGGAAGAAGAATCATGATATAGAACGAGAAATCCGCTTATTAAAAAGTGTCCAAGGTCCAGGTGCATTAACCACGTGGGAAAAACATTTCGTAAAGAAATATGAAAGAAAATTGTTTAATTTCGACACTACCTTTGAAGAAAACCCAAACTTCAAGTTCATCAAGATACCAAAAGAGATGCAGTTATCGCCTCCAATGAGTTCATGAAACCAACATCCATTAGTCGACAACAGCTGATGATGTTAGGAAGGTCCTAACGAAACACATTCTAGGTAAATACTAGCAATAAATGGAGCATTGAGTATTAGTTCGACTCAAAATTATAGTAATTATGCTTGTATCTTTCTCCTGTAAGCTCATGTTTAGAATATCAAGATGGTGAAATAGATCCATTGTAAATCCAAGATCTCAGCCATTCTTCTTCATGAAACATGACACCGGATATAGGGACTCCCAGTACTACCAACAGAAGTAGTTAGTGTGCGTAAAAGGTGTGAAATGAATATTCGAATAGTGGTGATGTAATGAATATCTTGCATGATAATAAAATTGCAAGTTGTATTTCAATGTTTTAAAGCTGATATAGTACTATATTTTCATTCTAAACATACTTTTGAGGATATGTTTTCAATTGCTCATTACTGTATGTTGGTACTATTAATCTTCCCCCTCCACCTCCTGCAACTGCAAAATGTCTGGGCCAGAGATCTAATGGCTGTACTGTGGTAATATTGGAGAACAGACAGTGATGCTCAGTGGCTACTTTGGCAAAGCACAAACCTTCTTGGCAGGTACTGTTTGTAGCACTAGATTGCAGTGATCAAAATAAAATATGCGAGTAGTTGAAAAAACTTTTTGTTGTCAGTTTTTAACACACTTTTTATATTATTGAATGACTAGTTTCAGAAGCTGTTGCTTCCATTTTCAACCTCAAAGATCCTACTGTTGTCTGTTGTCATGTGCTGTCTTCTCTCTAATGGTGGAACTATGATTTCATTTGATTTGGTTTAATTTATATTTTCTAAAATAGAATGAAAAAGAACGCTTTTGTAATCACCTGTTTATCAGTTTATGAAGGTATTGCCAGTGGTGACAGATTGTTCTCTGGAAGTAAATTTGTTGCCAGAATCAGTTGATCGTATTAGAAAATTCATTATTTGAGTCTCTTTTTTATTATAAGTTTTCTCCCAGATCATTAAATCTATAGGTTAATTTGCATGTTGTGACATGGTAAACTAAATCTCTGTTATGCAGGAGAATATTAAACAAGAGCTGGAACACCTGTGTGGTAATCTGCCCCAATCACTGGCAGGTGAATGCCGAGACTTTGTGGAAACTTATTCAGAGCAACTTATTGACATGCTTGTTGCTGATTTCACACCGCAAGAGATTTGCTCATATTTGAGGCTCTGTGAACCATCACATAGGCAGGTCTATGAAACCAGTGGAAATGAAATATGTGAGTGTTATTCAAAAAATTTATTATATGTTAATTAGATTTCTAAGCTTACATTCATCATCCTTAGCTTTTTAATACTGTTACATTAATGTTTTTAGCTTATGTACATTTAATAAAAATGTGTAGCTCAACATTTGCTAACAGAAATATTGTATGTTGCAAGTGCAGCAGGAATCCTTCATCTGTTATACAGCTTAATTAAAGCCTTTTGGATCAATATTTTCAATTTCATTTAAGAATAATAGACATACTAAGCAATAATGTACACAATTTCAAAGAAATTTGTCTAACTTGTTTACAGTAGTTAAGATAATGTGGGATAGAAAATGCATTAATAATAAAGATTCCCATAATTTAATGCTTTAAGGTACAATATAAATATATAAGTAGCAAATTATGTTAAAAGCTTACTCTCAAACATGTTTCTTTGTTCAAAGGTTTATTGAACTTTTTTGAAAAAGTACTATAAGCCAGTTTACATCTTAAAATAACCTGTGATGTTAGTCTGCTTCTAAGAGGAGTTGACATTTTTTTCGCACAGCACTTTTAACAGTCTGAATTTCAATCCCATAATCAGCTCTTAGTTTTGCAACTTAGTTTTTCCCCTTCTCAAACATTTCAATTAATTATAATTTTATTTTAATATCAACATGGGTTTTCTTTTCATTGCTCTGACATCTCCATTTCCTAGGGGCGAGAGAGTATACCCACCTTGGCTGCAGGGAATGTCCCACATCGATCTGGGAATGACACACTATGCGAAATCTTCAATGCCTCCCAGCAGTATCGTACTTTGTTTTTTAGAATTTTTATGTGGTTTTTACTGATCAAGTTTTAATCAATACTGATGGCTCAGAGAGCTCAAGTGGGGTTGGGTGTGCTTTTGTCGGTGGAACCGAATCCTATACATTCGGATTCCACAGCAGCACCTCCATTTTTAGTGCCGAACTTCATGCGATTTACCGAGCCATTTTATATGTACGTCAACGCAACCTAGGTCCCAGTCTCATAGTGACTCCCTTAGTGCACTTCAGAGCCTACTGCAGCTGTACAGCTACCATCCTATCATGCAGCGTATCCAGGATGCCCTCCATGGTTTACACGCCTCTGGTGTTAGCATGGTATGTGCTTGGGTTCCTGCTCATGTAGGCCTAGCAGGAAATTAACTACCAGATTTGGCAGTGAATATGGCGACCACACAGCCGATGGTAACTATCCCTCTTGTTACTGCGGAAGATCTTAAGGTGGACATCCAGAGGGCTGTGCTGTCCTTTTGGCTTAATGAGTGGTCCATTTTGCATGGAAACAAGCTCTGGACAGTGAAAGATCTTCCAATTCTATGGGTAACCTCCTGCCGTCGCTCCTGCCATGAGGAGGTGATTTTGGCTCGGTTGCGCATTGGCCACTGCTTTTTTACACATAGATTTTTATTGAACAAGGACTGTGCTCCAGTCTGTCCGCGTTGTGGTGAAGCTGTCTCGGTCCACCACGTACTTTTAGAGTGTTTTAGCACAGCGCGTCTTCGCTGATCTCTCCAGCTGCCAGCCAGCTTGGCAGAGGTTCTGGGGGACAAAGAGCAAGCGGTGGCCAAGGTTTTAAAATTCTTTTTAACTGCTAATTTTAGAATTTAGTACATTGCATTTTATTGAATTTAACGTTTTTATGGTTTTAAGTTCTTTTTATATATTTTAAAATAACTGAATTTTTCTAGACCTTACTGCAGATGGATCTCTTTTAGAACCATTTTAGCCTGATTTAACAACATTAGCTCTTTAAGGGTGCTGATGACCTCTTTGTTGAGCGCCCTTAAACACAAATATCATCATCATTTGACATCTCTTTTACAAATGCCTTTTGACTTCATTCATTAGCCTTAAACACTAAATAACATCACAAAAACTAAACTTGTTCCACAATTTGCATCATGTGGTCATTTAAACAACGAAAATGGCACTTACTGAAACATACACATACACCTTTATTGTTGTTTACTAGAGAAAAATAATGTACATATTTACAATATCTTCTTGGGGGTGTGCATGGATAATCCACAAATGGATAATCACAAGTATACTGTAGTGAATTGTTAATGAGTATTTTAGGTATTTACCTTTTTAGGAATGGAAAATAAGTCCAAAAATATATTTTCTGAAAGTGAATTGAGCTATTGTAATTAAATTACAGATGAGTTGTATTTTTTACACATAAGCTGTTGTAGATTCATTTAAATAAGATTAATTTAAATAAGTTTTAATATACAGTTATAATAACTTATCTGATATGCCCAGAGGCAGCTCCAATAATACTCTAATGCCCAATTTCATAAATAGACATTAAGACTTAACACGAGTTTAGCAATAGTTATAACAAAAATTGCATTTCAACAAGTGTTAGCTTAACACTCATGTTGAATCTCTTGTTAAACTAACAAGCCATATTTCTGTTAAGTCATTAACAATTGCAAATAGTCAAGATGGCAGACGTGAATGCAGCTTTTGATGTTGATTTGCTATATTTAAGACTGTCTAAATGTTATTCATAATAGAGTATGGCCTATGAGGAGAAATGATTTTGAGGAGCTATCAGAAGAAAATTTTCTATAGAGGGTGGATAATATACTGTCCTCTTATTTGAGTTTGATTTAGGAGTCACTATGTTTACACTCAAACTTCACTTGTTGTTGTATAATTGAAAGGTTTTCAAGATCATTCGATCTCATCCTCAGCTGTTTGGTGACTAAATGAACCTTCCTCTTCTTCCGCTACTACGGAGCTCCGATCACTCTGCCATCTGGTGTTAGGGGCACTAAGTTTTAATACTTCATTTAATGCCGGGATTTCAAAATTTATAACTTTATCACGGTTTTTGTTTATGAATATTTTTTCCCAAATATCCAATTCTATGGGTGTACCTAAAGATTTTAACAGTTTAATGTTGCCTGGTTAACAAGTTTCTCTTATCGAGATTCAACTGTATTGGAACACCACAGTGAAGCGAAAAATTATCAAATTTTTATTCAACAGATGGCAGCAACAACCCCAGAATTACCCACACCGCTGGATCTAGCGTCAGTCGCACAAGAGCCGTAGATGCAAACGAAGATTTGCGAAACATGTCCTCAAAATAGGTACGAAAGTGAAGCAGATGTGTAAAAAATGCGACTCATCTAAAATTTAATAATAAGTTTCTCTTAGTTTTTCCTATGTAGCTTTTTTCACAGGTTTCACAATTAATCTGAATAATTTGAAATCAGGAATTTATCAGATTAATTGTGAAACCTGTGAAAAAAGCTACATAGGAAAAACTAAGAGAAACTTGTTAACCAGGCAAAAAGAACACCAGAGGAACATTAAGTTGAAACAAACAGAAAAATCTGCAGTTTCACACCATTTTTGGACAGAAAACCACAACATTGGCCACAACATTAAACTGTTAAAATCTTTAGGTACACCCATAGAATTGGATATTTGGGAAAAAATATTCATAAACAAAAACCGTGATAAAGTTATAAATTTTGAAATCCCGGCATTAAATGAAGTATTAAAACTTAGTGCCCCTAACACCAGATGGCAGAGTGATCGGAGCTCCGTAGTAGCGGAAGAAGAGGAAGGTTTATTTAGTACAAAATTGAATCGAGAATATATTGACACATTGCTTCACTCACACTGTTTATTCACAGGACATGTTTCAAGAGCTCTTGCTCCTATCCTCAGCTGATACTCGACTAGTGCAAGTTGTAGTGGTTTCTTCTTTCTCCGTATTGTCAATAGATGGCGTGATGTAATTGTCAAAGATGTCCGGTGGTGGAGTTTCAAAATTCATGACTCTATGACGATTTTTGTTAATGAAGATTTTTTCCCATACGGAAAGGTCTATGGGGTGATTAACGTATTTTATTAGAGATGTTTCCAAATTGATGCCATGTCTAGTATTCAAAAAATGAAAAGCCACTGCTGATTTTTCTGTTTCACCATTTTTAATGTTTCTCATATGTTCTTTAGTTCTGATGTTAATATTTCTTTTTGTTTTTCCTATATAAATTTTAGGGCAAGTTTCACATTTGATCTCATAGATTCCTGGTTTTTCTTTGGTAGTGATTGAATTTTTGGGAGGGCCTTTTAACAAATTTCTGATATTAAACCTGTTTTGAGGTGCAAGAGTTATGTTGTGTTTTGAGAAGATTTGTTAAATTCCAAAAAATCTTCTAAAAAAAAAAAAAAAAATCTTCTCAAAACACAACATAACTCTTGCACCTCAAAACAGGTTTAATATCAGAAATTTGTTAAAAGGCCCTCCCAAAAATTCAATCACTACCAAAGAAAAACCAGGAATCTATGAGATCAAATGTGAAACTTGCCCTAAAATTTATATAGGAAAAACAAAAAGAAATATTAACATCAGAACTAAAGAACATATGAGAAACATTAAAAATGGTGAAACAGAAAAATCAGCAGTGGCTTTTCATTTTTTGAATACTAGACATGACATCAATTTGGAAACATCTCTAATAAAATACGTTAATCACCCCATAGACCTTTCCGTATGGGAAAAAATCTTCATTAACAAAAATCGTCATAGAGTCATGAATTTAGAAACTCCACCACCGGACATCTTTGACAAGTACATCACGCCATCTATTGACAATACGGAGAAAGAAGAAACCACTACAACTTGCACTAGTCGAGTATCAGCTGAGGATAGGAGCAAGAGCTCTTGAAACATGTCCTGTGAATAAACAGTGTGAGTGAAGCAATGTGTCAATATATTCTCGATTCAATTTTGTACTAGTTTGTGCTTCACTGTCCCTACGCTTCTTTCAAGTTTATACTTTGAAGGTTTATTTACTCACCAAACAGCTGAGGATGAGATCGAATGATCTTGAAAACGTTTCAATTATACAACAACAAGTAAGTGAAGTTTGAGTGTAAACATAGTGACTCATAAATCAAACTCAAATATGAAGAATAATTCACTGTTAATAATGCTTCTGCTTTTAATATTCATACTGTCCTCTTCCCGTTTTGAAACGTTCAAGTCACTCATCACTTCTGTCCTTCGCACCTCATTTTTACTTAATACTGACGTTAGAGCATATATCGAAAGGAATATGCCAATCTTGCCTTTGCTTCAAGTATTAATTAACTTTGCGATTTTATGATTCACTGAATTATGTGGATAATACACTGTCCACCTCGTGTCTTGAAACGTTCAAGTCACTCATCAAATCTCATCTTCTTTGCACCTCATTTTAAATTTACATAATACTTCTCAAAACATCAAGAGTGTAAAGTAGTTGCTGATGCTACAGTACTTTGTAATTTAACTTATTCACTGCATAGTAGGAAGACAATTAAGTATGCTGTATTACCTATATTTTTATAAATTGGTTATTTTTATAGTATAGTTTTGAAATTACCTATGAGTTAATAAATCCATTCCTCTGCATGAAACATTTAAACTTAAATAATTATGTAGTAAAGAAACAATCTTTTATATCAGAGTGAAAGCAGTTACTGTTTTATATCAACATTACTAAAAATAGATTTCTGTTTGGCCCTTATGCTGAAAATTAGGTTTTATGTTTGACCATTTTACTTTATTATTTTTCCACACTCAAACTGTCTTATTATTATTATTATTATTATTATTATTATTATTATTATTATTATTATTATTATTATTATTATTATTATTATTATTATTATTATTATTATTATTATTATTATTATTATTATTATTATTATTATTATTATTATTATTATTATTATTATTATTATTATTATTATTATTATTATTATTATTATTATTATTATTATTATTATTATTATTATTATTATTATTATTATTATTATTATTATTATTATTATTATTATTATTTTTTTTTATTATTATTTTTTTTTTATTATTATTATTTTTTTTATTATTATTTTTTTTTATTATTATTATTATTTTTTTATTATTATTATTATTTTTTTATTATTATTATTATTTTTTTATTATTATTATTATTTTATTATTATTATTATTTTATTATTATTATTATTTTTTTATTATTATTATTTTTTTATTATTATTATTTTTTTTATTATTATTATTTTTTTTTATTATTATTATTTTTTTTTATTATTATTATTTTTTTTTTATTATTATTATTATTTATTATTATTATTATTTATTATTATTATTATTTATTATTATTATTATTATTATTATTATTATTATTATTATTATTATTATTATTATTATTATTATTATTATTATTATTATTATTATTGTGAAACAGTCTTCAATGTTAGTTATAAATAACCAATGAAATATGGCATATTGGACACATATGTGACATATTAATTAGAATCTTCACTCTAAATTTTTCAGTTTTATCTTAATTTTTCCTTTAGCTCTTGAAGAATTCGTGTGTAAGAAATTTCTGAATCTTTGTTAACAACGTACCTTCTAAATTTTCTGTATATTTTTTACCCTAACAGTAACCAATGAGGTGCCAAATGAAATAAAATCTGTCCCACATAAAGTGAAGGAGTCTACAACCTGTGTAATTTGTGAGTTTGTAATGTCAAAAATTGATGATGAACTCAAAGACAAGAAGACACAGGTGAGTTACTAGACTACATTAATTTTATAATTTTAAATTACGAAATTTCATCTATGCATTATGTATAAATGAGAACTCGTTATTTATTTTCTATGTATAATGTTTGCAGTTTCATTATACAAAGGATTTTCTACTGAGGCATATCCTCATATATGCTGAGTTTGAGAAAGGTTAAGCCCGCAATGCTTGAAAGTAGCACTTCACAAAGCAAAAACTTGATGTTATGGACTGAGTCATGCATCATACTTCTTAGGTAGTGAAACTAAAGGAACGCAACACTACATTCAAAATAAAAAAAAAAAATAAAATAAAAAACTTGGTATTTTGTTACTGAACTTGGATGCTGGGCTTTTGATAGTAATAATCAAACAACCTGAAATAGTTGTTTTTAATTTCAGCCCCAAAAATATTATTTTTATATTTATTCTAAATTTATTTTAAAAATATTTAAAAAGAAATCATTATAAGTTCTTAGAAATGTTTGTCAAATAAACAAGATTAATTAGTGAGTGAAAGACGTGTGATAGAGTGAGGAAAAGAATCAATAATGTTAATTTGTTTTAACGACGTTGTTAGGAGTTTAAAATTATTTGGAATAATGTTTGAATGTTAAATTATCTAAATTAAGTTTTGAAAAAGTAATTCTAAAATTAGTTAAACAGAATGATTATATTAGTTGTCACGTATGATGTGACAATAGGAAATGTTTAACTATAGTGGCAGCAAAATCAACAACCTTGGTTTTGCAAAAAGGAAAGGGTCATTCTAGATTATAACATAACAGAAGACGAGTAAATCATTCCACTGTGTACAATACGGAAGACAATCGTAAGAGAACTTGATTGCAAGTTTTAGTGTGAAAAGTTATAAAAAATGTTCAGTTTAATATCATAAAGAAAAATACTGCTTATAAAGTTATTTATCTATGTTATGAAACATTTGTTTGATTTCCATCCAAAATTAAAAATTGAAATATTTTAAAGAAGCTGAATAATTATTTTAATTTAATTGATAAATTAGTTCCTGAAGACCTCTGTCCGAAGCTGCACCTAAAAAATATCATTTTCATGCATCAGAATTGCAGCAGCAGAAAACTTAATAAAATTACATTACCAAACTTAAAATTAGAAAAATACTTCTTCAAATGGCTTGCCAACATGGTGATGGTATTGATCCTTCTCTGTGTATCCATCCTTCAGCGTGAACATTTTTCCCAACAATGGTTGACTTGATGGAGCCCTAGTTTGTAGAAGTAAGCATTTTGGCACCACCTCATTCATCACCTCATTCTGGAAATGCCTGCCACACAGTGGTTTCTTCGTTTGAGGAAAGAGAGAGAGGTCACTGGGTGCCATATCAAGGGAATACAGGGGGAGGTGAGGCAAAATTTTGATAGCCTAAAGAAGCAGCATGTGTGAACTGAGCAGAATGAGCTGGGGCATTATCGTGAAGCAGAAGGGCCCCTTTATACAGCTTCCCATAACTCTTTGTCCTTATAGCCTCCCATAAACTTGTCAGGAGATTTCGGTAGTTTGCTCCTGTGATGGTGCACTCCTCATCTTTTGAAATTCCTGGTTCTTCAGAGATAGTTTGCTGTTCATCATCCAGACTGTTTGACCACACTGATGCACCACCTGACCACTGTGTCATTTGATGGTGCATTGTTGCCGTACACTTTCATCTGCTCAGCATGGATTGTTGCAGTATTATTCCCCCTCAAATACAGAAAACGAATTTCCACATGATACTACACTTTATGAATGGGCTGTGCCATTTTTTGTTTTGGGTCCTCTAGCAGCAGGTGTTTAAATGTGCACCAGGACCTCGGACATATACCAACTAGTAAAACAAAAAATTTATTTATATATGGAAGAAGCTAGATTTTTATTTTATTTTTTCTAGGTGATAATTAAAACTTTAGACTAGACTTCGTAGTTCTTGAAGAGCCTCTGCTCTGGTGGACTTCAATGGAGAATCAGTGCTGAAACCTTGCATATGACTTCATCTCAGTGCATATGTGCTGATTGTACTAATTCATAGTCTGATCATGTTGAAATAATGCCTCATTTATAAACTTGACTGAGCAGCTTCTATGGCTTTGGCGCTTTGATTAAATGTAAAACACAGAAGGTGTTAAAAATGCTCTCTGTGTTCACTTTGCACTTTGTTTCATTGACCTAAAAGAACAATATATAAGCATACAAAAACTAAACACACTTTTGTAGGACACAATTCTCCATCGAATAACATAATACACATTGTCAAAACATTTGAGTATGCATGCAAAATTTTCACTTAAATACAGAACTTCTGGACCAAACCATTTATTGTTGATTGCTGACATTAAGGTCTTCTTTGACAGCATCAAGAATCACTATCTGATTTTAATGTGTTCCTCTTTGTGGACCTTCAGTCAAAAGTAGCAGGCTTCATGGTTCCATTTTGCATTAGTCATTGAAAATGTCCTCTCTATACACCATCAGTCTGAAAGCTTGTGTTGGCACAAATATTGAATGTAATACTATTATCTTCAGTTAATACATCAAATGAACATCTGCAAGTTGTACATTTGAATACATTTTATGGCACCTGGAACGAGGCATTAAAACACACATAACTGACGTTATCTGCTCAATACTATTCAAATGAATGACATAACAAATGGACTACGTAGTACAAAATGACTGCAACAGTGATGTACCATATAAGAGTAGGTGCAATACTGTATCCCATTTAACCAGAGATAAAGGTGAATTAATATAATTTTGAGTCAAACTATTCCATATACTGCTAGTGTTTACCTAGAATGCATTTCGAACACTTAAGTCACTTACATTTTTATATTATTGAGGGAGTAATTTTGGGAGCCATTGCATCCATTAACAACCTCGATGGTCCAGTAGCTAGTCCCTAAGTAATATAAAAATGTAAGAAGTAATGAAGTGTTAAAAATCGACTACAAATAGTTTTTCAGTTAATTTTGACGTTGCTGTTACTACAATCATGCATAGTCTCTGTTAGTGTCTTGATGAAGTTCAGATCCTTTTCTAAGCTGGTGTCGAAATTGAAGAGTTTTTCTTCATATTACTTAATGAATATCTACTAGTTCGACTCAAAATGATATTAATTGTGTGTTTCATTGTATCATAGTCCATACTCATTAAGTAAAAGTGAATGCGAGATTGGTTAGATAGGCAAATGGGCTGTTGCAAATAAAGTATGTGACAGCTGGCAATGTTGTCCTCATGGCTCATTTTCTATACTATGCTTTGTGTTTGTGCATTCTCTCCCCCTGCTGCTGCTCATCCTCTCTCTCTTTCTTTCTTCCTCTCCCTCTCTCTGTCCTCTTTTTCCTTCTCTTCTGCAAAGAGTCTGCTTCAGACTCAAAGTGAATACATTTATATGTAAATTAATTGGTAAGATGTAAGTTATTATGTTTAGCATTAATGTTTTGTTAGGCAGTTTTGTTTAAAATGTTGTTAAAACCTTGAAAGTTAATAATACTTGTTCTTTGCAGGATGATATAAAGAACATTGTGCACTCTATTTGCAACCATCTTCCTAATACAGTGGGCAAGGAATGTAATGATTTTGTAAATGGGTATGCAGATTTTGTGATAGCATTGTTGATCCAAGAATTGGATCCTAAAGAAGTGTGCACAGAAATCCATCTCTGCAGAAATGCATCTGTCAGAAAGCATAATGTCCTTATTGGTGAGCAAAGTATCATTTTATGTACATAAATATCTTTATTCTAAGCTCAACATTCTTTAACTTATTTTGAAGTAACTGTTACGTTGTAAACAGTAATGTAGGATATTCTTGGGTACAAAGTTTTAGAAAATGTCATAGCAATCTCTAAATGAAATACTTCACTATAAATATGCATGAAACAACCTCAGTTGTCAAATTATAATTATTGTAAATATTGCATCTTCATTAAGATAAAACTTGAAAAATGTATATCTGATCTGAGGACATACAAATCATAATTAATCATCACCAAGATAGTGTGGGTGATTGGGCCAGTGGGGAAGCACAAGGGGTCCTCCAAGGTTAATTAAATGCAGGGAAAATATTATACAGGCTGAGTCAAAAGTCCCTATACATTGGATATTAATCATTAATAATTCTCATTCCCTTATTTTACGAGGGCCGTTCAGAAAGTAACCTCCGGTTGATTGCAAAAAATTCACCAAGTTAAATAAAAATATTTTAATATATACATCTTACAACTACATCTTTGCACTATTTTTCTATATAGTCTCCATAACGATTGAGTCACTTATCGTATCTGTTCACAAGCTTTGAAATTCCTTCTACATAAAAATCACCCGCTTGTGCCTGGAGCCAGCCTGTGACCGCATCTTTGAGCTCTTCGTCGTCATCAAACCGCTGGGAGAGTCTTAGAAATTTGTGGAAAATCAGTAGACAACTCCGACATTGTGAAACGTCGGTTTTCACGAACTTTTGCATCAACTGTCTGAACGAGTTCGTCCGTCACCAATGATGGTCTACCACTCCTCTCTTCGTCATGAACATTTTCTCGTCCACTTTTAAATAAACGTACCCATTCACGGACCACTCCTTCACTCATAACTCTTGGTCCGTACACGGCACAAAGCTCTCGATGAATAGCTGCTGCAGAATATCCTTTGGCTGTAAAAAACCCTATAACAGCACGCACTTCACATTTGGCGGGGTTTTCTATTGCAGCACACATTTCAAACGGCCACAAACACTAAACTAGTGCAGATACGACGTTCACTCGACCACGGCTTGATGCCGACTGACCTGCTGAGTGCGTGAATGCACAGATGGCATCGCTACTCCCCCCTCTACCCACATTGTGACCAATCGGAGGTTACTTTCTGAACGGCCCTCGTATAAAAGTGAATCGAGAAGATATTGACACATTTCTTCACTTACACTGTTTTTCACAGGACATGTTTCAAGAGCTGTTGCTCCCATCTTCAGCTGAGTTTCAACTAGCCCTTTCACCGATATGGATGTCATATGACATCCAAGTTAAAAGGCCCCAAACCAATATGGACATGTATAGACATCCTGTGCATACATGCATTTAATGCTTATTTAATGATAATTCTTTTAAACTTTGTTTTATATTAAATTTAAATAAATTCTATAAGAAGTAAAAGCCTATCTTTAAAAGTTTCTTCTTGAATGGTACACCTCAAAACAGGGATAAACACACAAGGGCACATCTCCACATTCATGGCAAATCATACTAGTTACCTATCGGACACCTTTCTTGCGGCACACCAGACATTTTCTAAAGGGACACGACCTTTTTGCTGTGGGTGGTACCCTTTTAGGAAAATGTTTTTCTTCAAGACTGAGGGGTGCTGGGATGGTGGATTTCTTACCCCCAGTATGGGGATGTCTCTGAATTTTATAGTGCTCAATTAGGCTGCGAGCTATTGATATGCGAAAGTCCGGGTACGTCATTGTCTTCTGTGGGTTTAGAGCTCTCCAAATTACTAAACAATTGTATATGGTTATATCCAGCTGGTATAAAAATACTTTATACCTTTTGATTGTTTTTCGCAAAGAGGGATATGCGTGTAATACCTGATCTACTAGATCCACTCCACCCATATGCATATTGTATTCCTGGATAATATTGGGCTTGAAAATTGACATTTTGTTACAAGCATCAATTTTTCCAGTATCAATCATCGAAATCTTATAGCTGCAATTGGATAATGCTGTAACAACCCTCCTGTCTTGCCAAGAAACATAGGTCAAGGGTGGGAGCTGATACACCTGCATTTCTCCTCTTCTTAGAGCCTTCGTACTCACATCTTTAGGCAAACCAATATGATTTGAGCGTACTGTTCCAATTGCATTTGTTTTCCTTTTGTGTAAGGCCATGAATAATTTAGGGGAATTGTCCACTTATCTAAATATATATTCCTACCCTGATCAAGTACAGATTCCATCAGGTGCATTGCTATGGAACCAGATAACCCCAAATCTTTTTCTCCGGTATTATCAATCCCTTGTGTAGTGTATATGCAGCTATTGTAAATATATCCTGTTTTACTTTCACATACATCAAAACTCTTTATGCCAAATCTGGCCCTCTTTGTTTCCAACCTAAGCAGCCCTTCCAAAGCTTCAGGCTTTCATCAACAATGATCTTTTCACCAGACACATAATTTTCTTTGAATTTTGAAATAATGTAATCAAAAACTGGTCTGATTTTGTATAGTTTATCATTTACATTTTCTGTGCAGGTGAAATGAAGGAAGCGCAAAATGGAAGTAAACCTGTTATTTGACATGCATTTCCCAAAAAAATAAGGTAGCTAGCATGTCATCTGTAGACCAGTACATGTCTAGCGTAGGTTTACGAATAACACCCATGAGCATAATTAGACCGAGTAGTCTATAAATCTCATTCATTGTTACTTCTGTCCACTTCTGAATTCTACTCTTAGGTCCTAAATTGCCTTTAGAAATCAGGTCTTCCATCATCCTACTCACATTTACATTTGTTTCCGAAACAATGAGAGACAGTAAGTCAGTAGTAAAAAATTTTGTGAAAATGTCAATTGGTTGGCTGTTAGAAGTTAGCTGAGTATGCGGTTGTACACCAGAGGTTGTGCTCATGAAGGTATGTCTATTTGTGTTAGTGATTTTGACACCTCCATAATGTTGTCTCCCTTATTTTATATTAGTTAAGGTTATGTACATGTGTCATTGAGGTGAATTCACATGACTGTTAGCTTACATTGCTTGCAAGGTCATCTTTAATTCTGAGCACATGCAAAGTGAATAAACTTCCTGCAACTGCCAGATCCTACTGAGGATGTATTCTAAATATTCAGCTGTTATCAATGCCCTGCTGTGATCTTAAGCAAAGCACATGAGGAAAATAAAAATTATTGAACATGTCCTATATAAGGTGACTTTTGACTCGTCTAGTTTGATATAAACTTGCAAGTTCAATAGATAGTCAACATGAAAAATTCAATGCCATGGCCAGGATTTGAACCACGGATTAATTTCCATCAATTAACTGAAATAATAAGAGTTAAATGATGAAGCCTGGGACTCAAGTACTTATGATAGTAAGTCGCCACAAACAGTGTATCTTGAATACGAGAGCTCCTAGAGGTCTACCGGGAAATATACGAGTCAAATGGAGAATTTAGTGTCGGGATGGCAAGTTGGCCATGGTAGCTCAATGGGTTAGAGCAACTGGACAGAAATCAGGAGATCCATGTTTCAAATCCCGGCCATGGCATTGAATTTTTCATGTTGACTCTGTCAAAAACCTTAGCCTATACACGGCTAGTGTGAGGAAATGATTAATCTCCATCAATTAACTAAAATAATTGGAAGTTCAAATTCAAATTTGTGTACTAATATATATTCTTGTATTGCAGAAAGTATCAAAAGTAATATGAGAGGTTGTGCAGTGTGTGAAGCAGCAATGGGAACTTTGGATGCCCTTCTTGCTGATCCAACAGTAGAGAAGGATGTAGGAAAACTGCTGAAGAAAGTCTGCTACAAGCTTCCACAAAAGGATTTGAAAATGGTAATTTTACTGTCAAAATAAACACAGTCCATTTAGGTTGATGAGAGAATTTATGCATACAGGTGTTAATGAACTATACCAAAATAATTTCAGTGATTGCAAACGTAACTAATATATGTAAGCAATTATTAATTTATAGACGAGTCGTATTTATTACACATTGGCTTCACTTACGTACCTATTTTAAGGACATGTTTCGCAAATCATCGTTTGCATCTTCGGCTCTTATGCGACTAAAGCTTGATCCAGTGGTGTGGCTAATTCTGGAGTTGCTGCTGCCATCTGTTGATTTAGTGATGAACTTAAATGTGGGATTCTCTTCTGGCGGGATTTCAAAGTTCATTAGTTGGTTTCTATGTTTTTCTATGTATATTCTCTCCCATATGACGAGTTCACTATGTTTTTGTATTTTAGTAATTCGGGGCTATCTTCTATTTCATGATTTTCAGACCAGAAATGAGCTGCTATTGCAGACTTATCAATATTTTTGTATCTTAAGTGCCTGAAGTGTTCTTTCTTTCTAGTGCCTATGTTTCTTTTTGTCCTCCCTATGTAAAAAAGGACTAAACAGAGAACTAAACAGGGAAGATTAAACTAAATTCTAAAATTAATTAAATTAATTAAATTAATTCTCTGTTTAAACTAAACAGAGAAGATTATCAAGAAGAATACCTACAAATAAAAAAAGTAGCTATATCCAACGGTTTCAACCCAAATTTAGTAGACAAAACAGTTAACAGACTCAACAAAGCTAAGAAAATAAAAGAAACCACCACCCTAGAACCTACAGGAGAAAAAGAGAATAAACTTTTTAAAAAATTCACCTTCCACCCATCAGCCTATAACAAATTCCAAAAAATCTTCTCAAAACACAACATAACTCTTGCACCTCAAAATAGGTTTAATATCAGAAATTTGTTAAAAGGCCCTCCCAAAAATTCAATCACTACCAAAGAAAAACCAGGAATCTATGAGATCAAATGTGAAACTTGCCCTAAAATTTATATAGGAAAAACAAAAAGAAATATTAACATCAGAACTAAAGAACATCTAAGAAACATTAAAAATGGCGAAACAGAAAAATCAGCAGTGACTTTTCATTTTTTGAATACGAGACATGACATCAACTTGGAAACATCTCTAATAAAATATGTTAATCACCCCATAGACCTTTCCGTATGGGAAAAAATCTTCATCAACAAAAATCGTCATAGAGTCATGAATTTTGAAACTCCACCACCAGACATCTTTGACAAGTACATCACGCCATCTATTGACAAAACGGAGAAAGAGGAAACCACTACAACTTGCACTAGTCGAGTATCAGCTGATGATAGGAGCAAACGCTCTTGAAACATGTCCTGTGAATAAACAGTGTGAGTGAAGCAATGTGTCAATATTTTCTCGATTCACTTTTGTACTAATTTGTGCTTCACTGTCCCTACGCTTCTTCCAAGTTTATACTTTGAGACTCAAACTAGTTTATCTTTCACTTGAAAGTTGATGTCATAACATTGCGCCAGAGGGAGTGCTCCGACACGTTTCTTCATTTCCATGCATTGTACACTCAAATGGTATCATCATTAGCATGGTGTACTGGCACTTTAGAAACTTATAGCCATAACTTCCACATTTGAACAGACAGGCTATAAGTCTCCTATCGCAAATTACTTATTTAATATATCTGTACTTGCTCTGAAAATATTTTGGTATACATTCATTAACATCCTGTATACATACAAATTGCTTTAGGCAGCCTTCACAATAAAGTGGTTAGTTTGCTTACTACTAAACCTAGAGATCTAAGGCCCAATTTGCAGCTGGAAAGTAAATTTTTCTTTGGTTAGATTTATTATGTACCATCCTCAGAATCAGTGAAGAATGAATTAGCTAGAGGCAAGTCTCAAAGTTTTAAAGATAGGTGTTAATTGAAGTTACTAAAATGATTAAAGGAATTAAACATGCCTTCAAATTTAATGATGTGAGAAAATAATATTATAAAGAATAGAGAATACATAATGAAATTTTAAATATTTTCATCTGCTTAGTTGAACTAAATATAATAGAAATATATTGGAATCTCTTAAGAATACTTCCTGCTCAGCCCTTCAATTTGTGTTTATTTTAATGATTGGAAACTTGAATTCACTGTCTTATGGTGCCCGCCTCAGTAGCATAGATGGTAGCGTGACTGCCTTACGTTTAAGAGGTCCCGAGTTCAAATCTCGGCCAGGGTAAGTTATCTGGATAAGGTTTTTTCTGGGATTTTCCCTTATCCTTCAAGACATGCCAGGTAACTGTAAGCTCCATGGACCCTGGACCCATTTGAGCATCATTTCACCCAATTCATTTACCGTCCGATATGACTTAACATTGGAGGACATAAATTACAACAACAACAAAATTGCCGTGTGGTAAGTGTGGTAAACCACAGATACATTTCAATATCTGGTTGGGATATGTTGCCTAATTTTTTAATAGCATTTTGCTTAAATGAATGAAGAATGAATGGTTTATTTATTTACAATGTATAACATATTTACCTATGCAATTTCATACTTATAGTATAACAAGCTAATAAGTTTAATACCTACCCATATATAAGTCCATTACACTGGACTCCATGGTTATTTGTGTAATGGACCCCTCATCTTTTAGTTATTGTTATACTATTATTTGTTTTCTTATTTCCCCTAATCCATTTCTTTCTTTCTTTTTGTAAATATTTTCCGGTTATTTTGGCCTTGTATCTGTAAACATTTTAATTGCATTTTTCATTTTTAATTTACATCCTCCAACTGTAAGTCATGTCGAACAATGAATGAAATGGGTGAAATGATGCTTAAATGAGCCCAAGGTCCATAGAGCTTAGAATTACCCAACATTCATTTTTCAAGATAAGGGAAAACCCTTTTTAAAAACAAAAACCTTATCCAGATATTTCACCCTGACCAAGATGCTAACTCAGGACCTCTTTAACATGAGTCAGACATGCTATCATCTAAGCTACAGTTAATAGCAGTAACTTGTGTAATTTGTCCCATTTTTCTTAACATATACCCTTCCTCCAATCCTTAACCCCATCACATTCTAATAAACAATAAAACAATCTCTCTGGCTCCTTATACATAATACGCCTTTCATTTATCTTCTCTAAAACCTTTTAAAAACAATGCTCCTGGTTGCTTCCAAGCCTTTCCTTTCAAATTTACTACAATAATGTATGTGTAAAAGAAGGCTCTTGGAGGCTTGGTATCCTTTTTACTCATTTATTTCATATTTGGTAATGAATATTAATGACAAGAAATATGCTTCAGTTCCTTAAATACTTAATTCTGCTATTTTGTTTTTCAGTGTCAGCAGATAATTGAGTCATATGGACCAAGCATTATGAATATAATCTCCCAGGTAGCTGATGGACGAGTTGTATGTATGGAAATTGGGATGTGCAGCTGGAAGACCCAGTCTGTGCATTTGTTGGGTGGTAAAAGATGCTCATGGGGACCCGCTTACTGGTGTCAGTCCATTCAGCATGCCAGTGCTTGTGGGGTAAGTAAACATTCTGTTAATGTCGTTACTTCAACTAAGTATGTACAAATAGCCAGAGGAAACATTGTATTCATCCTAAAAATTTGATACCAATATTTCACTGGAGTACATGTTTTGAGACTCCCTGAATCCAAAACAAGCATTTTTGGGGAAAGGTGTTTGCACATATCCTAGAAAATTTTTCAAAAGTTCTGATTTTTTAAAAAATGATGATTATTTAATGATGAGGTGGTTCATACCCATAAAGAATCTTATCAAGCTCTCCCTGTGCACAACATGTCATACTTCAGGAAATGTGACGGGTGATGACTACGGATGGAGAGCTCTTGAACAGGTCAGGGTTTTCCTCAGCATTGCTCAGCATGAACTCTAATCTGCTTCAGGGTGTGGGTGCATCCTGACAGGGTATGGATTCTTGGTGAAGAAGACACCTTGACTTTTACAATGGAAGTTTATTCTTATCCATAGATCTATCCCATTTGCCACCTAGGAAGTCGCTTCTTGTGGACCCTTTACTGGAAACAATGTGTTCATGCTACATTTGCATCGTGTATATTTGACTTGGCAATGCTTACTTATACACGAGGACTGAAACGTACTCGTAAAATTTTGATTTGTGCAGGCTCTACAACAATAAATAACAAATACCATGTGATGCGTAATAATTGGCAAAGCTGTTAAGTAGTAGTGATGTAATATCCTGTGTTATATGCTTTTTGTCTACCATCACAATGTAGAAACATAAAAATTCTTATAAGTCCTGAAAGACAGCATTTTCACATACTTGTGTTACGCTGGCAGGTATCGAGAGACAGTGTGTTTCTACTAAGAGTCATACTTCAGCCATTGCCTGAATTTCCCCCAATTTTGGCGAATTTTGAGTATTTGGGTAAATCATGTGATATTTTTCTTATCGCTGATACGTCATTTTCTACTCCTACCTTTTATTATAGTTCTATTTTGGATGACAACGCATTGCAGCTTAAAACACTTTTTATTCCCACAGAGTTAGCTAATTTGTGCGTAGCATCCCCGTCAAAACTTCACCAAATTCTCATCTTCTGTTGTGCATAGCACATTTGAGGATTCCTGAATAGAACTTCACGTCGCTTACTAGGCACCAAGATTTACCTAAAGATTGTTTCTTAACCTGTTCTCTATGTCTACACAATAGAAAGCAAGTGGGATTTTAGCGAGTTTCTAATACTAGATGGACTCGCATATCCTTTTTCCATCTGTGATTAAGTTTGTTCGTTATGTTAAAGCATTTCTAACTCAGGAATATATATCTTATTATGTATTTAATATAAATTTCTGATTACTAAACGAATGTTCCTGGCTGATCATTATACATGTTATATATTATATATATATGACAGTTTCATGTAAATTACATCTATCTCTTGAATTTTTTTGGAATGGCTTCTGAAGTCCTGTTCATTTGAATGACACTTGCATAACCAGTAGAGTGTAAAGGATAGATAAAACTTTACCATATAAAATAGGTAAATCTCATTAAAGAACACAATTTGTTATACTTTTTTTTAGGCTAAGCATTTCTGATATATTCCTAGTTCTGGTTTGAATTTGTAAATAATTGTACTTTTCTCAAATGGTCACGCAGAGAACAAAATTTCAAAGCCAGCTCTTAAAGGAGTTGACTTCAGTCTATTGTATTTCTCTACTCCCATTGTACATTTATAGAAATATATAATAAAACTATTTTTACAAACGTTTATCTTGATAATAAGCAATACTTTTAAATAGTAAGCAATATTAACTGTGAAATTATTTTTATTATAGAAATTGGGAATGTTCCCATTTTTTTTTTAACAGACCTCGTACACGTAACATTGATATAAAAATATTAAGAGTACTAAATGATACTGTTGTTTTGACAGTTTTTTACTGTATCTTTTATATATAACTTTTGTTTCAGACACTGGATCACTGTCAGGACAAAGTTTGGAAGGCAAAAGGACCAAAAAATAAATAACTTTATTACAAGAATGCCATTGGAAATTCCAGGTAGAGGCCCAAAGTCCTCCTACTTCAGTCTTTCTGTTTAGTGATGAATTGAAACATTCTAGAGTTGTGATTATTTTAATAGTTTTTTTTTAACTTTTTGTGAATGCAATTTAAATAAAAAGGTGAATAATGTTTTTCTAAGTGATTTAAAATTTGGTAATGTCGACCATAGAGGCTTGAGTTTCACCAAATTGCAGTAAGTACTGATGAATGAAGTAGAAGAGCAGTTTATGCTGTGATAATGCATTAAGGACTGAGGAGTAGTTGAAAAGGCTTTTTAAGTCTTTGTATGCTGTGTTTATCACCAGTTTTGATGTATATATAGTTTAGCAGTGTTGTTGAGCACCACTCAAAGCATTATATTTCTCTAATCTTTGTGTTTCAAAATGTAAAAGTTACAGCTAATAAACACTTTAAAAATATATATTTAAATAATATATCTAAGTTGTACAACTTTCTGTATATGTTTTTTAATTAACATCCTTTAACTAGTTAGGTCATATCGGACAATGAATGAAGGGGTGAAATGATGCTGAAATAAACCCAGTGTCTATAGAGTGTAAGAGTTACCCAACATTCATCTTTCAGGATAAGGGAAAACCCGGAAAATAAGTTATTCAGATAGCTCATGCCTCTTGAATGTGTGGCAAAAGTGCTACCACCTACACTACAGAGGCTATCTACTATTGTTTGTTTTCATATGTCTTGCAAATTGTTCATAAAATAGTTATTTTTTTCTATTTCCTGTTATTCATAATAAATGTTGGCCACAATGGTTCCAATACACATTTTCATGGCCACCAGTGAAATACAGGAGGCTAGGATAACAGTAATGCCCCATTCACATAGAAAAGTTATCGCAAATTCAACACGAACACTAGAATTTCTTTCTTGGAAGTGTTGAAAACAGTGTTGTTGTAATAAATTAAATTTAAAGGGAGTCGATTAATGACACTAAACAACACTTACTTTTAAATTTTCCCAGAACCTGTCGATATCCGGTCGACGATGAAGGCAAAGTCTCTTAAACATGTTCCGGGAAAATTTAAAGGTAAGTGTTGTTTAGTGTCATTAATCGACTCCCTTTAAATTTAACAAGCATTAGAGCTTGTTGCGAGGTTAATAAATAATTTGCAGTTGCCAGGTTAATAAATGATTTTCGTTAACATGAACATTATCAGCAGATGTTAATGCCAAGGTCCAAGCTTTCATGTTTGCGTTTGGCAGTTGAACAAAAGAGAGCGAAAGAGAAAGAAAAACACTTGCACTGCACAGGAATAGAAAAGAGATATGGAGTAATTTGACAAGAAGTTGATTATTTTATTTTAAAATCATTATTGTCTTTACCATAAAGGTGTAAAAACTAGGAAAAATTTAATTGAAATTGGGAACTTTTTGGGCAAAGTAAGAGTCAAATGGTTGAAGATAATTAAACATGACGAAAATGATGATGAAGTATTTTAGACAAGTTGCCAATGGGGACCCATTAGCTCGACAACCTCAGAGTTTGAGTCTGTTGGGCCCAAGGGTAACCAGCAACTCAGTGTATTAATAAGTATGTAAATGTATGTTGAAGTTTTGTTGAGTCATACTTGTTTACACTCACCTTCACTTATTATTTTTAAAAAATGCTGCAACGTTTTACAGGACATTCGCCCTCTTCCTCAGCAGTATAGTGACTGACTTTCCCCTTTCCTTACATTTAATGTAAATGTATAATAATATTGTAATTGAAATGGAAATAAAGATTACTTACTTTACCATAAAGAGCGTAAATCCTACAAAGATAATTTACTAAAAAAAATGTGTGTGTGTATATATATATATATATATATATATATATATTGAAGCTAATTGCAAGTGAACTGAAATGTGAAATTAGGCATGAGTTGCTTACATGAGTATTATTTACTATGGCATGTGTTGGCTTTGTGGGAAGTTTTAGGTTATATAGGCTATAAATTATTTTGCTTTCTTAATATACGGAAAAGCCATGCTATAATAATATTATTATTATTATTATTATTTATTAGTATTAGTATTATTTATTAGTATTAATAATTATTTATCATTAACATTGTAGTTGGGAAAGTATTGTTCTATATGAATATTTTAAGCACTACACTATTCTGAAGGTTTCGAAAAAGAGTGGTTTCATGAAATTTTAATAGTGTAATATAAATTTAATTCAAAAACACCCCCATTGCTAGTATTTTAAAAACGTTTAGTAAGTTTGATAAGGTGGTTATTTTATTTTGATGATGACATAATAGTCATTGTGAATGACAAAGTAAATTTTGTGTTCATGTCATAAGTTCATCCTCATGTTAATGTTAATATTTCTATGTGAATGTGGCTTAAGACCTTTAAAGTCACAGAGATAACAGTAAAAAGCATGTTGCTTAAAGGTTAAAAAAATCCAATATGCTGCACTCATGTCTTTCTCTATTCCTTCAACAAATATACTTACAAAAGCTCATAATTCTACTTCATATTAATGGAGAGAAACACGTAGAAATAATTTTATTCTATATTTCCTTGTTGTTACAGTGGAAATGGAATACAATAGGCTTAAGTCATATTCAAATCTCTGGTAGATATGAGAGGACTTGAAATTCTGTTTTCTTTGTATGACCAGGAAAAAAAAATAATAAGAACTTCCCATTTGAGAAAAGTCTTATGTGTTGTTGCATTCAAACTAATAATAATCTATCTCATTTTACCATTTATAGAAAAGTAATGCAGAACAGAGAGGATTTCATAAGCAATTCCTCCCCAGTACACATTTCATTTGTCATGGAAATATTTTAAACACATATTTTAATCAAAATCATTAGAGCCATTTTTAAGAAAATAACTTCAAAAAATGTTCCATATAAAGTGCAGTTTGTGGAAGATATTTTTTGAAAATCTTTGTTGCATTCATGGAGAATGCTGATCTTAAATACCAAGTTTGGTATATAACCAACTTTTCATATTTGAGGTACGCTGCTAACCAACTGGGGCACCCACAGACGTAAACTCCTTTTCTAAAAGTGCTATTTTTGGATCCTCAAAACATCTATTTTCAGTAAAATCTTGGATATCAAACTTAAGGTAGAAAACAATACTTTGTTACTGTAAGTACATAGTAGAGAAAGTAAAAACAAACATGCACATCCATGCACAGAGTTTCTAAAAGTGTTATATTATTCATTTATTTATGATGAAATCTGGATTGGATGGTATGCAGTCTTCCTCCTTTAACCAATAGCTGTTGGTCTGAATGGCTCAGTTTGGAGCCGGCCTACTGCTGTCAAGTTTGCATGTTCAAATGCACCCCAGACTAATGGTTTTTAAGTGTGGATGTCATAAGGTAACTGTACCCCATATGGCCTGTTACTCAATATGGCCCAGTGGCTATTTTTTGGTAACTATGACGATAATCCGCTAGATGGCTGCTCATTCACGTTTGGTAAGCTATTTCAACTATCTCTGTGTTATATCCAGTGCGCAGTGACTAACAGCCATTTCACAGTTGAGATTCGTTTGTTTGCCACCCAAGTGTTATTATTTTGTGCAGGTAAGTTTCTTATGTTGCTGTTTCATTAGAACTTTTCTACAAACGTGTTACCGTGTCAATTACTTCATGCAACTGTCCTGTTTTAAATTATATAATAACTTTTATGAATGCAACAACCTTTGTGTGGCTACACGTGTGAAATGATTTGCTTGTAATGTGGATCCAACATGGCGTGGTAGGCCATATTGAGTATACTGTTGCTTCTTGTGCAAGTGCAATAGGAGCAGCTACTCCTACAATGATCTTATTCAAAGGAAAATGCATGAAAGTGGAGTTTGCTGACGATCTACCTCCAGGCTTTGTTTACTGTATGACAAAAAAGGGTTCAATGACATCAAAGAGTTTTTTCGAATGGTTACACCATTTTGGTCATCATTAACGTGCTGGTCGGTGTTTACTGATTTTTGATGGAGCGAAGAACCACTTAGATCACGAAATAGTGGAGGCCACAGGTATGTACGTATGTTCCACTTAGGAATGATGGGAAATTTGATTGATTGATTGATTGATTGACAGGTATGTACGACATAGTTATACTGTCTCCCTACACTACTCATGAGCTGCAGCCGTTCAATAAGGCAGTATTTCGTTCATCTGAACAGCACTGGGATCAAGAAGTGATTATGTATTGGTACAATTACTGTGAAAGTACATTAACTAAGCAACGCTTTGGCAAAATCTTTGCCAAAGTTTGGAGAAAATGCATGACCATACTAATACCACATTTGGGTTTAAATGATCCTAATGCAATTCCGGAAGTTGCATTTGCAGTTGCAAAATACTGTAGCTTCAGAACCTCTGTCCATATCAACTCCGCAAAATTCAGGAGGCACTTCAACTTAAGAGCCTCAACCTTCAGGTGTGCCAAATAGAAATCTGAATGGAGTATATCTCATATACTGTGTGTGGAGGAGGATGACTTTGTCGAAAAGGCCATTATTAATTCTGAAGACGATGAAGCTGCTGATACGAGCACATTTCATGAGCTACTTCCGACACCAAAGAAACAAAGCGCTCAAATGTACAAGAGAAAGCCTGATTTGAACAGCAAAGGAACTGTTTTGAAGAAATCAATATTTTTTATGAAAGTTGAAACCAACGCTGTTGGAATAGCCAAAACACAGCCAGTCCTATCCAAGAAACCTGCGAAAAAAGCCAGACTGACAAACAAGAATGAATCTCAGCTTTGTAAAGTGTGCAATGAAGACACAGTGAAAGATATGCATCTGTGTTTAGTTTGCAGTCATTATGTGCATCAGGAATGTGTCTGACTGACGAAAGGAAACAAGGACCTTTTTATATGCCCAAGGTCTAAGGACAGTGATAATAAAATGTAAGCAGTTTTCTGTTCAGGTTAATAAAAAACTTATGTAAACAATAACTAGCCCTCCGGAAGCCATTACATATTCTGTGAAACAATTCTGTTATGACTTAATCGTTTGAGCTGTTTAAACTTTTCTTGTCTGTCTCAAATTCCTTAGAAAATCATCTTTGTCACATAAGGAATCTCAGTTGAATGAATTTCTGTAATTCCTAAGTGGAACATAAGACCTTCTAAACTGCGCAAACCCTAGGCCTGTAGGCAACGGGTTGAGAATCAAAACTACCTCGATTAAAGATTCCAGGATGGGGGATCAGCCCATCGCCGGAGGTGAAAGTTCAGTTTATATTTCCTGGTGATAATAAACAAACTGCATACTCTAAATCACATTTCATTACTTTCATTAGTTTCCATTATTTTAAATGTACTACTAACAGAAGTTAAATTGGCCATATTGGGAATACAGTGTACTCAATATGCCCAAAGCTAATCTTTTCTTATATTTGTTATTGTGGCTTGTGTAATCATTTTAGTTGCTCCACATGTCCAGTTTGATGAACTTTATATTGTAACCAAATGTTATAATTTATTGCCACTCACAAAAATGTAAAAAAATAATTATCCTTAGGTAGGCCATATTGGGTACAGTTACCTTATTTAAAATGTGGGAGAAGCGATATGCACATCTATAGGCATCCTGTATATACATGCATTTAATGCTAATTATTTTAATGTTTTCCATTTTAAAATGTGGGAGAAGTTATGGATGTCTATAGACATAGACGTCCTATGCATATATGCATTTAGCTAATTATTTTAATCTGTTTTCCATTTTAAAATGTGGGAGAAGAGTTAATGGATGTCTCAATTCCTTTCTTGGAAGTGTTGAAAACAGTGTTTTTATGATAGATGTAAAGGGAGTCAATTAATGACACTTAAGTGTTGTTTAGTGTCATTAATCAACTCCATTTAAATTTAATGGATGTCTAATAAATTTATTTATACAACTTGCTATTTACAATATTTTATCTACAATACATTCATATTGCTTAATCTAGTTGTATAAATTATGGTGCTGTTTTCCTTATTAACCTTGCTAGCTCAGCCTGCTTGGCTCCCAGACCTTTTATTCTTGCTAAGTAGCGTAGTTGCCCTTCTGTCTACTCTCACTTGCCATTTCCCCTTATCCCATCATATTTTCTTTCCCACTCTTTACTTTTCTCAATGGATGTCTATAGACATGTCCTGTGCTTACATGCATTTAGTGCTAATTTAATCTTTCTCTTTTACAATAAATTTAAATAAATTTTTTAAGAGATAAAAGCTTAGTTTTAAAGGTTTTCTTTCGAATAGTACACATCAAAACATGGATAAACAAAAGGGTAAACAAATCATACTGGTTTCCTTGCGAATTCCTTGTTTGCAATCCACAAGACTTTGAAATAGATGTGACTTTTGCTGAGGGTGGCATCCTTTAAAAAATTGTTTTCATTCAAGTTTAGGGGTGCTGGGTTTACCCCCAACATGAAGAGGCTTAATTAGACTATGAGCTATTAGTATGCGGAAGTCAATTTAGGCCATTGTCTTGCACGAGTTTAGAGCTCTCCAAATTACTAAACAATTGTATATGATTATATCCAGCTGGTATAAAAATACTTTTTTATACCTCTTAACTGTTTTTCGTAAAGAGGGATGTGCTTGTAATACCTGATCTATATCCACAGTTTTACTTACTTTTTCATCATAAAAATTTATGTGTTCTTTGGTTGTAATGTTGGCACCACAGCAAGATTGTCAGTAGCATGCTTTAAACTAATGAATTCATTACCATGATTAGTTCACAGAACAGTAAAACTGAAGTGTGTAAGACTGTTTCATTACTTTTCATGACATTCCTGTGATAGTGATCATAGACATCTCATCCAGATGGCTTTCAAATCTTCACTCTTCTGCTTTTGCAGTAATACCAAATTCAATAACATACATACATGAAGTTTTTATTAATTTAATACTTTGATTCTGAATTATCTGGATATTTGTTAATTCCACTAGTCTAAATAATTCTTATGCGCATTTTTAATACACCAACATTTTATTAATTAAAGCTACTGGTTAGCTTTATCATTAGTACTCATTGTAACTTGATTTTCAATGAGGCTACTTACAAAGTGATTCAAATGCACGGCAGTATTGCTTGTTGAATTTAAATACTTTAAACATTTCAAAATTCCACTAAGGCTGACTTTTTGTTTGAAATTGTTGTTCATTCTTATTTATGGCCACAGAAGCATAGTCTAAATGAAAAATCAATCACTCTTAGAACCCAACTTGATGTAAACATTAGCTAGCCTACAATATGTGGGAGACCAGAATACATTATTAACATATAGTATCTTAAATAATACAATTAAATGCAAGTTTTCAAGAATTATGTGAATCAAACAGTTCAAACTCATGATTAATATAAAATTATGTAATAATGTAACTAAAGAAGACAGTAGCTTCTTAGAATGTTTACTTTTTTGGAACACCACAGTGAAGCGAAACACAATTAAATTCAAGATGAGTCTATTTTAACACATAAGCTTCACTTACATACCTATATTGAGGACATGTTTCACGAGCCATTGCTCGCATCTTCAGCTCTGCTGCGACTGACCCTGTTCCCTAGCATCCCAATAGACGAACTCATTTTATTGGCCAGTCGTAGCAGAGTTGAAGATGCGAGCAATAGTTTGCAAAACGTCCTCAATATAGGTATGTAAGTGAAGCTTATGTGTTAAAATACAACTCATCTTGAATTTAATTGTAGCTTCTGTTTAACTATGGTAGTGCCATTCACCTCTCTTCTGACACAAACCCCAGGCTAACATAGAGGGATACAAACTGCTTTGTTTACATCAAGCTCTGTTCTAAGGCTATAGGTATAACTTAAACTAAAGAGCACAATTTTTGTGTGGAGATTAGGAGTTGTTATAGATAAAGCTTTATTTTCATTTTGCTCATGTATTACAATTTTACTAATTGCTTACTCCAGACAGTACTACAAAATACGTATTATATAAGCTCTTGGCTAATGTTAATAAGAAGTGGCTGTCTCTTCTATAGCTGTTTTAGGCGTGTTAGGGTTGTTGGTCAAGAGCCAATCAGCAAGCCAGGTAACAGGATCCATAGGTTTTTCTTTACATACTTCAACAAGTCCCTCGAGCAGAATAGGATTAACACTCCTAGCAAGAAAGTCAGCTGCACCATCTTCTGGCAGAAGTGGCTCCACAATCACTGTTAACGTAATTAAATATTGGCATAAGAAATAATGTCTAAATAATGTTTGTTCTATAATAACTAAGGAGATGGCAAGCAAATGCGATTAACTCGACCCTCAGTCAAACATAGGATTATATCGAGATTTAACTATATTGGAACACCACAGTGAAGCGAAATAATTATTAATTTTTAGATGAGTCGTATTTATTACACATCTGCTTCACTTTCGTACCTATTTTGAGGACATGTTTCGCAAATCATCGTTTGCATCTTCTGCTCTTATGCGACTAAAAGCTTGATCCAGTGGTGTGCTTTTAGTCGCATAAGAGCAGAAGATGCAAACGATGATTTGCGAAACATGTCCTCAAAATAGGTACGAAAGTGAAGCAGATGTGTGATAAATACGACTCATCTAAAAATTAATAATAGGATTATATATTGGAGCTGTAGCTTTCCTGGCGGCATGAGTATTCTCTCGGGCTTCAAGCCAGGTGTAGATGTGATGATGTACCAATGTTTCGGGAGCATATATTGTTCCTGTCTTCAGGGTATGCTAATTGAGTTAAACTAATGTTGTGCCTATATTTATGGGACAACTGGATGCAACTGGAAAAATCAGATCTGGCTGAACATTGTTTCGAACAGGACCACCGGGCCAACTTCGATGGAACAACAGTTACTGCCAAAAGTGCGAGCTACTAGCCACAAAGAGTGAAGGAAGCACTGGCTATCTTTTCGGAAAAATGGAATCTCAACAGAGACTTAGGATTCCAATTAAATACTGCCTGTAAACCAACTTTAGAGTTATACCAAATCCAGCACAGAAACACAAAATTAACCTCGAAGAAAGTCACCTAACATAGACTGTATTCTGTAAGATCTGTGCTGCGATCCACCTCAAATGGCCACGCCTCGGCACCCCTCATTGGCCCGTGCAGAGCACATGGATTGTCCCATAAATATAGGCACAACATCAGTTTAACTCATTCAGCATATCCTGAAGATGAGAACAATGTATGCCCCCGAAACGTTGGTACATCAGCGCATCTACACATGGCTTGAAGTCCAAGAGAACCTGGAATATAAGATTATATGTTTTCAACATAGTTTCTTGAATTCTGCTATGTTCTATAGCTATTTTCAAACAGATTCAAATAAATGTGGGTCTAAAGGGATTTATTTCATTCAGAATTAGACATGCTAAATGTTATGTTAGTATATGTTTTACTCTGACACTTTGGTTTGGTTTATTGCATGTAAATACACAACTGAAACTTCAAAGCAAATCAAAGTTAATATTATTTATTTGTTGTATACATTTATTGTAACATTCTTGCAATGTGTCAAATTTCTCATAGTATTGGCTTTTACAGTAAGAATTACTGAATTATCTCCCATGATATTTTTAGTTACTAGTTTTATTTTTCCCTTAGTTACCGCAGTTCTATACCTACACTAATGATCTGGTTTTGTTCATGGCCCTCTACATCAACTATCGACCAGAAAATAAATGTATATAGGCATCATACAAATTTTAGGTATAAAAATATTTATTTTGTCAAAGTAGATAAAATGTTATACATATAATTATCATAACATCAAATTACAACACTCAACTGGTTATCAGACTCGACCTACGGACTGTCTGACAATATTCCATACTCATAATATAATTTGATACATTAGGATACTGATATCGTAAATAACTACTATGCAAGAATTTTGTCACTTGTCATTGAGTTCTTTCAGAGAGTCATATAATTGTAATGAATTATAATCGAGCCTGCCTCCGTGATGTAGGGGTAGCATGTCTGCCTCATATTCAAGAGGTTTCCAGTTTGAATCTCAGTTAGATGAGTTATCTGGATAAGGGTTTTTTTTTTTTCTCCCCATTGTTCTTCCTTATTCTGAGAAAGCATTTTTGGGTAACTTTAAGTCTATGGAACCCGAGCTCATTTGAGCATCATTTCACCCATTTGATTCATTCATCCAAAATGACAAGCAATTAGCCGAGACAATTTTGCTTCCATGCAAAATGGGGATACAGGTAGAAATTTTGAAGTAGTACCCTGTTGCAATTGTCCTTTTAAGAAAATAAAGCTGTGGTAGCATTATGTACACTGCTGCTACTACTACTTTTTCCTCAAATGGATCAAATTTAAAGCTACAATACATTTTATGAATCAATTACCATTCAGCATATCATTTAAGGTACTCCCATAGTAGGATTTTTTTGGAGGTGGGGCAGGACTAAAATAAACAGCATGGAAAGCATAATAAAGCATTTTTGGTTTCACATCCACATATCTATTCAATTTTCATGTAAATGTCCCCATTGAATTTCTAATAAGGTTAACAGTTGCACTTTTTTGTTTCCATATTTATGTGCACATTTAGAGTACGTCTTTCCATGTAATTTTACTTTCACAGCTTCTAAAGTAAAGAGCAGACTTAATTTATGTTACTTAAAGTATAGAAAACAACATACTGCCCATGTGCACAATCATAATCTCAACAGGCCTGTTTCTATCGTGCTTCTCCTTCAGCTGAACTGCTGGTAGTGCAAGCAGCTTTATTAGAAAACAAAATAGCAAGTTAGACATAACAGTATAATATTAAATAATATATTTTTGTTAGAGAAAAAAACATCTTGGTAATTAGAGAAAAAAAACTGCTGAAAGATGAAGTAAGAAGATAGTCATGAAAGAAAGATCATAGTGAAAAAAATGAAGGAGATATAAAAGATGTAATGAAAATTTAATAAGAGCTAAGCGAGGAGATAAGCTAAGAAAGAGGGAAAATGATTAAAGAGGATTATAAAATTAAAGGGGAACAGTAGGAAATACAGAAGCCCAAATGAAAATGGAGATGAAAAGAGTTACCATACACAATATAATAATGTTGTTTGGTTGTATGGGACCCTAAGATAAAATACTCCAAATCTAAGGAAAATTATTAATTGTAACAAAATGTAATTAATAAAAATTTATTCACTAATTATTAGAAAACAGTGATTAATTTAGTTATAAATATGAATAATGAAAAGTAAATGATAAATATGATATAACAAAAAAACAATTTTCTCTAGCACTGATTAGTATTCATTAGTGGCTATTTCTCACTTCACAGTTTAGCATATTTTGTCTTAGATTACAATTCATTCATTCATTTATTATCTGCTTAAAAGAATACAAAATATATTCAAAGTATCGTCAAGTTAAATATGTGCAACCAGAAAATCACACAGCTTAATATCTACATAAACAAGTTCTAAAATAACCTAATTACAATAATAAATCATAAACATTACACTATTACACTTATATTATACAAACACTATTTATTTAGTCATTCTTCAGTTGAATAATAGCAACGTTCCATACAATATTTCTTTAATTTTTTCTTGAATATTTTAAGATTTTGAATATTTTTCAGATAGGTAGAGTTTATTATACAGTTCATGAGCTGCAGCAGTAGGTCTTGTTTTATATAGCTCTTATCTGTGTGACTGTAAATGAAAATTTGTATTTCCTCTGGTGTAGTGCTCATGTATTTGTTTATTTGTTTTACCTTTATCTTGCCTGTTAAATAATTCTACTATTACTTCATATATGTAAAGTGAATATACAGTTAAAATATTTAGGTCTTTGAAGGTTTGCCTTCAAGAATTATGTTGGTAGTTATGATTGGCAACTGCTGGTATGAGGGGGCAATCAAATATTAAAGGCCTTTGTTTACTGCGCACGCATAGAGTGCCGAATGGGTTCAAGGCTTTTACAGCATATGCAATGAGGTCCCTGGAAGGGGACAGTGGCCTTGGGAACTCGTTTGGCTCTGTCCCTCAGTTGCTGCCAAGATGTCTGAGAGAGGTGCATCCAGCGGTTGCGCAATGAGTAATAAGTTTCTTGTCAATGAAAATGTCGGTGCATCTGAAATTTGCTGTCGGTAACTCCCACAGGGGAAAGAACGCTTTTCTTGTCCAGAATTAAACATTGGTGCCATGAGTTTAATGAAGGACGTGAACATATTGAAAACTTGGCCCACTCTTGCCGCCCATGCACCAGCATCCATCCAGAAAATATCCAAGCTGTTCAAGACATTATTGAAGGGGATCGCCACATCACAGTGCTTGAGATTTGTCAACAACTTCTCATACACTATGGGGGAGTGCCCAATCAATCATTTGAAGGAAGCTGAAATTGAGAAGTGTCAGCTTGTTGGGTTCCGTGGTATCTCACTGCAGAATAGAAAGCAGTGCGAGTTCAAATGTGTCGCCTGGAGTGGAGGAGGAGTGGAGAGCAACCGCCGGTGAAAGACTTCGTGCGCAACTGGCTCCGCACCCGTCCTCATACTTTCATTGAAACTGGCATTAAAAACTGCCTGTCCATTGGAACAAATGTATAGAAAAGATGGGTGAATATGTAGAAAAGTAAGAAAAATGTTAATTTCAATTATTCTTCATGAATAAATTTTCTGGAACGAAAGACCTGTTTATATTTGATTGCCCCTCGTAATAATGAGTTGCAACATGTACTGTCACAAATGTGGGCTATCTTCTTTCCTTTCCAATCCCTGCTAGAGTCTAGACTAAAAGCCCAAAATACTGTTAATCTGTTCCTGAGTAGAACTTGCAAATTGCAGTCAATTCATTCATCTTCTGTGGTTCTCGTGTTGAATAAGTGATTTCATCACATCTTGGAGAAAAATAAGTATGACTGAATTTTCTAGATGTAATCATGAAGTGTATAAACAATTTAAAAGCACAGAATGATTTCCTTTTTGGACAGGTAAGAAACCTTGTAATTGCTACTGAACGATTTATAATTCATCTTAAGATGCTTTTGTGCTTTGTAAAATATATTAAATTTTGTATCCATTCACCTATCACAGCATATATAAAATCTGTTTGTTCATCAGTTACAAAGTTTAAGATAGATATACTGGAAGAATTCATATAGAATTGGGTGCAGCTAGTTGATGATTACTGGCCAGAAGATAAAAATTATGTAATCACCAAAAGACAAAAGAAATTAGCAACAACTTACTCTGTGGAAAGAAGAAATGTATCTCTTTCTCAGCCTTTTCTCTATTTTCACTGGCATGTAATCCATTCCACATATCATCAGTTGAATCTCCATATCGAGCTCGAAGTTTGTCAGGGAAATAACGCTGACATTCACTCAGTTTAGGTGGACCCAGTAAATCTTTCCAGTCATTTATGGCATTGGGCTTTGAGAGACAGAGTGCCATTACAGGTCCACTAGCTATATGGGTCACCAGAAAGGGAAAGTATAGCTCACCATATTGTTCCCAATAAAACTGACTAGCTTGTTCTGGTGTTAGTTGTACAATACGTGTCTGTCAACAAACAGAGTATTTATTAATATGTTATATACATTTTCTTAGTAATTGCAAATTGCACTCATGCATGAATGTATTGACAATAAACAATATAAATGTGATAATAAAGTATTGCATTGTTTAACAGGGCTTATAAAGTTCATAACATAAGTTTTCTGGTAATGTTATTGCAGTAGGGAAATTTGTATGTGTATATAAGATCCTGTATAAATTATAACAGAAATCGTGTGGACATAGCATATCTTTCTCATTCAGGAGTTACGAAGTTTGAATCTAATTTGGGGATGAGTTAGCTGGACTATTTCTGTTTTCCCTTACACTGAGATAAGAGTAATTCCTAGCATTTATAGACCCCAAACTCACTAAAATTCCATCAATTGACTAAAATAATTAAAGTTAAATGATGAAGCCTGGTGCTCAAGTACTTACGATAGTAAGTCGCCATAAACGGTGTATCTTGAATGTGACAGCCCCTAGTGGTTTATTGGGGAAATGTACGAGTCAAAGGAGAATTTAATGTCAGAACGGCACGTTGGCCATGGTAGCTCAATGAGTTAGAGCGACTGGACAGAAACCAGGAAATCCGTGGTTCAAATCCTGGCCATGGCATTGAATTTTTCATGTTGACTCTGTCTACCACTCTATATTATTTCATTCATTTCATACATTCATCCAATATGGGCTGAAAAAAATCAAATTTTTCAAATAATATTCCATGTATAGGGTAGTCCAGTGTAGAGGATTTTCTTGAAACCTACATGTTGCATCCTTGGAAGATGTTTACTTGATTTCCACCACGTGTGGTGCAAATAAATGGCTCTTTCACTCTACCCATGTGTGAGACAAGGTTTCGGAAAGGTAGAGTAAAACTGAAAAATTCAATGCCATAGCCAGAATTTAAACCACAGATCTCCTGTGATTTTCATCAGTTGCTCTAACCACTGAGCTACCATGGCAGCATGCCAGCACAACATTAGATTCTCCAACTGATTCACATTTTTCCTGATAAACTAGTAGGAGATCTTGCATACATACGAAATAACACACTTTAATGGCAACTTATAAGTACTGTAAGTGCCAGGTTTTACAGTTTAGAGCATTATTAGGTCAATTAATGGTTCTTTCACACTATCTGTTTGTAGGACAAGATTTTGGAAACAGAGTGAGACTAAAAAATCTAATGTCATAGCTTGAATTTTTACCACAGATTTTGGTTATTCTAATCACTGGCAACATGCCAGCATGATATTAAATTCGCCAATTGATTTGCATTTTTCCCAGTAAGCCACTGGCATATTTTATATACATAAGAAATAAGATAACTTAATGAGTACTAATTAAGTACGTAAGTCCTGGGCTTTACAGTTTACACCACTATTAGTAGAAATTAATGGAAATTAGTGGTTCTTTTACAACTAGTTTGAAATATCAAGTTTGGTATTTAACCGCATTTCGTTTTTTAGTTATGCTGTTAGCAGATGGACACATACATACATGTATGCACAGAAAATAACATTTTAAATGAGATGAAAAACCTGAAAATATTGACCCATAGCTCAGAAAAATATCAGGCAGTGACTAGGCTCATTGAAAAATGTTTCTGCATTATCAATGTTTTTGTCCTTTTGTTTACCTGAATAACATCAAAACCTTCCTCCTTTATCTTTTCCCGAATCTCTTCTGCATATTTCATTGCTTCAGGCTTGATGAGAGCAAGTGTTCTTTCAACTGGTGTTGGTTCTAGAGGTAACACCAGTTCATCATCCAACCCTTCTCGCACTTCCATTATTTAATACTGCAAATCAAATAAAAACAACAGGGCCTTAATTTATATGTTCAGTAGCATCAATTACTTATATTACTTCAATAAATATGGTAGCAGGATTATGTGTTAATTTTTTTAAATTGAAAACCCATACAAGCCTTGTATTTTGAGAAAAATGCCCTTCTCCCCCAAAACAAAATAAATGCATGTATGAATCAATAATTGCAATTACTTTTTAATGAAGTATGTTTTAGTAAATTTATATATTGCTAAAGGCATAGAAAACACAAAAAACTAATGACCACAGTAACAAGACACAACATAGGTTAAGTACTGATATACAAATGGTTAACCTAATTTACAAATTAACACTAATTGTGAGGTTTTCTGTTAATTACCTTCTGTGAAGTCTGGTGGGTCAGACAGCAAAGAAAGAAGAATGAGTTTGAATGACATAACATCTATAAGAGACATGCCACCATGTGTTAATTATGTACACAGGACTGAGGAGTTACCATGGCAACAATCAATAACTTCAAGGTTTCTTAAATTTTTTGTAAGTAAGGCATTTAGAAGGTCAGCAGAAATTCATGCAAATAGGAATGACTCAGAACAGATGATTGTAAGACATTAGAAGTTTTATTTATAGAATACAGAACTTAACAATTGGTATTTTAAGTAAAGGGTATTTGAAATACCTATATTAGTGTGTTAAAGGAACATTTCTCAGAGCTCTTTCTCTATGGTGTGGGAAGGTGCAGTATAGCATTGTCTGTCTTCCAACCCAAGTTCAAATCTCAGTTGGGCTGAATTGCCAGGATAGATTATCTTACTTTCAAGCATCCAGAGATTTCATTCACTGTCCCCAAGTTATTAAAAGAAACTTTTCAAAAACAATAGACATATGAAATATATCTGTTTAACTTTAATGAGTTAACACTTATATAATTTTCTTTTGAGTTGTAATTTTATTATAGAAGTACAACATATGCTTTGTAACATTTTTTTAATATATTGTTAAATTCCTTGTAATAATAAGACAAATTCAGCACATATCTATGTAAAGAAACTCTGGAAACAAACTTTGCTGGAAACTAAGCAAATGTTATTTATTAACAAAGTACAAATTTGGGAAATGAGTTTCAAAGGTAAGACATCTGTACAAATTAGTCCCACAGATGAGTGATGTTTTGTTAATTTTTAAGTTGCATTCTCTGTGGACGGTAACTTGCTAGCCTCTGGTTCTGAATGTCGCAGGTTCAAACCCTGCGGAGGGCAATGGATTTTATTGGGCATAAAAATCCTTAACATGCCTTCCTTTGGAAGGGAAATAAAGCCATGGTCAGTGCATAATTTATGTAATGTAAAAGAACTTCAATCCTGCTAAAGAGGCTTCTGAGCAAAATTAAGTGTCTTTCATGCCAAATATAAAATGGGATGCTGAGAACCAAAATCAACCATTAAAAAGGCTTAATTTCTTTATAAAGCTTCTACAAAAGCTTATTTTTATAATTTATGTTTATCAAGATAAATGCTTAGAGGGGTAGGAGAATGAAGTGGCAATTATTTAAAATCAGATTGCTTTGTGCTAGCCGTTAGCTTTTGCTGAATTCATGAAGATATGAACACAAGAACAGAAGATCTGTAAAGAAAATCCCACGACCACCTCTCTGACAGATTTGTTCCCAGTTTTCTTCAGATGCCCTTACTGACAAATGTCAAGGAGGTACTCTAAACTTAGTACTGCCATGTTTCCTTCCCAAAATTCATTTTTTCATATAATTTTATTATATCTGCCTTTACTGTGTGGGATGGCTCAAGTGATTTCATCTGTGGCCCACATTCAGGAAGTCCAGGTTTGATTCCTGTGGCCGACCTTTCTGACTCATGAGTTTTTTCGGGAGTTTTCCCAGGTCACCAGGCGAATGCTGGATAGGTTACTTACATCCCCCAAATTTCCTGTTCATCCATTTCATCTCCATTATTTCAAATCATCTCTCATCTGGTGGTCTCTTTCAAGGTAGAAGTGTCAGCGGATGTCTGTGCGTTGCATGGCAGGATGATATGCTCTTGATAAAACTTCCTCCCCCGATAGGACCACAGATTAGGTAAGACAGTGTGTGAACCTGTTCTGGTGGGGCCGTTTCCAGGATGCCATTTGTGGAGTGCCACAGTGCCTTGCTTATCGAAAAAACAGGATGCACGATTTTTCCTGCACTTGGTAGGACTTTGGCATTTGTAGGTCTTGGACTTGAATGTTTCCATTTGAACACATTAAGAGGCGTGTGATTATGGAATGAGCAAGGATTGTGGTATGGAAATACAAGTACTTGAGCAGGCTAAACTATTTAAGGCAGATAGGATATCACATAGTTTATCTGAACATCCAGGACCTATCGCATCGGCCATGCGGAGCCTAGGCTTCGCTATACCCGATGATGGATTTCACGATGCCTATCCCTCTAAAGCTACGCCTTTTCAACGCCTCCCAGCCCGCCTCGGTAGCGTAGATGGTAGCATGTCTGCCTCACGTTCAAGAGGTCCCGAGTTCGAATCTCGGTCAGGGTGAGTTACCTGGATAAGGTTTTTTCCGGGATTTTCCCTTATCCCTACAGACGAATGTCGGGTAGCTCTAAGCTCCATGGACCCTGGACACATTTGAGCATCATTTCACACATTTCATTCACCGTCCGATATGACTTAATGTTGGAGGACGTTAAAAAAAACACCTCCCCTATGTGGAGGATGTGATTAGACGTCGGGTCAAGAAACTTTACGAGAGTTTACCTCACCATCACAGCGCCCTGGTTAGGTCTCTTGGGAATTATCGTCCCAATGAACGCCGGCTAAAGCGGTACCGGCTTCCCCGCATGGCTTGTGGATATAACCGGTAACCCTAAGATTATTCTACCAACTCAAAATTATTCTCACCCAATAATTACCTCTATTCTTATTCAATCAATTTCTTTTCCTTTCAACTTTTCACCCAGTGGTGCACTTTTCAATCGACGAGGAGCTTCGGCTGCCTCCCTTCCTTTCATCAATCTAAATTCAAACCGCCATCCTGCAAAACCCACATTCCCATCTAACGTGGTTCCTAGGATAGGTACACGCATGACAATCCACGGGCTGTCTCTGAGCCTGCCAACAGAAATGAATGAAATGACATAGTTTACTCATGATGTAAAAAAGTTTGGAATGATGGCAGTTGCTCTTGCTGTCTTATTTATTTATTTATTTATTGTTATCTGAAAAGGTTCCCAGAGCCATAGCTCATGCTAGGGAACAGTACAAAAATATATATAAAATGATGGCAAACAGCCCTTGACAATACTTATATTACATTTTTAGAGTAGGAATGAATTACCGTACAAGAATAACATATATGAAACATACAAAGATACATTCACTATAACTCAAGAAATAATAGTAACAAAGAACTTACAGAAAAATAGAAGCTACATATTCTATGGGACATTAATCCATATTAATTTTTAAACAGTTCAGCTTTCAAACCAGCTATAAATGTGTAACACTTTATCAGCTATCAATATATGCCTTCAGTAAATTTTCAGCAACTTTCCTTGTAAAACCTTTTATGTTCCTGCAGCCTTTCAGTTCCAGTGGCAGTGCATTATATAAGTTGATAACGTGTGAGGTTAAGCTGTTCAGGCCATAAGTAGAAGTGTTCACTGTTGGTTTTGTTAAGTTTCCTTTATTTCTTGTATTATATATATGTGAGGAGCTTTCAAATGTTAGATTGGACTTTAGAAGATTATTTTTTATTTTGTGGAGATATATTAGCAAGGACAACTCTATGTTTAGTTGTAATGGTAAAATGTTAGTTACATGGTAGAGTGTTTTTGTGTTTGTTCTAAAGGGTAGATTGTAGATTATTTTCAAGGCACGATTTTGAAGTACTTCCAGGTCATGAATTAAATATTTAACAGAGTTACCCCATAAGATGTTTAAGTAATCCAAATGAGATTGAATTAAAGAATGGTAGATACTTCGTAAATGATTTACACTGAATCCTTTGAATTTCAGCCTGTGAATTACAGCTAACACAGGAAGAATCTTATTTTTTACATGCATGATATGGTCCTTCCATGTGAGCGTACTGTCTAAAATCAAACCTAGATATGTGATTTTTGTTACTCTTTCAATCACTGCGTTATCAACATATATCTTGTTATTTACTACTGGTACGTATGATCTTTTATGAAATAACATATATTTTGTTTTACAGACATTTAATGTTAACTTATTGCCCTTAAACCAGCTATTCAATGCATTCAGGTCTTGCTGTATGTCATATATCAGCTGGTGCTCAGAGTTATCTATATATAACAAACATATATCATCAGCAAACATAGTCAATTTACCTTTTAGTCTTATACATCCTATGTCATTTATAAAAATTAGGAATAATATAGGACCTAATACAGAACCTTGTGGAACACCATGATGAATTACTGATAGAGAACTGGAAATGTTGTTCATATTTACAAATTGTTTCCTATTACTGAGATAATTCTGAAACCAGTTGAGAGGAAGTCCTCTTACACCAGCATGCTCAAGTTTATTTAGTAATAAAGTATGATCTACAGTGTCAAAAGCCTTTTTTAGGTCAATAAATAAACCAGCAGCTAAACAATTTCTATCCAGAGCTCTTTGAATAGGTACGATAATATCTACCGTGGCAGCAAGAGTACTAGATTTGTTAATAAATCCATACTGATGATTGTGAAAAAAGTTGTTTTTTTCTAGATGCTGTAATAACCTAACTTTTACTACTTTTTCCAGAATTTTGGCAAATACAGGAATAATACTTATTGGTCTGTAATTATCCATAATTACTCTATCACCTGTCTTATAAATTGGGACAACTCGTGTGATTTTACAACCATCAGGTACAGAACCTGAACTAAGTGATAAATTAATAAAGGTTACAATGTGTGGAACCAAACTGTACTTGCACTTTGTTAACAATTCATTTGATAAAATATTATCTGTTTTATTACCTTTGTTTTTTATTGTTGCTATCATTTTTAGAACCTCATTATTATCTGTTGGATATAGAAAAAGACTATTTGGTACTGAACTATAAGGTGGTGGAGTATATTGTGTAGTTATACATATCTTCACTAACTGATCAGCTATATTTACAAAGTATTGGTTAAAAGATTCACATATTTCTAATTTATTTACTATTTTTTGATTACCTACCATTATTGTTTCTATTTGATTGGAATGTACTGGGGTTTTATTTCTTAAGATTCCATTTATTGTCATCCATACCTTTTTTGGATCATAGGAGTTATTCAGTTTATTTGAGTAATATGCTTCTTGAAGTTCCCTTTTCATTTTAGTTACTTCATTTGCACACTTTTTGTACAGTTCAATTGCTATCGGAGAGGGAAATTTGCATTTTGTTTTGCTATACAGTAAGTTTTTCTTTTTAACTAGAGCCAAAAAGTTACTATTAACCCATGGTTTATGTGTCTTCCAGCCCTTGTCAGGTGGAAAAAGAACTATGATCTTAATCTCAGAAACTATTTGTAGTTGGTTTATTAATACTCGTCACTTTCCATATTCATATGGAAAAATAAGGATCGCGTAATGAACTTTGAAATCCCACCAGTAGATAATTTGACAAAGAAGTTCATAGTTCCACCACCAGAGAGAGAGAGAGGAGAGAGCAGACAACAACAGATGCCAGTTGGAAAGAGATTGAAAATGGAGGCGAATGCCTTTGAAACTAGTCTATTTATTTTTAACAAGTAAGTGACGAGTATTAATAAACCAACTACAAATAGTTTCTGAGATTAATTTTGACGTCACTGTTACTAAATTCCTCCAAACACATATAACTATGATATTGTTATGCAGGCAGTAGCCAGGGTTGGCTGCTTATATTTGTCCTGTAAAAATAGTCGGAAATCTTTTGCTGATTCTCAATCACGAGATGAATGCCGAAATATTTGAAGCTGGGTTCTAGAACACACTTTTTGCAAAATATTCCACCTAATTATGTTGTTGTATTAGATAATGCTACATAGTTATCATTCACGGCTAATGATAAGAATTCCCCCATATCCAGCAGAAAGGGCGAAATGATGATAATTTAGAATAACCCAGTCTAATTCCTATAAATTGCTTTTGGAGAAAATTCGAGAAGCTATGATATAGAAAGTGTATGTAATAAACGAAATGGCAAAAAGATCGAGGTTATTAAGTCCTCGGGCTACCACCATATCACTGTTGTCTCAATCCGATTGAACTGATATGTGCACGCCTTAAATATGTCGCAAGAAAGCAGAATGTGACTCCTATAGGTGGCGGTGTACGCAAAGTGTTGAGAGAAGTGTACCGAATACAGATTTGAATGTATGGGAAAGATGTGTTGAGCACAAGAGCGAAAATTTTAGCTGCGGTGTATTTCACACGACAGTGCTTCATTCGTTATAGATTGAAAATGGCAGTGACGAGGAAGACGAAGATACAGCGTAATGTAAGTAGAAAATGTGGTTGATATTATTAGCATTGAGTAGTAAATACTCCCGTTGCTAAGTGAGTGCCCTTATATAGACTCCCGTTGCGCTTAATAAGAACCTTGCTAATCTTATTGTTCACTGGGTAAATATTTGAAGAATAAATATTCTAAAAAATAAATGTCTATGCTTGCAATGCGGACATAAATCGAAGAAAACCCAACGTTGCTTTCTGCATAGCGAGTGTTTCAAGACATCTTATCTCTGCGTCACTGAATATTTGTATCTTATCGCATGCTTTGATGCCGCCATGTTAACCTGTTGAGTAGCACGATAGCAGTACTTTTTTGTTCTATTTGTTAAATAGGATTCAGACTAGCTAACTGAGAGTTTAGGCTTATAATAGTCTGATTTGTATAACATCAGTTAAAGTTTAATACTTAAAAGGTCTTTACACACCAAGAAAATACCTAGAATGAGCTCGTTCTTCATTGCATTTAATACTTCATCGGTAAGTCAGTCAGTAGACAGTCTCTTCCTAAAAATCAAACTGAAATAAAATTTCAGTTAGAATACTATTTTCATCAAAATGTTTCACAATATGATTGTTGCTTTTCAAAAACAAAACAAAACAAAAAATCGGGCGTGAAGTAAGCAGTGATACTAATATTGTGACTTCGAGGGTTCGTAGAATCAAAATTCTGGTTCGCAGAACTTTAAAACGCTCTTTATTGCAGTAAAACAGTACAGCCCTTGCAGCAAAAAGACGTAACATTAACAATCAATTGTCTTCAAGGTCGACTTGGTGCTCTGCCACACCTAAACAAAAGAAATCACTGCGGTACAGTACAAACATCGACTGTCACAATAACCATCACACAACTCAACACAACTAACTCAACTCAACTCAACTCCATGCTGGCGGGCTGTTTGGAACAGCCCGAAGGGTGGTCACATCGTGTACCTGCTCTGGGAAGAGCTTAACCACGTAGTGGCGGGATGTGGATGTTGCAGAATGACGGGTGTAGATTAAGTGGGGGTAACAACTAACTCCTCACACTTTGCCGCTATTTATACCTCCCAATCAATGTTCTAGAATGCCGTAGACTTTCCGAGAAAAATCTCCGCGGCAAGAGAAAGACGAAACATTCCAGAGCCTTTCTCTGTCCCTTCCTCATGGCAAGCGTCCAGCTCTCCTGCCCACGCGCCACTCTGTCTCATCTTTCATGCCCACACGCCCAGCCCTGGCTTTGCGGCAACTCCACAACAATACGACCCGTGATAATATGCAGTTAGAAGGGTTATCACCAGTTTAAGCAATGGCTTAACAATTATGTACTATCTTTAATCTCTCTGGCAATATTCCGGACTTGAACCGGACTTAATAGCACTTGAATAGCACTTAAACAGTTTATCACTGTCTGCCCACCACAAGAAGGCAAAGCGTGATCACTTTTGCTGTTCGTATGATGTTTATGCTCGCTTTCCGGATATGATAAGGATGCTAGGTTCATGTAAAATACACAGTGTTATCGCAAAACTTACCCATTCATAATACCTATCACTGCAGTTATTGAAACGAGCATTAGATCTGGTAGCATGGGTGACTTATATACACTTTCATACACTCATTTGGTAGTAAATAGATCCACTACTAGAGCAGATAATTCAAACCCCTCTCCCTCTTCATGCTCTGCTTACCTTCTTGTGGTGGGCGGACATTGCTTATTCCATCCCAGCCATAGGTTTTGCCCTGCTGATATATAATGCCCAATAGAATTTTAAACTTCCAAAACTATAGGCATATCTGCTTTTAGCCAACAGAAAGGAATCAAACTTGATAGTTTGTTGTTTATCATTAAAATGTATGCTGTTAATATAATTTTTAGTCGGACTAGTAGGTTCTTCATGCTCCATATACTGCTAGTGTGTACCTAGAACGCGTTTCATAAGGGCTTCCTAACATCCTCAGCTAATGTCAACTGTTGAATTTTACTTTGGTGAACTCCTCGGAGCCAATAGACAAGGTATACAGTTTTGAAAATTAATCTGTACAATGTTTTCATACGTCATATAGTAATTAATTTCCATTATCCAATTGAAAAAGCTTTACGACATAGATTGAAGAATTTATTGAATAGTTTGCTACTTTTATTTGTAATAGTTTGCAAGTAAGTCGTTCGTTTTGTAATTAGTTGGTGTTCTGTGGTAATCACAAACTGGAGGTTAAATTGAGGGTATTACTGCCATGTTCTGCACTTGTTTCCGTCATGTTGGTAGTTTTGTGGCTAGTGTTTTTGTAGAGCGCAAATATGTAGATGCATTTACTTATTAGTTTGAAAATCTCCGAAGAAAGCATGTACATAATATATTTACTATTTTCCTTATAAAATTATGCATGCTCAAAGCTAAAGGTGTGAATTATTACCTGTAATAGGAATGCTGACTTGTTTTCGAAATTTAAATAATGTGACGTCACCTTGTATTGCGACCAATCACGTGCAAGCTGTGCGTGCAAGTAAGCTCTAAAAAAGCGCGAATTTGTACATGTCTTCTGCAACTCGTGTGCTACGTTCGTGGGTAAAAGTTTAAAACACACCTTAATTTGTAGTTAAAACAGCAGTTTTGGTTGTTTTCTGTCGCCGGGAATACTTATTTGCAGAAAATGACATCGTCTATACCCAGAAATCAGGAAATAAGTAATGGTATATTGAAATCTGGGAACTCGAGTAAAGAAACTGATGAAGTGAGTAAATCCAATGGAAGTCTAGACAGCAGTTCACATGATAGCTCAGTCGCGGCAAAATACTCGGAGCTGAGTAATGGGAGAACAAATATTCACAAGGGCGAATTGCATTCAGCTCAGCACGAAGAGTACCAGTATCTTAATCATATTGAAAAAATTCTCAGTTACGGGTTTAAGAAGAGCGATAGAACCGGTGTTGGAACTTATTCTTTGTTTGGAGCACAAATGCGTTATTCTCTGAAAAATGGTAATATATACTACATAGTTGGATTATTTGGTGCTCTAAAGGTCATTTGGATACATAATATATTGCTGAATAATATATATTACTGTGAATGAATATTTTGTTGCAGATGTGTTCCCACTGCTTACTACAAAACGAGTGTTCTGGCGTGGTGTTGTGGAAGAGCTGCTTTGGTTTATAAAGGGCTCAACAAATGCTAGGGATCTTCAAGACAAAAACATACACATTTGGGATGGTAACAGCTCACGTGAATTTCTTGATAAACTTGGATTCACAGACAGAGAGGAAGGTAGGTGTAGTTCCTTCTATTTAAGCCAGATCTGCACTGCTTAACATATTCTGTTTATATTTGTTTATAACTTGATAACCACATGATTACCAATTCATTTCACAAAGTGTTCGGTATTATTAATTAGGGTTTTAGTACTCATTTCTTTCAGTTTCAAAGCATACTTTTCTTAATCATTTTTTTAAACGTTACCATTGACTTGATTTTGTTGTAGTACTACACAGAACAAATTAAGGTTATCTTGGAGAATAGTTGCCAGAGGCTGGCTAGATTAGTAATGATAAGTGTCTAGTAGAAAACATTCCACATTTAGGTTTTCTTCTCTTATAGTTCTTTAACTAATTTGGAGTTGTGTTACTTTGTAGGTTAATCATGATGGTGCATCTTTACAACACAGGGGATCCTTTTCACATGCACAGCTTTCACTATTTCTAACAAGGCTAGATTGGTTATCAAGAGACTTTCCCACCCTAGCTCTACTACATGTGTCTTTGATGGGTAATATATTGATGTGATTGTAGATTGCAGAGATACACAATTGGCAACAGCTGCCTAGGTCAGACCTTGGCTGCTCTTCTATAGGATACCCCAAATGAAAATGAGACATAGTTACCATTTAAAATCACACATACCAGATAACCAAAACATTTAGATGGACTTTTTCTTAGAGACTGACACTTTTTTCATATTTACTCCAATCCTAATGTTTCCTTTCTTGGATATCATAATGGTATTCTCCCGATTTATGATTTGATTTATATGAGTACATGAGCAACTTTTGAATCCTTCTAAAGACACATTTGTCAAAGTCTAGATCTGTCACTCATTTTGGAATGTTGGGCTCTTTGCCTGAAGTTCCAAAAGATGTATTCTCATTTTCATCTTGTTTGCATTCTTAAACAATTCTTTTTACTATTCTTTCTGACATTTATGAAGTACTCTGGCATAATTAATTTATGCAGTGATTGCTGTCTGACAAATTAATTACACTAACTTTTTATTGCAAAGCTCTAATTACGTCTTCAACAGCCTGCTGCACAAAAAAGCAACTGTGAATTACCAAGTACTGTGCCTAAGATGCAGACATCACTACCTTTCCCCTCCCCATCCCGCCTATTGTGCGTGATTTCATTCAGCAGAATTATATGAGCTAATGAAAGAGACAAACCTATGGTTTTACCTACATAACTTAAAGTCAAGGCCAGAGGCCAAGAATGTTGAATCCAGCTGTAATATAAGGGAGCATTGGAAAGCTGTTTAATTAATGATATATTCATACAAATTTACTTCTTGTTCTTTACATATAATATGGTTACAAACATCCATAACAGCATTACAGTTATATTGACAAAATTCCAGCAAAGTCCAATAACATTTCATAAATTACAGGTGACCTTGGTCCTGTCTATGGCTTCCAGTGGCGTCACTTTGGAGCAGAGTATAAGGACATGAAGACAGATTATGAAGGGCAAGGAATAGATCAGCTTAAGGAGGTTATTCACACATTGAAGTCAAACCCAGATGATCGACGTATAATAATGTGTGCTTGGAATCCAGTTGATATCCCCAAAATGGCACTTCCACCATGCCACTGCCTCGTTCAATTCTACGTTGCCAGAGACGAATTGTCTTGTCAGCTGTACCAGAGATCCGCAGACATGGGACTTGGAGTACCCTTCAATATTGCAAGCTATGCCCTTCTTACGTATATGATTGCACATGTTACAGGTCTTAAGGTAATTTAGCTATACTAATATTTGAAAGAGCCAATTTTAATATTTTTTCGCCAAAAGTACTGTTCCTTCTGAAGCCATATTCTATTTCCCAGCTTTTGATATGAATTAAAAAAGAAATTATAAATAATATGGGCAAAAACTTCACTTATCTCTGATAATTGTATAATAAAACAGCATTAGTTTCTTAAGTAACTCTTTTGCATCTTCACTTAATTAGTTACATTACTGTCAGTAGCTTCATTTTCTTACTTTTATATTGAAAAAAAAAATTACCAGGCCTGAATACTAGGTAAAAGATTAAAAATCATAAAAAGTACTACTATACCGGCACTGTCCTTAATTTGTGTTGATGTAAACAGAAACACATATGTATGTGACATCACTGGCTGTTTAGCCTTGTAACTCTTTGCAGATGAAAAGTATAGTTTGTATCATTTTTAAATACCTCATCATCAGCTGATGTTTGACTGGTTCTTCAGGTGACTCTCCTGGCGCTGTTCAAAGTTCATCTAATGCAAAATATATAAACAAATGCACAATATTACAAATGCAACATTCAGACAGTAATTAATTAGTATTTAATTTGATACATGCAAGCGTAATTTGTATGTATTAATCAGAATGAATGCTGCACTTGTGCAGTTTAAAAGCAGAAGGAAGGGGGAGGATCAGTTGTACAACAAGGCTGTTTCCACGCAATGTGAAACATCACAAAGGGAGACCATTAAAAAGTGGTGAAAAACAAATTATATTGAACATTTTAAGTTAATTGATGAAAATGAATCATTTCTTCACACTAGCCGTATACAGGCTAAGATTTTGGATTGATAAGCTGACATGAAAAGCTCAGGTCCCGGCCATGGCATTGAGTTTTTCATGTCGACTCTATCAATCCAAAATCTTAGCTTGTATACAGCTAGTGTGAAGAAATGATTAATTTCCATCAGTTAACTTAAAATAATAAGAGTTAAATGATGAAGCCTGGGACTCAAGTACTTACAATAGTAAGTTGCCGCAAATGGTGTATCTTGGATGCAAGAGCCCCTAGTGGTTTACCAGGCAAATATACAAGTCTATTGGAGAATTTAATGTCATGACGGCAAGTTGGCCATGGTGGCTCAATGGGCAAGAGCAACTGGACGGAAACCGGTAAATCCGTGGTTCAGGTCCCGGCCGTAGCATTGAGTTTTTCATGTCGAATCAATTATATTGAACATGTTTTGCAAGTTGTGTGAAAGATACCCAACTTTAACAATGAAGGACATTAATTTGCAGAATATACCGGTATTTCAATGCTGCTGTATTAATGATGCTCAAAGTAAAGTTGTGAAAACTTGTGGCTTTCCACTCCAGAAAAACATTGGAAAAGAAAGAAGCCAATTGTGGAAGGTGAATATGAAGAATTTGTTAAGTGCTATTAGTTGCTTTTTTTGTGTGTGTGTGTGTGTGTGTGTGTGTGTGTGTGTGTGTGTGTGTGTGTGTGTGTGTGTGTGTGTAATTAACGTCCTCCAACATTTAGTCATATTGGACGATGAATGAAATGGGTGAAATGATGGTCAATGTATCCGGGGGTCCATGGAGCTTAGACTTACCCGACATTCGTCTTTCAGGATAAGGGAAACCCTGGAAAAAAACCTTATCCAGGTAACTCATTCTGACAGAGATTCAAACTTGGGACCTCTTGAACGTGAGGCAGACATGCTACCATCTACGCTACTGAGGCGGGCGAGTTGCAAGGTTCATAGCTTTTTTGAAAGAAACGAGCAAAAGTGCTTCAAGCAGCAAACAATGATCCTGATTTGCCGAGCTTTAGAAAAACAAGCTTCCACACCATTCTTCACGACATAGGTTTTGAATTTGTGAAAGTTACAGAGAGAATATAATTGTTCAGCATAAAATATATTGTTGTGGCACAGGAATTATCAAAGGAAATTTCAGAAGTGAAAGTTGTTTAAGGAATTTTCAGTTGTCAGATTCCAATTAGGAACATATTTTTAGTTGCATACCAGTATAACTTCAAAGTGGTAACACACAGTTATTTAGCACTGTTATCCCATGTCTTTTAATTTATAAATTAGGTGGGCTTATGTGAAGAAATCAAATATTTGAGTAATTGTAAGCTTTCAGTCACTTTATAACGTACAAAAGGAAAAATATATTTCACATTTAATCCAAACATTAAAGTACTACTGTATAAGCTACTCAAACATTGAAAACAGCAAAGTGTAACTTTGCATAGAAGTTCATTGACAGCACATTTGTTTGCCATGTTTGGATAAAATAGCACAACTTTTCCCTCAATTCACAGTTGCCAGCTGAGTAATACATTTTCCCACTTTGCCTACACCGCCACATAAATCAAGCATGGCATTGGTATAGTAAAGAAGGCTTTGAACACCATGGATTACAAGATATTTGCCATTGTTGTATCTGCAAAGAAAATGCATGTAAGAATAATGCAGAAAGATGCAAATATTTAATTACAAGTAATGCATAGAGATTGTTAATATTTAGCAACTAAAGGAACAGAAGAGAAAGCAATAGAGAATTGGATCTTGCTTATATCCCCCCCCCCCCCCTACATATTGTATATGTGTACAAGACTTTGCATTAAAGCATAAGTACAGGGTCCGGCAGAAACAAAGTTGTTTGAATACATTATATTTTCAAATTAAGCTGGGCTTTTCTTAGTTATGTGTGGCAGCCTTGTAATGTTAACCTTGGAGATATTTTTAGCCATTCTTTCAGACTGATTGGTCAACTGTGGAGCGTTTGGCAATAGAGGAGTGCATTATTGCTGTTGAGTGGTTCATCAAAACAAGTTCCATAATAGAGATTCCATGAGGATTTTGATGACAACTAAATTGGTGTAACCATCCTAATGTTCTATCAGAAGATAGAACATTGTCTTCAAAGGCAGTGTAAAACACATCCCCCACCTTGTTGACCATTAATTGTGCATGCGCCAGAAAACATTGCACGGGTGAGGGAATCTGTACTGAGGAGTACTAAGAGATCAGCAAAGAAGCATAGAATTGCATTGCATATGTCAGACAGAAGTGTGAGACACATTTTATACCAATATGTAAAATTCTAGGCTTGGAGCAACTAAGAGGATCTACGAGACAGTAAGAGAGGTTCAGTTAGTGGCACTGCAACATGTAATGAATAACTTTCAAAGCAGTGTATTGAAAGTGATGGAGCGCATCTAAAGGATGTTCTCTTTAAAAAGTGAAAATGTATAATTGTAATCCCAAATTCTGTAGTGCAAGTATGTATCACCATAGTTGTTCTATTCAATTCAAATTTATTCATCCTTGAAAATCAAATCTGTACATAGTACCTTGATTTAGGATATGTCAGTAAATTTACACTTTATATTACAAAGTTAAACATCAAATATACCTAACCTACATTCAATTATGTGACACAAATTGGATATAATTATAAATGAGAGAAATGAACAAGCTAAGTAAATTCATGTCTTATGATTATCTGGATTTGTTAAATTGCAGATATTCCTTTACTGTGTAAAAACAGTGCTCCTGCAAGAAAGCCCTTATTCTAGTTTTAAACACGCAGTTATCTATGCTTTTGATGTCATTAGGAAGGGAATTATAAACTATTGTACAGAAATGCAGTACTCCATTCTTAAACATTATAGTTCTGATTGAAGTTAAGTGTATATCCTTAATATGCCTCGTGTAATGCATATGAACACTTCCATTGTTTTGAAAGTGAAATCTATTTAGTTTTACAAATAAAGCTGTCGCCAGTATATAAACACATGTCAAAGGAAGTATGCAAAGCTTTTTGAAAGTGGCTTACATGAACATAGCATTTTTTCGTTGCCTATAATTCGAATGGCTTGTTTTTGTTTAATAAATATATCTGGCTTCTGGTGAATTTCCCCAAAATATTATTCCGTATTTAATTATAGAATGTATATGTGCATAATAGGTCATTAAAAGTACACGAATGCTGATATTTTCACTTAATACTCTTAGAGCATATATATTCCTGCTTAATTTGTTGTATGTATTAGGGTCTAAAATATATATCACTGTAAAGTACAGTACGCGCAAGATAAGAAGAACACTGGATTTACGGAGTGGTGTGGGCAGAGGGGAAGAAGCTAGAGCTAACACTCTTTTATTTCTGCAGTGTGGTCAACCTTGAAAAACACAGTGCAGCAAAATAGCATGTAAGATAAATGAAGATATCACAAGTAACGTTGAATCCTCTGAAAACATTCCTTAGTTTTGCCCACACCAGCTCAGTTGCATTCAGATCACTGTTATAATGAGGTAGACGAATAATAATGTGTCCCCTTTTGAGAGCCATAAGATCTACAAATGTTCATGCAAGTATAAATCATTTTCAAGTAAATGCTGATGTACATTACCACCACACTCGTAACAAGGATAAACTGGCAATTCGAGCGCACCAAACGAGCCTTTATGAAGGAGGCTTTAACTACAAAGGGATAATGTTATATAATAAAGTTCCAAATTCATTTAAACAAGCTGCATCATTAAAACACTTAAAGAATAAGGTTAAGAAATTTTTGCATGCACACTACTTTTATACGGTTAATGAATTTTTAGAACTATAACCATGTAAATGAGCACTGGGAGCATAGTACATTCACAAACCTGTAATATTCATATTATGACATTTCTCATAGTAAATTAGTTTATGCAAATACCACATGAAACCATAGAAAAGCAGCTTACTGTGTATATTGTATGTAATCAATTTGACTTTATGTATATACTGTATTTATACATTTTGATGTGTCTCATAGCATGTATATGTTGCCAAGGACAAACAAAAATTCTAATTCTAACATATTGTTGTAAACTGGTTATCTAATTAACCTCGAAATTGATCAAAACAAAATATGGTGGACATAATAAAGCTTAGCGTATTAGCCACTAGATGTCAGTGTATGGCGAATTTCAAAGTTGTCATCTGTGTTTATGGAGTAAACGAAACTTACCGAATGAGGACTTGGAGCCCGATCGCTCTTCTTATCGCGCGCATATAGTACCTTTTACTGTTTCTGCCGGGTCCTGTAAATACTATTATAAAGTATAATTATCTGTCACAATCTTCACTTATCTTTTAAGAAAAGTGATGAAATTTCCACTGTTATTAGCTTCTGTTTTTTATGTTTTAACATAAGTAAATATTATAAGACTTAAAAACTTTCGTGGTGAGCATTATTAATCAAAGTTTCATGGCTAATCAGCCGTGATGTCAAGGTTTCAGCCATTCCATGCTCCAGGCCTTCTTGAAGAACTGAATGAAAAAGCTGGCCAACTGTCCCCATGTATATAGCCTTCCTCATGTGGGTAGGGCTTGTGTCACCCCATAGCATAGCACTCTGTCATTGGTCCGGCTGGTTCACAGGAAGAATGACCTCACATTGTTTTATAGTTTTCTGCACGGACCATCATCTGGTCGGGGTTTCTATTGCAAGTATATTTTATGCCTGGAGCCCAAGCTGTACTCAAAGTCCTGAATCTCTATTGAAATTCCATGGATGGAGCTTAATCTGGATGGCTTCTTTAATAAGTATCAAAATGCTTGTCCAAATGTTCCAGAACCAAGGTGTCATTAAAATTAATTTTGTGAACGTACTTATACAATGTTAGAGCTACAACTGACTTCTCTGGTTGAAGGAGTCTGATGTGACATTGATGTACTTTACACCTCTTCTCAATTGTGTATCCCATTTGTCCAATACACACCCTTCTGTTTTCACAAAGGCATCTTATAAATATTCCTGGGACCTTAAGGTTCAACGGATCTTTTATCGGCTTAAGGTATTCCTGGATCTTCTTAGGTACAGTAAAATAAGTTTTAAATATTAAACTTGGAAAGAATGCAGGCAATCTTGGAAATAGAGGTATAAAAATGTATAAACACCTCATCTCTATTCTTGGAGTGATGGTGACGTGACAAATTAGTCCTATTGTCCAACACCCTTCTGTAGACCTTGATGTATAATTGTTATAGCCATTCTGCAGTGAAGTAGCCCAAAGGAATTGAATTTTCTGATGAATACTATTGTCTGCTGTGTCAAAAGCTATATCAGCTATATCAAGTAACATGGATATGACCATTCTGTTCTGGATCGGATGATGATGACTGGATGTACCCAAATTGGTGTGTGTTGGCTTCCTTATACTTTATGCCCCAAGGTGCCGTTTGTTCTCCTGTATAGGGGACAGTCAATCAGCTTTTTCATTCAGTTCCTGAAGAATGCCATGGAGCTTGGAATGGCCGAAGACTCAACATCAGTAAATTTGACACCCTAATCACCTGTGAAGATTTGATCTGCATGTTGTAATCAAGTTCATTGTCAGTGTATGCTACATGAAGTATACAGTAAAGCAAACTGATCATTTTATAAAATACTGTTTTTCTTAAATTTATAATTGTACTTAACTAGTTTCATTATCCTGGCCTGCCTCTGTAGTGCAAGTGTAAGTGGTAGTGTATCCCGAGTTTGAATCTTGGTCAGAGTGAGTTATCTGGGTACAGTTTTATCTGGAATTTTCCCTTATCCTGAAAGATGTATATCAGGTAACTCTAAGCCCTAATACCTGACTCGTTGAACATAACTTCATTCATATAATTTTGAGTCGAACTAATACTCAATGCTCCACTTATTGCTAGTATTTACTTAGAACGCGCTTGGTTAGGATCTTCCTAACATCATCAGCTGTTGTCGACTAATGGACGTCGGTTCGGTGAACTCGGAGATGATAGGTGCGTCTCTGTCGGTATCTTGATGAACTTGAAATTTGGGTTTTCTTCAAAGGTGGTGTCAAAATTAAACAATTTTCTTTCATATTTCTTTATGAAGATTTTTTTCCCACGTGGTTAATGCAGCTGGACCTTGGACACTTTTTAATAAGTGAATTTAACAATACTAGCATTATACACACTAGTATGTACAGTAAATTTCAATTAAAGAAAATCTGCTTTTGTTATCAGTCCTTGTAATTAAAGATTCATGTTCTTCTTTTACAGCCTGGTGAATTTGTACATACTTTGGGAGACAGCCATGTGTATTTAAATCATGTTGATGCACTACGAGAACAGCTGAAAAGGGAACCTCGGCCCTTTCCTAAACTGCGCATCACCAGAAAAGTCGAAGATATTGAGGACTTCCAGCTTAGTGACTTTGAACTAATTGATTACAAGCCTTATCCAAAGATAAACATGGAAATGGCAGTATAAATATATTCCTAACCATTGAGTACAGTATTATTACTATTAACTGAATATCGGTTATGTTTATAGTACTTAACTTTTGTAAAGTCAAAATATGTTTTGAGAATGTTTGCTCCCATCAACTGACAACTAATTAGTTATATTAATGGTGATATAACTGGTGGTGATATTGTTACATATAGAAGTATACTTAATAGTTTGCACTCTTTACAGTAACTAGAAGCGTAGCTGAGAGGATAAGGGAGTCAGATGGTAGAGAAAATAGGTATAAGATTAGAGATAAGTAGGTAGAGACAACACTGATTTCTATAATATGCCAATTTACTATATCCTAATTATTAAGTTCAAGTACAAGGCACCCCCTAAGTCTTGAGGAACCTTAGTGGTGAAATAGTGATAACGGTTGCATTATCATGTCAAAGACCCATACTTTGAGGATGCATGTAGAGTAGCCACCACTGAAGGGCGGCATGATGATTCTAAGAACAGCGTGACCTCTGGAAGAACCAAACTAAAGTGATCCACGACTGCCAAAATATGCAGTCTTTAAATACATATATTTGAATGGAGGGATAAATAACCAATTTACGCTGATTAACAATAATCAACATCCATAGAGTCTTATATTCACATATCTACTGTTATTTGTCCTAGATTTTTTTTTTCAACACCAACACAACTCAGCCATCCTATTATTCATCCATCTCAGATGAATCATTGTTGCTGAAGCTGGTCCACAGCTTCATCACCTCAGCACAGCTGGAGGTTTGTGCTGGTCCCTCGTGGTAACCTTCTTTGGTTATATATGTATCATTGCCGTTTGCTTTGACGATCTTGTAAGGTCCGAGATACTTGGGTTTAATCTTAAGCCATGGTCCTATCTGCATTCTCTTTATTGCTACAAGGTCGCCGACGCCGTATTTCAATGGTTCTCCTCTGTTGTAATTGAAACTCCTCTTAGGTTCTTGTACTTTGAGAATGTTCTGTTTTCCCTGATGATGTAGATTATCGCGTGAAGTGTAGAACTGCAATCTCATTTCTTCCTCCAATAATTCTCAGATTTCTGTTTCCTCTTTTGTTTTTATTTTCATCCCTATCAGAAGTTCAAAAGGGGTAGTGTTAATGCTTCTTTGGTAGATGGAATTCAGGATTTGCTGTAATTTGCCAACATATTTGTACCACTAGGCTGGATTGGCAACTGATAACTTTGACAGGACTGGAAGGATAACTGAATTTATCCTCTCCACCGGACCATTTGCTCTAGGTAGTCCAGTTTATATTTTAAAGTGCTTGATTTTCTCTTCTTGGCAGAATTCTTCAAACTCCTGGGAGGTAAATGCTGTTCCCCTATCACTAACAATGACAGTTGGGTTTCCAAATACATCCTGCTTTTTCGGAGTTTCTACTTCTTTCGAAGTGGTTGATTTTGTTGGATAGAGCCAGGTGAATTTTGTGAAAGTATCAACAATGACAAGAATATGTTTATAATTCTTGGATGTACTCTCTAAAGGACCTACGTGGTTGATGTGTGTAGTGGTTAACTTCTTCCTTAGCGGATGGAGGCAGCCTTACTTTTTTCCTTTTTTTTCTGTTGACTAGTTTACAGGACTCACATTTTTGTATGCACCTTTCAATCTTATTCCTCATATCTTCAATATAAGTAGTCCCTCTTGAGGAACTCTTCTGTTTTCTTTACAGCAAAATGTCCTCTTTCATGAGCACATCTTATTATTTCCCCTTGCATTGCACTTGGAATGATCAATAATTCTTGATTGTTCTCATCTAATTTATAAAGCAGATCATTCTTTAATAAATAATTTTCATAGGGTTTCCATTTCATTACTTCCATGATTGCTGCTAGCTTTCCATCTTCTTGCTGAGCATTCTTTATTTGCTGGTTCAAATCGCTTGCTGTAACAATCATGACAGGATACTGGCATAGCGCATCCACGTGGCACATTCTTGGGTTCTTGTGATGTTCTATTGTGTAGTCATAGTTTTCCGAGAGAAGAGCCCACCTTGCTACTCTAATATTTAGGTCCTTTTTCTGCATAGTCTCCTGAAAAGCCTGTCAACCTGTGATGATTTTGAGCTTTGATAATTGCCGGTACTTCCAATTTGTAACTTGTATATTTCTTCTCAGCATCTGTAGTTTGCCAACTGGCATAGTAGATAAGGTGAAGATTATCCTCGCTTGACCTTTGAAGTAGTATGGCACCACATCCCGTCTGGCTGGCATATGTATGCAGCTCTGTTCACATCCTTGTTTGTATATGCTCAGAACTGGTTCCTCCAACAAGGCCTGCTTTAGCTTCAAGAAGGCATTATTCTCTTCTGCTTTTAAACTTAGTTTCTTTCATCTTTCAGTGGATCACTCATTGGTCTTGGTATAAGTGAATAGAATGGAATAAATTTTCTAAAATACCCCATTAATCCAAGGAAGCTCTGAATTTGTTTTGTGCTTGCTGGTTCAGAGAAGTTATGAACTGCTTTTGTCCTTTACTGTGAAGGGCAGATTCTCCCATTTTCAACGTGACCCAGAAATTGAACTCCTCTTTTTAGAAACTGGCACTTTTTGAGGTTTATTTCTAAACCATATTCCTTAGCTGTCTGCAATACAAACTCCAGTCTTTCAATTCCTTCTTCGCTTTCTGCTGGGATGATTGCATCATCCATATAAGGCAGAGCAATGCCATCGTTGATTGACGGAAGATGCAATTGATAAAGTGCTGAAATATTGCAAATTTATTGACAGAATTAATTGGCAATATTTCAAAATTCATCATGCTGTTTCTGTTTTATGAGATAAATATTTTCTCCCAAAACCATTAAATCTATCGGTCTATTTTAATTGCTTTAATAATTTAACTTCTCAATTTATTTCATGGTTAAATGACCAAAATTATATGACATAGCTGATTTATCAATCTGTTTATACAATATTTCTAAAGTGTTCTTTCATTCTGGTTTCCAAACTGGTATTTATTTTTTCATCCTTTTATAACACAATACATGTTTTTTGAATTCATCAGTTAAATTTATATGACATATTAAAAAGAAAACATACAATATTACACAATTATATAACATTTCACATTAATAATAATAATAATAATAATAATACATTTCTATGTAGTTACTTTACATATGATAGTTACATAGTAACATTTTAGTTTACACACCATTCTACAATAATTATTACTATCTATTTAGATATTCCTCAAGCGAATAGAAAGTAGATGTTATGCAGAACTCTTTTAGTTCCCTTTTAAATCGGTTTATTTCTTTTATATTTTTAATATATTCAGGTAATTGTGAAACTCGGTTGCCGCTGCTGTAGGTTTCATGTTGTATAGTTGTAACGCATGTTGTTGTATATGGTAATTATTTTTTCTTCGTGTGTTATGGTCATGAATTTGATTTGTTGCTGTGGTGGAATTTTAGTTTTTTAGGTATATTGTTTCGTATATGTACAGGGAGTATAGCATGAGTATATTTAATGCTTTCAAACTTTCTTTGCATGATTCCCTGTATTTTAGACCTAAAATTAATCTAATTGCACATTTTTGTAGTCTAAATATCCATTCTATATTTTTCTTTATACTCCGACCCCATACTATTGATAGTTATATAAAATTTGTACATGCATATGTATGATAACAACCAGGCATGAAACAATATTAACGTTCTCAAAAGATTGATACAATTATGATCATTTACTTTTAATTAAAAGCACCTTAAAATATCTGTCTACACATGTATTGAGAATCATCTCTGTGCATAAAGCTGCCTGTTTTACTGTACTTCTTATAAAGTACAGTATGTACTGTATATGTTAGAAAAGCAATTATTTAACTTTATACAACTTTTATTTGCAGAAGAAAGTGCTAAATTATTATCATTCTTCTAGGTATCTGTATATCAAGTATATTATAATATTTTACCGAAAAAACAAATATCTTGTTTCCTTGTGTCTGTATGATTTCTATTCTATTTTTAATGGGAGACCTTCAATATTTGGTAGCAAGCTCAGCGTACAAATAAGTGGTAAAACCCATCGAGGTTCCCTTCCAATAACCTCTTTGTTTAATGAGATTTAGCTACTTTCATTAGTGATAATATCTCACAACAGCAACTAGAGCCAAACATACAAGTTTTGTTTGTCAGGCTGTGCAGTCTGAAGAATCCTTTTCTCCGAATATGTGAGTAGAACTGCAGAAGCCTGCTTTTAAAATACATTCCTTACTTCAGTATAATTTTCCAATTATTAAGTTCTGGCTGCTGTTCATTTTTTAACACTGTTGAAATCTACTGCAAATGGTGTAACAACAATTTGAATTTCAATGTGGTAGTGCCCTGAAACTACAATTGAAACTCCTTTTCTCATTGTACCAATACCCCTGCATATTTTTTAGCATCCTCTGATTAAAATTAACCTTCCACAGATGTTACGCTTGCTAAATACATGTCAGTGTCATTTAATTGGCTTTGCCTGAGTACAGTTTTTGCATAAAATCTGTTATAGCACCACACAAGTACATAATGGCATGTTCTCAACCCTCAAAACGTCTATTTAAGTTATTAAAATGACTAACATCTGCAAGGAATGCTATATTACATACCCATATATTGGTTTGTCTCATAAATTCGTTCGATTCTTGTTACGTGTCTACGACAAAGAACGCCTGCACTGCATGCCCGTATCACAACTACGGCAACGAAGTTGCCTAATTATGTAGGGATAACCTGTTTACATACGCAAGGTCATCGAAAGTAAACAAGACAATGAGATAAGTTTAGCTCCTGACCTACCTCTCGAGTTGTTATTCTGGGGTTGTTCGTAATCATGTCCTTTATCCTTTCCTCATCCGTAACCACAGGTCGTCCAGAACGAGGTTTGTCTTTCACAGAGAAGTTCCCAGCTCGAAATCGAGTAAACCATTTTTGACATGTCCAATCCGTCACTGCATCTTCTCCGTAAACAGCACAAATTTTCAGTTGAGTTTGTGGGGCTGTTTTACCTTTACGGTAATAAAACAGCATTACATGTCGAAAATGTTCCTTCTTGCCTTCCATATTAACATTCACAAGTTACAACTCCACACTGTTGCATCCACAAACTGGTACTGAAGTTTGGTTACCAATTCTTACATAAGTTGACCTATTTACCTTTGGCCGTGAGGTCGCTGTGGTTTGTGTTCATAGCATTCTTTTCAGTTATTGTATTTGTAAACAAATTCCATATTATTGCATAAGTTATGTGTGGGTAGATTTGACTGTAATAAGTTGTCTTTTGAAGTTCTATATTTTTAAAATTTGAGATTCTTTTCATTATAAATAATCCTGAACATATCGAGATTCAACTGTATTGGAACACCACAGTGAAGCGAAAAATTATTAAATTTTAGATGAGTCGCGTTTTTTACACATCTGCTTCACTTTCGTATTATTTTTTATATTAAGCAAATCACCTTGGTTAAGTACATCTATTTCTTCCTTGTTAAAATTTTGCTTAGAGAGGTTAATTACACTATCTGGGGATGTGTTCTTTGCTGAAATTTTGTTATGTTTTGGTTGCCAATGATTATGATTACGTTTTAGTTTCTTATTTTGACGATAAATTTTCTCTTTGACTTTATAATTGATGTGTTCAAATGATTTGGCTTCTAAGTGGTCCCATGCTGTGTTTCCTAGTAATTTTACAAGTTTTAGATGTAGGTTATACAAAGAGAGGTCTATATTCGTTATTTTTCTGTAGTGATTTGTTTTCTCGGCTTTTAATACGGCTTTTTCAGCAGCTAATTGTTCTTTACTGTTATTGTTAAATTTTACTATTTTTCGTACAAATTTCGGAGAAATGTTACGTTTTAGGCACTTATTGATAAATTTTATGTCCGCTGATATTAATCTTCTTTTTGTCTTTAGTTTCAAATATTGTTTTATTTCTTTCTTGTTGCCGAAATGTTCGTTGAAATATTCAAATGTGAACGATCTTACCTCCATGTTGTCCGGTTTTTAAAGTTGGTTGGATCTAACTTTCGCGTGTTCCTCTTGACTTAACGTCACTTCAATATATCGAGATTCAACTGTATTGGAACACCACAGTGAAGCGAAAAATTATTAAATTTTAGATGAGTCGCGTTTTTTACACATCTGCTTCACGAAAGTGAAGCAGATGTGTAAAAAACGCGACTCATCTAAAATTTAATAATCCTGAACATATTTTATTACACAATTTGTCTATATGTTTGTCCCATTTCAAATGTTTGTCTACCACTAACCCTAAAAATTTTGTTGAGTCTACTTCTTTAACTTCTTTATTCTCAATGATAATTTTGAAATTTGCGCAATTTCTATTTTGAATGGTTTGGAAACTTATATAGTTAGTTTTATATGTGTTTATAAAAAGGCTGTTTTGTTTAAGGTGCAGGATAATTTGGTTGGTGTTCTAATTTGTTACATTTTCCAAGTTCTCTATAGTGTTTCCTGTATTTATTAATTTTGATCATCTGCATACATTATGATTCTACTTTTTGGAGGATTAGGTATATCATTTATGTATATGATGAATAGGAGTGGTCCTAAAACAGAACCCTGTGGAACTCGTTTTACTGCTATACTTTCTGAATAATGGTCTTTCAAGCACTGATTTGTTAGATGAGTTATTTTTACTTGCTGTGTTCTATTATTTAAATATGTTTTTATTAAATTCAATGCCATTCCTCTGATTCCGTAGTGATGCAACTTATCTAGGAGTAATTTGTGATCTACGCAGTCAAAAGCTTTAGTTAATCTAAGAAAATGCAGTTGTTGTGTACATGTTTATCCATATTGTCTATTATATAGTCTATTATTTCTGTTATAGCTTTAATTGTCGACATTTTTTCTGAAACCATACTGAGCACTGTTTAATATTTTGTATTTTTCTAAAAAGGAGATGATTTTATTTGCAATTATTTTCTTTAGCAGTTTAGATAGTGTCGATACCAGGGCTATTGGACGGCAATTACTAGCTACTTCATCTCCTTTTTTGTGTAAGGGCTTTACAACTGTTTTCTTTAGGGACGTTGGGAATATGCCTTCTCTTAAGGTTGAATTAATTAAATGAGTTAGCAGTTCTAGCAAGTATGCTGCACATTTTTTTTTAAAGTTTTGAAGAGATTTCATCAAGTCCGGCTGAATTTTTATTTTTCATCTTATTTATAGTTTTTAAGACCTCTTCTTGTGATACCTCACCAATATAAATTGTGTTGGCTATAGATTTTGTGTTAAACTTATACATGCAACTACTGTTATTTTCTGATATTAGCTGTTTAACCTGTTCTAGGAATTTATTATAGAATATATTACTTCATCATGGTTATCCGTTATTGTATTTCTGTTCTCTATACTCAAGTTTCTGTGCATTTCATATTTTATGTTTCCACAGTCTTTATGATATCCCACATTGTTTTTGTTTTGTTAGTAGAAAGTCCAAGTTTCTGATCAATGTGTTTGGATTTGGCCTGATTTAATATAACTTTAAATTCTTTTTTACTCTTTGTGTATTTGTTTTTATCTGTTTCTAGTTTCAACTGCTTATATATATATATATATATATATATATATATATAAATAATAATATAATTTAATTTTAAGTTTCGCTTCAGTTACTTTCTTATCTATCAGCTTGTTCTATTGATTTCTACATATTTTTTTCACTACCTTAAGGCATGCTATGTTAAAGTAATGATTAAATGTTTTATAGAAATTGTCCCATTTTTAACTGTGTTTATTTCATTGTAGACTTCCCCCCACTTTTCTTCCTGCACTAATATGCAAAGTTTGTCAAAAGAGTCATTGTTTAAATTCCTCATTTGTTTATAATAGAAGTTTTGTACCTGAATATTAAAGTGAACTTGAATTTCCTGTGCATAATGATCTGAAAGATGGTATGTTTGTGACAATCTGATCAATTATTGTTGCAGTTTTGTTGGTAACTCTAGTAGGTTCATTAACTGTCAAACATATCTTATACATTATTAATTTATAGATGAGTCGTATTTATTACACATCTGCTTCACTTACGTACCTATTTTGAGGACATGTTTCGCAAATCATTATTTGCATCTTCGGCTCTTATGCGACTAAAGCTTGATCCAGTGGTGTGGGTAATTCTGGAGTTGCTGCTGCCATCTGTTGTATTGGAACACCACAGTGAAGCGAAATTACCCACACCACTGGATCAAGCTTTAGTCGCATAAAAGCCGAAGATGCAAACAATGATTTGCGAAACATGTCCTCAAAATAGGTACGTAAGTGAAGCAGATGTGTAATAAATACGACTCATCTATAAATTAATAATTATTAATTATTTCACTTCACTGTGGTGTTCCAATACAGTTAAATATCGATATCTTATACATGTTTGCTACATCTAATAGTTGTTTATATTCATAATTGTTTTCATCTTTATTTATGTTTGTCTCTTAACAATATCATATTTTCCCCTTCAATTATATCTAGTATTTTAGTTAAGTTTTGGCAAAATTCCTTAGTACTGCTGCATGGAGATCGGTAGCATACGACGACTATGATTTTCCTTTGGCAATTTTGTACTTCAATTCCTGCCAGTTCGCATACCTTTTCTATACTTTTCTCTTTTAACCATGTAAGTGGTTTAACATTTTTTATATTTTTATTTACTGGTAGTGATGTCCCTCCCCCTTTAAAATGTTTTTGACAGTGTGAAGTTAAGTTTCTGTAACCATCAAATTGGCATTGACCTATTTTGTTGTCATTTAATCCATGTTCTGTGATTGCCAACACCTCTGGATTGTGTTCTCTCAGAAATAGAGCTATTTCGTCTAACTTATTACTTAGATACTGTACATTCTGATGAATTATTTTAAGCAGGTTTGAGTTCTTACTATGTATGTTTATACTAGCAACTAGCTGAGTTTCTAACAACCCAGCCCTGTTTAAATGTTTCCCTGTTCTGACCTATTTTTCTCTACTAAGGGTATTGGTGCTTTTAGTGATTCCTTGGATTTCTTATCATTTATTGCCTGTATTATTTTGTTTGCCACCTGTTCTTTCCCCCTTACATTTAAATGAAGCCCATGTGTTGTGTGTAAATCCCTGTCTAAATTGCTTATATCTATTACCTTAGCATTATGGAATCTTTTGCAGATATTTGTTATATTTTCATTACATTCTCTTATCTTTGTGTTGACATAGGAGTTACTATTTTGGTCATGTCTATGTGGTAAATTTACAATTAACACATTAGTATGTTGCAGTTTTGCTAAGCATTGTTTAAGATTACTGTACGCACTTTGCACTTCGTTGTTTGACATATTATTTGAACCGCCCATTAGTACTAAATGGTCTTTTAAGGTTAGGTAATCACTGTCCTGTTTTTTGTCAGTTCACTTAACGGTGCACCAGCTTTCACTAAGCCTTCAACTTGCATTTTTTCTTGCTTGTCCGCTAGTATCCCACTGAGTCCTTTACCATGGCTGTCTGCTAGAATTCTTAATTGCTGCACTTTAATCTTCTTCCTTGTAGGTGCATGTAGCTTTGTTGATTTTTGCCATCTGCCCTCCTCAGCTCCCTCAGTTTCTTCATTTAGGAGTCCAAAAGGCTGGAATCGGTTCTTTATTTCCAGTTCGTGCTGTTTTGCGTTGCTTTTTGGCCACGTTTTCCATTGATGCTTCGGTTTTTCCCAGTTTTTATTTTCTTCCTTTTCTTGTAATTCTTTTTCTAGGCAGGTGTTTTTCACACGTAGTTGCACTATTTCTTCTGTTGCTTCCCTTAAATCTTTTGTTAAAAGTTCTATAATCAGCTGTAAAGATAAGATGCTTTCTTTGTCGTCTTTCGAGGTTATCAAACTTTTTGCCGCGATCTGTTTCTCCGTGGCATTTTCCTAATGTCTTTCTTCTTCCTTTGAGTTTTTGGCACTATCTTAATTTCTGTAATGTTGTTTACTGTCAGCTATTTCATAACACTCACTTTTATGCCCATGCTGTGCTTTGTTTTCGTCATTTCTTATATTATTTCGAAGCTTAGATCTATAGCCACTAACACAAGCCGCCCCCATTTTTGAAACCTATGGTCCTTCCAATGTAAATGTAATAAGTTTATTGATGTTGTTTATTCCAAACATTTTGTTCAATCTTTGGTCTGTCGAAGTACGTTAGCTGAATTTCTTGCATTAGAACAGTTATTTTTGAGATTTTAATGTGATAGTCCCCTGATGGTTTTAACATTTTTTTATGGTGCAGGGGTTGATACTGTGAATTGGCATATATGTGGGTATTCCTTGTAATATCCACATAAACTCCATATAGTGATATTCTAAGTTGGTCAGCCTTAACACGTTTTTTTTACCTGGAGGGGAAAATCCCATTTACAGGCGACAGGCCCACGTGCAATAGCTGACAGTGTGAGGGTCCCTGTGCACTGAGAACGCCAGGCATACTCACTAAAAAAAAGCCTCCACGTGTTAAGTTTCATACATCTTATATTTGTTTACGTGCATTTATGATCATGCTTCTTAGTCGGGTCCCGCATAGCACCCCAGTTAGTATGTGGAAGCTACTAAGCTGGCATGCATTGCATGCGAGCATGTCAACGATGTTTATTGGTGGTGACCATGAAACCTGGGCACCACCAAGTGTTAATCATGCGTAAATAAATTGTGAATCTATAGCTCAGGCCAGGTTGACCTCTTAGTCAGGTATTAAAAATATTAGGCTTACTATTCGTTCTTCTTGTATGTGCTATTTATGCATAACTGTATTGTAATACTAGAGCTCAGGCCTGGGTGACCTGTTAGTCAAATATTAGAAATGCTATGGTTACTATCTATCCTACTATATGTCCTAGTTTCCTAGGCTTGTCAATTGTTAATATGTAGTATTCTACTGTAAACAATGTATTCTGGCATGGCCATTCGTCATTGCAGCAGCAGCAGCAGACCCAGCAGACCCCAGCAGAAGAGACGAGTCGTCCAGGTTTACCTGGACGGAGTGTATGCTGCCCAGCACCTAGCCGCTTCTAGCGTCTTTATCTGGGCAGTATAGAAGAGTCATTAGTGTCACAGGCGATTGTTTTGGGCAGTGGACATATCTAGCCTTGGTGAGCGCCGTCGCCCCGTGAAGGGGGGATGCGCCAGTGCTGGCTGCGCTCTTCCGCCTGCTGGGAGGCTTCTGAGCACAGTCCGCTAAGCAGGCTAGAGGGAAAGGATCCGTGTTACTGTATAAGGTTTACCTAGCCCATTACTGCGCTTAGGAAGTTGGAGTCAGGGGGATGTGGCCCTGTTCAGTGCTAGGTACCCAAGGCATCTTTGGGTAGCCGATAGCTTGGTCGCCGGCGAGGAACCCTATGGTCGTACCGGCCTAGGGTATTCACCAGTATGTTGGGGTGGGAGTCCAGCTTATCGTAGATGGTGCGGGATCTCTCCCGCACCACGTCAACGATATACGGGACCCCAGAGTGAGTGTGTAGGATGTGGGGCGGAAATCTCCGCCCGGTATCGTAGATCATGCGCAAAGCCCTGTTCTGGACGTACTGGAGTCTGCGAATATTGGTGGGAGCCGCTGATCCCCAGACTTCGCAGCTGTACAGAATCAGGGGCGGTATGATCGCCCGATATAGGCGTAGTAGGCATGGTGGACTTAAAAATGGAGTATAGCTGAGTTAACGCTGCATGCCCTTGTCCGGCTTTGACCCGGATATGAGGTGCGTAGGTGAGTCCGCGATCCAGGTGGACGCCAAGGTATTTGGCAGTGGGAACCCAAGGGATTTGCCTCTGCCTCAACCTCAGCGACCAGTCTGGTCGCCTAGCTCGGACCTTAGCCAGGAGAAGTGCAGAGCTCTTCTCGGGGCTAATGGCCACTCTCCACATCTCACTCCAACGGCCAATGGCTCGGAGTTGGCGCTGCAGCGGAGGATGACAATATCGTAAGTTTTTGTTACGTGCCATTATGAGGACGTCGTCAGCATATTGGCACGTAACAGTCTGTGGTTCCAAGGGTAAGTCAGATATGTAGGCCGCAAAGAGTATCGGGGACAGTACACTGCCCTCCGGGACTCCCGCGGCTATTGGTCTGATAGATGACGTCCTTCCTTCCACTCTCACCCTGAAAGTGCGGTTTCTGAGGAAACTACTAATCAGGGTAAGATAGGGAGGAGGTAGGTTGGCCTCCCTGAGTTTGTACAGTAGGCCTTGGTGCCAGGTTGTGGCAAAGGCTTTCTCTACGTCTAGCAGCACCGCGACTGTCTTGAGGTTTTCCTGGAAACCCAGGGCTGTCCTCTCGGCCAGGCGCAGTAGCTGTAGGGTCGTGGAGTGTCCATGACGAAAACCAAACTGGTGATGGGGTAGGAGCTGCCTTTCCTCGAAGAGAGGGGTCAGGCGGGATAGGAGCAACCGCTCAAATAGTTTTGAGACGGTTGGGAGAAGACTTATGGATCGGTAGCTAGACGGAAAGACCGGATCCTTGCCGGGCTTCAGGATGCACACCACTCTCGCCTCTTTCCAGCAGGCCGGGAAGTGGCGGAGGTGGAGGCACGCATTGAAGATCCGCGTCAAATGGATAACGGCCCTCTTGGGAAGGTGCTGGAGCATGAGTGCGCTAACACCGTCATGTCCAGGGGATTTGTTAGGTTTCATTTTTCGGATTTCAGCAGTCACCGCCTTTGGGGTGACTATTGGGATATGGATCGCCTCATGGCGCCGCTGTGGCTCCTCATAGAGGTCTTCCACAGCAGCCTCCACGAGGTCAGTGAAGTCTTCGTCCTGGGGCTCAAATTGACTTTCCAAATGATCCGCGAAAGCTGTGGCCTTATCTTGGGGCTCGTAAGCGAGTCTCCCGCGAGTGCCATGCAGCGGATGCTGGTACAGAGTTTTGTCCCTCCTGAGGGACTTGATGATCTTCCAGGGGTGCTTTTCCTGGAGGTCGATGTTTCGGAATGTGTTCTCCCAGGCCACCTTACGGTGGGCACGGAGCAGCCGCCTTGCCAGGGATTTGAACCGCTGGTAAACTGCTCCTATCCTGGGATGACGGAAACGCTGCCATAGCTTCCAAACAGCTGCCTTGGCTTTTAGCAGCTGCCGGATCTCGTTAGTGATGGACAGAGGGTTATGTGTGTTGGTGGGTATACGGTGAGTGTGTGTACTCACCGCTAGGCGGACCTGCTGGGAAAAACTCATCGCCGCAGCCTCCAGCGCCTCGACGTCGTCGATGCGTGGACGAGGGTCGATGGTTTGGTTAAGTTTGAGGATGGCTGTATCCCAGTCTACCTCTAGCTCCCAGTCTGAGTTTAACAGAGCTGGCATGGTGACGTCGGAATCGACCGTGACAGGGTCATGGTCTGAGTCCAATTCATTCACCGCCGAGAGGTCGAGATGGAATGGAAAGTTCTTGGTGATCATGATGTCGATGACATCCGGCCTGCCACGAGCCGGATGGAAAGTTGGACCTCTCGGCCCGTGCGCGGCGAGATTTGGGTCTCCGCTGATGAGGCGGTAGAGCCCTCGTCCCTTCTGGTTGCTTGTGCGGCTGTGCCAGAACCCGTGTTTCGCGTTGAGGTCTCCTGCAATGCAAACCACTGGGTGTAGTTTGAAAAGGGTAGTGTAGTCAGCTTCAAAGAACTGGTTGCCAGGTGGGTCATATGCCGCTACCAGCAGGGTGTCCTGTCCGCCGACTGAGAGCCAGATGGCGCAGGCCTCCACGTGCTGCAGGGCAGGGAGAGGAACAGGTGTGTGCGTGATGATGTTTTTCACGAGTATAGCTGTACCGCCACCCCGCCGACCGTTTCGATCAGTGCGGTGGGTGACGTAACTTGGCAGCGAGAAGTCTATACCAACCTTCAGGTGCGTCTCGCAGATCATGAGGATGTCAATCCCATAGGACTGTACAAACTCCAACATTCCAGGACGCTGATCCCGTACACGGTTTGCGTTCCAAAACGCAGCTCGTAATGGCCTTCTGACTAGTCGGGGGGCCATTACTCATCGGCGCACGGGAAAAGTTCCTCGAGTGTTTGGAGGAGGATAGTATGTTTTTCGAGGAAGTCAAGCCTCGGGTCTTCCATTTTCTCCTTGCAATCCCTAAGGATGGGGAGAACTCTCAGGATGAGGTCGCCGAACCACAGGGAAAGCTCCCTGAATTCGTCGACATCCTTCGCAGAGATGGTCCCCCCGAAGGATGCAAGCGCCGCTGCAGGTGCCCTCGCAGGTGCATGCGCCCTGTTTGGAGCAGGTTCTGCTGCTGGTGCCGGCGCTGGCGCTGTGGCCGGGCCGGTTGACTCAGCTGGAGCCACCTCCCTGGTGGGAGGGGCTGCGGCCTGTGTGGCAGGCTTGGCTGTCCGATGCGCCTTGCGGCCTTTTCTCGGACGCTGTGCCTCCTGTGGAGGTTTTGGTGTAGTGGGCTGAGGAGCCGCTTGCTCTGCCACTTGCAGAGTGCGTTCTGCCCTTCCGAGAGCCGCCGCGAATGAGACCCCGGGACGGACAGTTGCCAATCCCGCATTGCCTCCGCGACGGTTCTCTATAATCCTTTGCCGCATCGCACAGCCTTTGTAGGTGCTGACATGGTCCTGGCGGCAATTTGCACATTTTTTCTCCTCAGGCGCTTTTTCGCAGTCCTTCAGGAGGTGGGGACCCGCACACCGCATACATGCGAGCTTACGCTCGCAGGCCATGCTGGGGTGATGGAACCCCATGCACCTGTAGCACTGCACAGGCCCACCCTGTCCGTGAAAGCGTTCAACCTTCACTACAGTGTGGAACAGCACCCGAACAGCGTCGATGGGCTGAACCGCCTCTCCAGGAACCTTGTCCACTACTACTAGGAAGAGAGGCATTGGTACACGCACAGAGCCTTCCTCTGTGTGTACGATCTTCCTCAGCTGGGCGACAGCTGAGGCCTTAATGCCGTGCTCCTGCTCTAGAGCGAGTTTTACCTCCTCTGGCGGGCACTCGGAATCTAGTCCCCGCAGAACCCGTCTTTCGACGTTGGGCTTCTGGGGGGAGTAATAATAAAACTGTATTTCATAGTCTCGCAGAACCTGCTTTGCAGCCTCAAAATCCTCGGGACTGCTGGTGGAAATGAAAACCTTGCGAGGCTTCCTCTTGGCCTCGAAGGGATGCTTCAGCGTGGCTGCCAGCTTTCGCATAACAGTCACGTGATTTTTAAAGCTATCCGCTACGATAGGCGGAAGCTTGGACCCCCTCTTGTTTAGGGGTTGGGGCGCCTGTACAGGTTGGCCCTGTGGCTTAGGGCCAGAGTTACTCCGCCGTCGCCCTTGGACGACGGTGAAACCCCCCTGGTCGGCGGTGTCATCCTCTGACTCTGAGTCGGGCAGAGGGGGATAATCGGTCACAGGGACTGGTGCCTCTTCGACCGGAGCAAGGCCCTGAGGAGGTGCCGAAGCTTTCCTCTTCGTGGACCTTGTCTTCGTGGCTGTAGCTGCCATGGGATCGGGTGTAGATCTTGGCTGTCAGTTAGAGGGCCTAGGCCGCCTGCTGCTTCGCCGGTTAGACCAGTGTCTACAGATGCGCTGGGGAGAAGGCCATGCGGCGCTGCTTCTTGCTGGAAGAGGGCAGGCGCTGCTGCGCCTGCAGATGAAGGCTGCTGCGCACGCTATGGTGCGCAGGGAGAAGAAGGCACTGCTTCGCCGGGCTGCTGCTTCCTTTTTGGGCACAGTCGAGAGCACGCGTTTTACAGTCCACGTGCTCGTGCCCTGAAGAACTGTCGCAAGCCCGTCTCGAATGCTGCTCTTCTAACGACGAATGGTGGTCTCGAGTAAGGAGTCGAGTCGGATGATGCCGAGCTTTCGATTCATTCGTCATTGTCGTGGTCCTTGCGCTATGTCATCGGAGTTTCCTACTCCATATAAGTGTTGTAAGCTAATTTCTTAATGAATTCTTTTACTGTGTGCATTTTTAGTTTGTTGTGTAGTAAGTCAGCTGGTGCTGTGCGAGGTACCTCTCTATCATTCGTAATATTTTGTTTTCAAATGTTTGTAGTTTTAGTATATATGTTTTGGCGGCATACCCCCCACACTGGAGTTGCATAGGTGAATAAGGGTCTTATAAGTGTTTTGTATAGGGTGAGTCCTAAGTTCATGTTTATGAGCGGGTAGCACTTGCCTAATTGGGCATTTGCTTTTCCCCTGATTTGGAGGACGTGCTTTTTCTATGCCGGTCCTTGGTCCATCTTTAGTCCTAGCCAGGTGACTATGTCCATCTACTCAATATTTTCTCTGAATATAGAGAGTGGAGGGAGCTGATGTCTTCTGAATCTGTGTTTGAGCTTTTTGGTGAATATTACGGCTTGCGTTTTCCTTGGGTTTACTTTGGTACACCATCTTATCGAGATTTAACTGTATTGGAACACCACAGTGAAGCAAAATAATTATTAATTTTTAGATGAGTCGTATTTATTACACATCTGCTTCACTATCGTTTTATAGTTTTCCTGGTTTTTTATTTATTAAGTTTTCCAATATAGGAGATGATTTTTTCCTAATTATATTTTTGTCCATGGTTTCCAAGCCTTCTACTGCTAATTCTATATCTGCAATGAATTCATCCGGGTTGCTGGAGTATGTTATACATGTTTTTAGGCCTTGGTTAAGCACATGTATTTCGTCAGTGTTAAACTTTTGCTTTGAGAGATTAATTACATTGTCTAGGGATGTGTTCTTTGCTGAAATTTTGTTGTTTTGATTGCCAATGATTATGGTTATGCTTTAGTTTCTTCTTATGACGATAAACTTTCTCTTTGACTTTATAATTTATATGTTCAAATGATTTGGTTTCTAAATGGTCCCATGCTGTGTTTCCTAGTAATTTTACCAGTTTCAAATGTAGGTTGTACAATGAGAGGTCTATATTAGTTAGTTTTCTGTAGTGATTTGCTTTTTCGGATTTTAACACAGCTTTTTCAGCAGCTAATTGTTCTCTACTCTTGTGGTTAAATTTTACTATTTTTCTTACAAATTTTGGAGAAATGTTTTGTTTTAGGCAAATGTTGATAAATTTTATGTCCGCAGATATTAACCTTCTTTTTGTCTTTAGTTTCAAATATTGTTTTATTTCTTTCACGATAGTGAAGCAGATGTGTAATAAATACAACTCATCTAAAAATTAATAATTCGTACACCATGTTTTGAACCATTCTTATAGGTTATTCAGAGCACTTTGTAGACTCCGGTTAATGAAATCCAGTGTGGCTGATTGTGTTACAATTGCTGTGTCATCTGCATAAATGTACAGATCTGTGTAATTTGTTTTTGGGATGTCGTTCATGGTAATGTTAAAGATAATCGGCCCCAAGATACTTCCCTGAGGGACTCCTGCCTTGATTGGGCGGGGGGTCGATAAGTGGTTGTTACTTTTGGACTGGATTTTGCAGTCGTGTAGGAGTTCACAATGAGTTTTATTAGTATGTTGTGTATGTTCAATGTTTTAAGCTTTCTGAGTAAACCTGCATGTCAATTGCCTACGTCGAGCAAGAGTGCCCCTGTTAATTTGTGAATGTTAAATCTGTGAGTTACATGCTCTGTGGCTCTGAGTAGTTGCAGTGTTGTGGAGTGTTTGGCTCTAAATCCATACTGCTCTGGGATTGTAATATTTTGTTTGATTAATTGGCTATTGGGTCGTTTGAGTATAACCTTTTCAAGAAGTTTGCAGAGAACATTTAGAAGACTTATTGGTCTGTAGTTTTGCGGGTTTGAGAGGTGTTTGCCTTTCTTGGGAAAGTACCATGGTGGCAAGCTTGCATCTCTCGGGTTAATACCCTTTTTCCAAGGTGTAATTGAATATATCTGCTAGTAGCTTGATTGCGTCTTCCGGTAGGTTGGCAAGTGCTACGGTTGGGATTCTGTCGGGTCCCGGCACTTTTCGCTTGGGGAGGTACCTAATTATCCATTTAATTTCACTGGGACATGTTCGTCTGACTTTATTGTGTGTTCTTAACTCTTTGTAGTTCTTTGTTTCTGCTTCCATCTCTTCCGCAAATTGCAGGCAGGATGGACTGGCATTCGGAGTCAGCGTTGCTTGCAGTGCGTCCGCTAATGCATCTGCTTTTTGTTGGTCGGTTGTGGCCATGTTTTGGTTGTAGTGTAGGGGAGGAATTTGTACCCTGTCACGTGTTAGGTAGCACGCTATCTTCCACACTGAGTCTTGAGATTCTCAAGTGTGTGTTGACATTGGTTTGAAATATGAGTTGAGATTCTTTGTTGCACTAATGTGTTTAATATTTGTAATATTCTTGGTCGACTATGTGTCTTTTGCCATTTTCACCTGGGTGTTTTGTTCTGCTGTTAAGGAGGTTATATCTGTAGGAAGTTGATTAAATGACGTTTTGGGCTGGCTTTTGGGCATTGATATTGCTGTTGCTGTTTTTATAGCCTGCTCCAGTTGGAGCACTGCCCTGTTTGAGTTTTCATTTGAATTTAGAGGGATTATGGGGAGGTTTTTGCTTATAGTATTAGCAAACTTCTCCCAGTCCGCTTTCTTGTAGTATGGGCATTTTAATGGCAGGACCTTAGCCACATTATCTTCTATAGTGATTGACAGGGGTATGTGGTCTGGCGACAGTTCGTTCTTGACTTGAAGGTGAAGCCTTTGGGTAAGGTTGCATAACAGTGCTATGTTAAGTATGTCGGCTCTATCTGTTCTGTTAAATGGTATATTGGTGGGTTCTTCCGGCACATGAATTATTAGATTGGTTCGATTTTCTAGCCTTAGTAATGCATTTCCAGAGGGGTTTGCCTCATTGCAACCCCAGATTTGGTGTTTTGCGTTGAGATCCCCCACTATTAGAACTTTGTTATTTTGTTCCATTAAGTTTAATATGTCTTCTGAATTTAGGGTCCCAGGGGGGCATATGCCCCCGTTACAAGTGTTCGACAGTTGTCTAGTGTTATTAATATGTTGGTGGTTTCGAGACTTAGTAGTTGTGGTACTTGGGCAATGTCATGTTTTATTATTATGGCCATGCCGCCGCCATATTATTTCCTGTCAGTGCGGTGGGTGGTGTATCCCAGTATATTGAATCTGTCCCTATTTGTGAGATGTGTTTCTGTAATTAATGCTATGTCTATGGTGTTATGTGTAAGAAAATTGGTTAGTTCGGTCTTTTTTCGTCTTAGTCCTCTAGCATTCCATGTCAGTAATTTTAGGTGTCCTGGGTTGTTCAGAGGAAGCCTGGTGTGACGAGTAGCTTGAAGTCCCTATATGTTGCTATTAAGGAGCGGACCTCCGACTGATCTGCATCCAACAGAGATTTGAAGATGTGGAGGCACGTCTCCTTAAAGTCATCTTCGCTGATCCCGGTGCTGAGTACCTGGTGATACATTTTCCTTTGATAAGGAATCCTCACGTCTCATTTTGGGGCTGGTCTGGACTGTTGATCCCTGGACTTCTGGCGTGGGTCTCTGTGTCGTGACCTGTCTTCCCGTATGGTGGCATCCTGCCACGCACCAGTCACAGCCGCGATGCATGAGATGAAGATGGAGCACCGATGCGACTGAGTCGCATAAGAGCCATAGATGCAAACGATGATTTGCGAAACATGTCCTCAAAATAGGTACAAAAGTGAAGCAGATGTGTAAAAAATACGACTCATCTAAAATTTAATAATTTAATTTAATTAATAATATGCTATGGTAGGGTGACACTGATGATGCATGGTAGCATTTACTAAAAACTGCGCTTCCTTAAGTCAGCTCTTAATCCTTTAAAGTGTACTTAATCTACCACCTTCCTTTCGTCATTTTCCTTAGTTTCAAGTATGTGCCTAGTTAACTGCTTCACTGTGTTCCATGACTCCTTATTCATCATCATAACGGTACATAAGTTTCCTGCTGACAATTTCACCTCCAATTTGTCATTTACTTGCCGTCTCCCTCCCATCGTGGGCAGTAGAAAAAAGTGTGCTCTACCGAGTTGTGTTCGTTACATTATGTACAGGTAGTGTTGTCATGCTTTCCCATTCTATGGGCATACTCTTTAAACCTTCCATGGTGTGTGTGTGTCGTGTTTTAACGCCCGCTTTTACTACATACGGCACTGCAGGCGGTGACACTGATGATGCATGAGATGAAGATGGAGCACCGATGCGACTGAGTCGCATAAGAGCCATAGATGCAAACGATGATTTGCGAAACATGTCCTCAAAATAGGTACGAAAGTGAAGCAGATGTGTAAAAAATACGACTCATGTAAAATTTAATAATTTTTCGCTTCACTGTGGTGTTCCAATTCAGTTAAATCTCGGTCCATTATCTTGTTGTAGGCTGATGGTGATACTAGGATTTTGTCTGGTGATGTGGGTTTCTCTTTGTCTATGTAGCTGATTCTTGTCGGTCCCGGTAGATATACAATTTTTAAAGATGTGTCCATTTGTGTTTGTAAGTCGGTTTGCAGTTCTCCGGGTGTGTATACTGTTGCAATGTGTATGACGTTCTTGTTGGTCTTGATTTGTAGAATTATGGCTTCCTTGTCTTGGAACTGTTGAGGTAGGGTGATAGGTTCGGGGTTGAGCTCTCTTCTAGTTAAGATTAGTACCCCGCCTCCTGGCGCGTGCTGTCTATCTTTCCTGTAGCATATGTATGGGGATATATTGAATTTCCTTCTGGGCTTCAGTTTAGTTTCATTTAGTGTAACGATATCTGGTTTGAGTTGGTGGATGTTCTTGATTTCGTCTATTTTATTGCCTAATCCATTTGTATTTAGGTGTAGGATTTTTATGCTATTGTGCTGTCTTATCTTGATGGTATCCATCTGTGTTTTCCTTCTCTTCTTTTTTTTTTTTTTTTTTTGTTCCTTTCTTCTATTTACCTGAGTTAGCTGTCGTTTTTTTCACTTGGTTTATTGCGACTGCAAGTTCCCCAGACACTTTGTAGGCTTTAATGTTTTTCTTTAATGTTTTCTTGGCAGTGTCCGCTATTTGTCTAATAATTGCGTTTCTCCTTCTTGGTGCAGTTACTTGATATACTGTCATCGTGATTGTTTTTAGGATTTGCTCTGCTATGTAGTTGGTGACTTGTTCGATGTATTCGTACACGTGCTCATGCATCGTGGTTATTTTCGTTTGCAGTTCATTTAGTTTCTGCTCTGTTTTTTGTGAGAGGTCCCTGATTGTGAAGTTTTTTCTGGTGATAGTTTCCGTTTCTCTTCTGGGATGTGCGTAAGTTGCAGTGGTGGCCATTCTTCTTTGGGTTTTCTTTTTGGCGTGTCGGTGTCTTCTTTCGTGAATATCTTGGTCTCTGCAACTTGGGTGACTTCAGTTGGTGGGTTGCGCGGATAGTTTGGGCATTTAACCTGTCCTGTGTAGTATCCGGGATCCTGACAAGTGGCGCAGTAAGGACCGTTTTCTTTGTTCCTGTGCATGCATTGCCAGGTTAGCTTCCGGCTGCCACAGTAGAAGCATCGTGGTTCGTTCTTGCAGTCGTCCTGAGGGTGTCCGTACTGTTGACATCTCTTGCACGGGGAGTGTTTTTCTATGTTTCTTGAGGCTTCGGTGTAGAACCATTGGCCTTGAATTATGGTACCTTCGTGTAAGATTATGTTGATTGTCGCCGTTTCCTTTGTGAACACTCTTATCAGTGATGTTTGCATGTTTTTGCTTATCCTGGATATCTCATAATGAGTTTGGTGACGTAGAAGGGGCACTTCCATGTGGTGTTGGCTTGTCTGATCTCTGGCGTACGTCTTGGGGCGTCCGTTCTTGTTGTATTCCTTGTGGTTATTTTAGCTATTTTGATTAGAGAGTTCATGTTGTCGCTAATGGTGCTGTCGTCAGAGTCGGAGTTTGAGTATTCTGGAGTCATTTTGCTTCGTTCTGTAGGCGTCCTTGTTTTGGAAGTGGATGGAATGGGTTGTAGGTTCGTTTTTTTCATTTGGTTGGTGTGATGGATGCAACCGCTGAAAAGCACAACTGAGAGTTATCACAGCTTAGCGTTAATTGATTGATTGATTGATTTATTTTGCCTTAAAAAGGTACATGGCCTGGTACCCCTACATTGGGCGGGGCTTACAGGCAGATATTTACATGGCTATATAATTTTTTTAAAATGTATATTAGGGTGTATGTTTTATATCCCAAAAAAGCTCATACAGTGGCCCTGTTGGCCACCGAGAACAGCTTTTATAATTAGTTTATTGTTTTATTTTGTCTTTGTTTTTCAACACTTTTTTTTTCACTATATACACTAACTACACACACGCGCACACACATACGCAGGTTGCGGCCAGCACGTTCCTTCCTCAGGCATACATAAACACACTTGTAGACCACTATATACATATATACACGGTTCCCGCAGTTTTCCTGTGCGGGTCAGGTGTTCTTTTGGGCGACCTCTCCATATATGTGCTGCCTTGGGCTGGTCGGCATGGGGATGTTCAGGTGTGGCGGCTGAGCCGTTAGAACTTTTTTATTCTTTTGTGTTTTCGGTGTTTAGGCTCACCGCCACCGATGTTGTTAATTAATGGGTTGTTGTGATAGTGTATTTTTGCCCATACTGACCTGGTTCTTTTTTCTGTTGCTGAGTCTATGGTAGGGATGTTACATTCTTGGTGGAGGGTGATATTGTTTGTTAATAGTGGGGGACGGATAATTTTTCTTAGTGCTAGGTTTTGCAGAGTTTGTAGCTTTCTTATGTGTGTTTTTGATGCATGAGCCCAGGCTGCGCATGCGTAGAGGACCACAGATAGAATGAATGATTTGTATAGTATTAGTTTTGTTTTCAGTTTTACTTCCTTGCTACAGAAGATGGGGGCGCATAACTTGAGTCTCTGCCGACCTTTGTTGGCATTATCTTGTATGTGGGCGTTCCAGAGTAGTTTTGTGTCCATAGTGACGCCTAAGTATTTAACATGCTGACGACAGTGCAATCTTTGCCCACCGACCGTTAGGTCCATGGCCGGAGGGTTCAGCTGGTTAGAGAAATATATCAGCTGGCATTTTTCGGCATTAATTTTGATTTTCCAATCATGACACCATGAGAGGAAGCGGTCAGTGTACCGCTGCATTTCCAAAAGCCCGTATTTTGCATTTTTGTGGTGGTTGTAGATGGTGGTGTCATCAGCATACATGGCGACCTTACATCTGGCGTCCACGGGAAAGTCATTAGAATACAATATATACAAATATGGGGACATTATTGCCCCTTGCGGTACGCCAGCTTGCATGGTTCGCTCATGTGAAGAGGAGCGGCCCACTTGGACGTAGAAGCGTCTGTTTTCTAGAAAACTGTGCAGCAGGTATAGGTAATTTTCGAGTCCGGGAAATTGTTGGTGCAACTTGTAAAGTAGGCCTTTGTGCCAGCACCAGTCAAAAGTGGCTTCTACGTCCAAAAATAATGCCAATGTTGGAGCCTTATTGTTAAATTGCTCTGTTATATCGTCGGTAAGTCTTAAAAGTTGTAGTTCTCTGGAGTGTCTTTTTCTAAAGCCAAATTGGGATTTTGAAAGTTCATCTGTTTCCGAAATGTGATTTTTGAGTCGAGAAAGGATGAGTTTTTCTAGCAGTTTACCAATTACTGACAGGAGACTAATGGGGCGGAAATTTTGAGGCTGCCTGGCGCTCTTCCCTGGTTTTTTAAACATTACCTTGGCTAGCTTCCAAGTTGCTGGGAAGTAGTTTTGCTGCAAGCAAGCATTGAATATCTTTGTTAGGTGCACCAGGGCTTTCCTCGGGAGGTGTTTAAGTTCCTCATTAGTCACTGTCAGGGCCGGCGGCTTTCCCATTAGGTAGTGACCTAATGAGCCTGTAAACTTCCTGCGGCGTAATAAGATGGAATGGTTGCTCTCGCTTCCGCGCCACCCATGTTTGTACCCATTCGTTTACTTCCCGCTCTATGGCAGGGTTTACCGTTAGGTTTTCTGAGAACCTGTCTTTTAGACAGTTGGCGAACACCTCAGCTTTTTCCTCTGCGGAGAAGTGCAGGCCGAGGCGAGTATGAAGGGCCTCAGTGCTGGTGTTGTCGCTTGAGGAGGTCTTAAATGCCCGACGTAATTTCCACAAGTAATGGTCCAAATGTGTGGTACTTTTCATTTTGGTTTCCCACTGGTCAATAATATGAATTTGACGCCGAATGGTTTTACGCAGCCAGTTTGCTGCTACTTTGTATTCGGGCTGGCGGGTTTGCCTCCAGAGCCTCATCAAGCTCCTTCGCCTAGCAATGAGAAGCTCCACCTCTGGGTATGTGCAGAAACTGGGTGGGCTTGTGGTGTATGTGGTGGCACTTTTTCTGTCTGTACGCAGCGAGGCGGTGAAATTTTCAACGGCGATATCTATCTCCGCCTCGTTGCTGTATGACAGCTTGGGCTGTGCCATTTTGTGCATTGCAAGCGTGAAAGCATCCCAGTTCGTGTCAGCACATTGCCTGTTTCCAGGGGTGCTGGCAGAAATGGTGCCTCTTATCTCGAAATGCACAGGTAGATGGTCAGAATCCAGGCTGTGATACACTTTTAGGTTTTGTGCAATCGCCATATTTTTTGAGATAACGAAGTCTAAAATTTCAGGATCCTCTCGTCCTGATCTGTGCCAAAAAGTTGGGTCATCCGGGAGGTGCACCTCGATGTCATCATTTTCTGTTATAAAGTCTACCAGGAGATTTCCTGCCGCGTTTGCTCGGCGTGTGTGCCACCAGGGGTGCCGAGCGTTGAAATCTCCTTCGATTATAACATGTTCCTCCATAGCGAGGATTCGCTCGAGGTCTCGTGTATGAAGTGGTAGTTGTGGGGGTTTGTAAAGTGCCACCAACATGACTGTCCTATTATTGATATGAGTTTTAAGTGCTGTGCACTCTAATGTAGCTAATCTTGGTAGTGTTACGGAAGCGTGAACAACATGGTTTTTTAATAAAATGGCGGTTCCTCACCCCGGTCGGCCAAATCTCTCAGTCCGAAAGATTTGATACCCCTGTAGCTTAAAGTTTGTCTCTGCTTTTAGTTTTGTTTCGCAAATAAATGCGATATCAGTTTTGTTGCACCGCAGGTAATTTTCAAGTTCGTGTTGCTTCCTGTGGATACCATCAGCGTTCCACAGGAGAGCATGAGTTAAAGTTATGCCTCCCCTTACAGATGCCATTTAATCGAAGATTTCGCTTAAAAAGCATGTGATGGCTTCTAATTTATCCATGGTGCCTGTGCAACTTTTTATTGTTGCAGCAAAGGATTTTAATTTTGGGAGGATTTTTGGCAGGTTGAGCTCCTTGATGAGCTGAAACAGCTCCTTCAGACCACTCAGGTCGGATAATGATTCCTGAGTGGGGGGAGATGCTGGACCACTTGTAGGTGGCATGGTTGCCGTTTGCATCTGCGCGGTCCTCGCGTAGGAGAGACCGGGCTGTACCAGAGCCGGGTTGACGATGGGGCGTGGCCCTGGTTGGGCACCAGGATTTGCCCTGGCTATAGTTGCCAGTTGGCGGCGGTGGCGTTCGTACTTAAACGTTTCGCACTCCCTGTAGCTTGCAGGATGCGTTTCCCCGCAGCTGGCACAACGGGGTAGGACGACCTGCTTGGCCTTTTCTGGGCAAGCCGATAAGCGGTGGAAGCCACTACATAGGATGCACCTAGAGGTCATCTTGCAAAATTTAAATGTATGACCCAGCTGCTGACAGTTGTAGCACTGGGTGATGTTATTGTTTGTTTTTAGGACCTCTATAGCAACCATCACATGGCAAATCACTTTTTCATTAATAAAGTTTTGATTACCTGTGGTCCTGTCCATAGCTATTTGGAAGTTGGGTAGAGGTCGCCCTTGCATCTGCAGTTGTCGCACTTGCACTCCTGAGTATCCTTTGAGGATGAGGTGTTCTTTGATGTCCTCTTCCGCCAGGTCGACTGGGAGCCGTTTCACCATATAACGGAGGGGCCGCTCACTTCTTGGAGCAAAGCTGTAGTGCTGCACTCCTGCTTTGTGCAGCAACTCCATGGTAGGGGCGGCGTCAGTCTTCTTCTGGAGGAACAGCTTGACACAGTCCCTTGTGGTCTGCAGCTTGTAGGAGTCAGCTGGCAGTGCTGTGCGGAGCAGATGCAGGACCTTAGTGACCGCTTTTGTGTCCAGGATAATAATTCTCGGTGGCCTTTGGGCCTCCTTTGGTTGAGTTGTTGTTGTGCTGGTGGAGGTAGCAGGTAGTGTTGGTTGGGGTGGGCGCTCTTGTATGGGGTTTTGCCTGTTCGGTCGCTGTGGTCGTGGTAAGGGGGGGGGGGAAGTTTTGGTGTGAGGATTGCTGTTCGGCGGGTGGTTCCTCTTTGCCGTCTTCCGTTTCGTCTGGGGTTAGGATTTGAAATTTGTTGGCGATTGCTGTGGTTGGTGGTGTTTGGTGTTTTGTTTTCTTGGCTCCTGTGTTTTGGGGACGTTGGTCATTTTCTGCCAGGCTCTCCTCGCTGCTTCCCCGGCGTAGGGGGCGCTTTCTGGCTGGGGCAGGCTGCCAGCCTGCACCCAGATCCACCAGTTGTCACTTCTTGCGGGCGTGGTCCCGGTAGCAGTTACCGAGGTCCGCTGAGATCTTTTGGAAATTCGGGGAATCTGCGTCCTGGCTGTTTAGTAGGTCCGTATAGAATTGAATTTCCTTTTGCAGGTTGGCGACCTCTTTTTCGATTTTGTTATATTGTTCCAGGACTTCCGTAGGAACTGCAGGTTCTGCTGCACCCTCCACTAGCATGGGCTCCTCGGCCAATGAGTGGCGAGAGGGCTGGATGTTACTGCAGGCTGGCTGCTGCGAGGTTATAAAAGTGGGCGGCATCAGTCCTCTGCCAGCCAGTTGGCCAGCGAGAGCTGGGGAGGGCGGTAGTGGTGTTACTGACGCCATTTTTTGTTGTAGGCTGTTGTGCGCCAGCCGCTTGGAGCTGGTGGCTTGGCCTGCATGCGAAGGGATGCCACCTTTTGTGTGCAAGAAGGGCACACGGTTGGGCGTTCCACGTTGATTTCTGCTGGCTGTTCCTTTAATTCGCATCACTTTGCGCACTACCACTGCACTGTCACTTGTCCACACTTCACTCCTTCACAGAGAAGGCTACGTCGCACAATACTGTCACCAAAACACTCCGTATATTGCCTTATCAGAGGCGAACCATCGGCACACACGATTCACTGGAATCTCGAACTCGCGTCTGAGAGCTCTTCTCTCTCTCCTGGTGAGCTTCCCTAGAGTATTTTCCTCCTAGAGTCTTAGCGTTAATGTTTTTTTTTTTTTTCCTAACTACTATAGATGAAAGGTGAGAGTAGGGAAGGCATTGGAGTGATTTGTCGGGATCCCGCTGAGAGCACTCCCGTTAGTAAAGGTGAAACATAAAAGTGCTGGCCGTCTATAATGGCGAGCGGGTAAGGAATGGTTGCCAGGCGTCGAACATGGCCAGAAGGCCCTGAACAAGGCACGTGGAGAGTAAAGGTGATAGTGGAGGAAGGTAGTTAAGGGGAAGTAGTAATCTTTATTGAGTTGTAATGAGGTAATTTCATGGGAGAGCATAATTTCCGGTGCTTACTGCCGGGAGGGTAGTTGTTGAGGCCATCAGGTGTGCGGTTGTGATTGTGGTCTCCAGAGGTTGGGGGAATAAGCCTTCATCCTCTGGGTGGTCTGTGCGTCATGGTCGGCGATTATTTGCTCTGCAGTCTTGAGATCGTGAAGTCTTGCGTGGAGGCTGCTGTCCATTTCTACCATTTTAGAGAGGAGCTGGTCTAGTCTATCGGCGATGTTAGGAGATTCCGTCAGTTGGGAGGGTAGTGTGTCCGTGATGTGTGACTCCATTCGGTGCGTCTTTCGCTGTATTAAGGCGAGAATCTCTTTTTGCTCAGTGGCTAGTTGTTCAGTTTGTTGGAGCTGGGAGCTGATGGCCTTCGTCGTATCGCGTAGTTTGTTAAGTGCGCCGGAGAGTTGGTCCAGTGGAGTGAGTCGGTCAGTCAATTATCTGTGTGTAGTGGTCAGTGTGTCGATGAGGGCGGCGTGGTTGGTCTCCTGTTGTTGGGCAGCGGCGGTGGCGGATTCCTCCAGTTTGCCCAGACGCTGGTTGAGATTAAGGACCTCTGAATGGAGGTCCCGGGTATCTTCTCTGGAGGACTGTGTAGCTGTGATGGAGTTTTCCAGAGAGGTGAGCCGGGCTCCGATGTTCTCCACCTCCCTCCGAAGTGCCTGAAGGGCTTCCCTCAAGCCATCTTGAGGAAGGGTGGTAGTTGCTGCTGCTGATGTCGGAGGTGAGCGAGGTACGTCTTCCCTGGTTGCCACTGTGTAGTCTTGTGTTGGGTGCCTCGGTCTGGGGTAGCGTGGGCACTGTGGCTGACCTGTGAAATGGCCTACGCCATTGCAGGTTGCACAGTATCTGCGTCGGTGCCGTAGATCGTGGCTTCTGCACTCGGTGGTGAGGCACCGTGACCCACAGTAGTGACATCTCGGAGGAGCTGTGCAGGTGGAGGCGCTGTGGCCGTAGACGCAGCATCGTCGACACGGGAGGTGACGCTCTAATTTGCTTGCCTCGATTCTGAGGCAGCGCCCTAACAAGGGCAGCCCCGTCCTCAAGGCAGCAGCGTGCTCTAAGTGGTCGGCTAGATGCAGGCGAACTAAAGTGGTGGTGCTCATTCTCGTGACGATCCTGTTGGCCCTCCAGGCCGACGGCCACATCTGCTTAGCGGCAGAGAGGACGAATCTGCAGGGTAGGTCCCGCAGTACCCCGCAGATGACCAAGGTGCAGGATCCTGCAGATGTTGCGGGTGCCGGTGCACAGTGGGGCGCTCATTGTTTGGTGTGCTGTGCAGCAGCGGCATAAGATAGCCGTTGTGCAGTAGCACTAGCAGGTGGTGCTTGTTGAGCTTCTACGGCTGGAAGGTCTGTTGACTGCGTGTCAGGTGCTGGATGGGCTGTCGGCTGCGTTGCGTTGGTCGATGCAGAGTGGGCTGGGGTGGGCGAGTTACCCGCCAGCCGTGGCGTGCTGTCTCTGCTAGTCGCGTCCTGGCCGAGCGCAGTCGCCCAGAACTTCCCACTCACGGCACCGTCAGAGCCCTGCTCTGATGCCGGCAGCGCCGGAGACGAGGCACGTGAGCTGCTTGGTGAAGTCTGTGGTGTAGCTTCTTTTGCCTTTCTGCGAGCTGCTTCTTTCTTCTTCCCCATCCTTGCGGTGTGATGTTCCTTCCGTGGTCCGTCCTCCTCGGAGTCTCGACGAGAAGTCGAGCGTTAATGGTTGACTTCTTCTTACTATATATGATCAAATGGTGGATGGGGCTTGTGCTGCCCTGGCCAATGAGCAGGTGATGATCTGTGATTGGACCGGTTGGTTTGGGCTATGTTCTCTGTCCGCTATAGTGTTTTCTAGGAGGTTGGTCTTATGTCCAGTGTGACTAGAGTTACTGTTTGCCAAGGTGTTTTCCTGGAGGTCTGTTCTTTGTCCGGGGTGACTAGGGTTGCTGTAATTGTAGGTGTCTGATGGCTGTTGTCCAAGCCCGGCTTAACTGTAGCCCGAAGTCTCTTTTGTAATTCTGTGGATGCAATTTGATTTGGATGGCTTCCTTGATGACTCTGTCCCAATATCTGCCAGTGTGTTCTAATACTTCAGTGTCTTCAAAGTTAATTTTATGTACTTCCAAGCATTGCATAGAGGAATGTTGAAGCGACGGAGAGGTAGTGGAGGTTGGAACATTCGTTGACTTTCTCTGATGGATGACTTGTCCTGATGCAGGAGTGCGAGATTTTGGTGTTGCAGCATGAGGAAACCTGTTGTGGTTGGTGGTATGTCCAATGCTTTGTTTAGATTCAGGACGTTTTGAAGTTGGTTGTGGTGGTGGTGGTGTTGGAGGTGGTACCACGAATGTGTTGGAGACGGCCGGAGGATTGGAATCTGGAGTGGAAGACTGCAGTAGAGGTTCACCCTGCGGCATTTGTTGAGAGGATGAGAGCGCTGCTGCATAAGATACATGCTGCAGCCTCTGAGCTGGAGGCAGTCCTGGGTAACGAGTGCCCTTAAAAGCCTACTTTGGTATTCCCATGGGGTTAGAAACTTTGGGAAGGGCATCGAACCTCGTGCGTTGCCCGTTTTTATTTAGGACCATTTCTATCCTCGCTTCCTGCCATACAGGACACTTTGCATATCGGCAGGAATGATTTCCTCCACAGTTATAACAGACAGGTTTTGACCCTGGGACTCCAATAATTTTGCATTCTGGACGTTTATGCCCAGGCTCTCCACTGTACGTGCATACTGGCTCGAGACGGCATCCTGCAGCACTATGCTGAAACTGTTGACAGTTTGTACATTGAAGAGGGCGAGCAGGAGGTTGGTAAGCTTCTACCCTGATTATAACATCGAACATCCTCGTTTCCTTATAAATGTCCGATGAGCGGGATTCTTTGCGCAGAGCCACCCTAAAATGTGGAAGTTTCTGCTGCGTGGGAGAGCGGTTTGAACGTAATTGTCCAACTTGCTCTACTGGATAGTTGAGTTCTTGTAGGTGGGTTTGGACATCGGCTTCAGTGAGATTCATAGGAAGGTCCTTGAGCGTCACGTAAAGTAGTTTTTCTTCGGGCAGAAGGGTGGTTAGGTATTGAACTTCTCCTTCAGTTAGCAGTTTTCTAATGAAGCGGTGATCGGAAGGGGTGGCTGGTAAGAAGGCAATGGTTCCTCCCATATTTTTGAGTGTAAATTTAACTACTGGATGATTAGTATGTAGCATTTTTGTTAGGTCACGAGTCTGTCCTGGGTTTCGCAGGAATATGGGAGTAGTTCTCCGCGAAGGTGTAAGTTGTTTAGCAGGGATGGGGGCTTCTTGCTCGACCTGAGCTGAGGGGTGGGCAGACCTGTCAGTTGGGTCTTCCTCCATTTGCTCTGGTGGTGGGGAAGAAACGGCGACCTTACGTTTCTTTTGGTTAGCGTCTACAAGCGCCGGAAAGTCTTGATTGGAGCTGTCTTCCGACAGGGCATCATATCTATTGGCAGTTACAGGCTGTTTGGCCTGGGGTACTGTCTGCAGGGGTTTGGCTGTCCTCTTGAGATTAGGGGTTTGCCAAGTAGGGTTGTTCTTTATGTGGCTTTCGTGTTGAATTAAATAATTAGTGAGGGCTTCTACCCATGAACGGTGTGCCGAGTAGATGCGAAATTCTGCAGCAACTGCATTTGAGTCGGCAGTGGAGAGCAGATTGACGAGTGCCGCATCTGCTTGGTTTAAGTAGGTGTAGCGAGCCTTTCGCTCGAGGTGCAAATGTCTAGCAACTTCTGGTGGAAGAGGGATGTTTGGGTTCACTATTAAATTTCTACCCATAAAGGTGCAGAAATCTCCTTGAGTATAGTATTCAATTGCGGCTTTTTCTGTGACTACATCTGCAGTTGTTGATCCAGCAGGGGAGAGTTGAGGCTGTGCAGTGATTACAGATGTGGAAGGATTTGTCTGAGTATTACCTGAAGAATCCATGGTACAATACTCGGGTAGCTAGTCCAGTAGAGGATGAAGCATGCTATACATGACGATTGGTGTTGTTTTCCATCTATTGGCCAATGAGAGAATCCAATATAATGGCCAATGACAGCGCAGCTGCCAGCCAATCAGGTGCAGCTAAGCTGCATGCAAGGGAAAGGAGTGCCTCGGGGATAGATAGAGAAAAAATGAGTAAGTAGTAAAAGAACAAGTGTAGGGTGCCAATAAGCCCGAGTAACAGAGGGCCTACCCCTAAGGGCGCCTAAAAACCAGTCACAATGACTGTTGGCTGCAGCCTTGTTACTCTGCCCAATCACTTTGTTGAGTGCGGTGCAGTGCTTCTTGAATGATCGCAGACCCGATGTTGTCCCTGCGATGCAGCAAGTCCGTGGCGTTGTTGCTTCCTGAGAGCGGTGAGCCAAGCCCTGAAAAGGGCTACTCTGGCTATGATGCAGCTTGAAGACGATGTCAATTTTGGAAATGAGTGCTTGCACACCTACAATTCCATGGGTACGCGTCGCTGGAAAGTTGAGCCGCCTTGCAGGCGGTGCTTTCCTGACTGTTTCCGTGCCAGGACTAGGTCCTTTGCTGGTAGAAAGGTGGTGGTTAATAGTAGATGGTGGTAAAATGGTGGGATAGTGTTTGTGAATTTTTTATTTATTAGAAGATAGAGTGTGATATTGAGAAAGGGGATGGTTTGGTAAATTTTGAAGATTGGGTGATTTCAGTTTGTGAGGAGAAGTCTGGGTTGTTTGTAGCTTTTGCCAGGGTCTATGTCATACTCTCCGAGACCTCGTATGAGAGTATTGAAGCTTTGCGGGAGAGAGTCGAAGAATTTTTGTGATAGAGAGAGAATAAAGTCACGTAGGGTGGGCATGGATGTGTCACGGTGAATATTCACGTTTGGAATATACCAGCCAGCATTAACCGATATCCTGAGGAAACGGTTTTGGAGGACTTGTAGTCTTTTAAAGTGTCTTTTTGCAGCAATGCCCCATACTTGACAAGCATAGGTAATGGCAGGACGAAGGACTTGCTTATAGAGCAAGAGTTTATTGTGAAGGGACACGCAGGAATTGCGATGATAGAGGGGATAGAGTAGGGCCATCCTACGGGAGATCTTGTTGTGCACATATTCTATGTGCGGTTGCCATGTAAGCCTGTTGTCAAGAATGACACCGAGATATTTTACTTGTGTTGCCCAGTGAACAGAAGTGCCAGCAATGCGTAGATCCGGGACGTTGTCTTCCCTTCTCCTGGTGAAGGTGATGGCTCTATATTTTGTAAATAACTTATGTATTTTGATCATTTTGTATTTTGACTGTATAGAGATAATTGACAGTGTCAGATGCTCTTGTAAGAGTCTATTGGCAATAAATTATTGATCTATATATTTTGTAAAAATTATTGTGATTTTGTGGGATTTACACTAAGCCGCCAGGTGTTGAACCAGGTTGTTAGTTGGTCCGCATATTTTTGTAGTCTACGCACTGCAAGTTCATGGCGTACAGAGCTGGTGGCGATCGCAGTGTCATCCGCAAACTGGTAAAGCGTGCAGCTGAGGTAGGATGGCAGGGTGTTTATGTAGATGAGAAAGAGAACGGGTCCAAGGACACTGCCTTGAGGTACACCGGCGTGAATTGGAAAGGTGTCAGAAGTGACTTCCTCAATAGTGACACTGAAGGTTCTGTTATGGAGATAGGTATTGATAAGGTGAATAAGGTAAGAAGGAATGTTATATTGTATAAGGCGATAGAGCAGGCCTGCATGCCAGACAGAGTCGAAGGCGTGTGTTAGATCAAGAAGCAGGGCTACGACGAAGTGGCGGTTGTTGAAGCCAGTGATGATGTGATCCCTAGGCGGAGAAGTTGGTGAACTGTGGAATGTTGCCTCCTAAAACCAAACTGCTCTGGTCTTAGAATCTCAAGTGTCTCCAATGATTCATTAAGTCGAGATTGGATGACTTTCTCAAAGATCTTGCTCAAGCTGGGGAGCAAGCTTATAGGTCGATAACCCTCCGGAGTGGAGGAATCCTATCCTGGTTTCAGGAGGGTGATCACCTTGGCATGTTTCCAGATGGTCGGGAAGTATGCCAGTCGTAGCAGATCATTGAAGATATTGACTAAGGCTTTCTTCCAGCAGTTTGGTAGTTGTTGTAGCGCCTTGTATGGAATGTTGTCGTAGCTTGCTGCTTTGAAAGGTTGGACAGAGGATAGGCATTGTTGCAGTTCAGTCAGGTTTGTAGGTGGGGGTTGTTCGTGATCATGTGGTCGGGAGAGGTATGCCCTAACTGCCTCGTTAGTTTGCTGGATGTGGTCCTGATTGCAGGTGTTAGCTGGATGGAAAGTGGTTTCCAGATAGGTGGCCATCAGTCCCACTTTTTCTCTGGCAGACTGTGCTATGGTGTGACCATGGCGAAGAGGTTTGTCCTGAGCCGGGAGGCGTAAGAGAGCTTTGGACATTCTCCAGAGAGACTGGTCTTCTGTGTCCAGGGTAGAGAGCCGGCGTTCCCAATCTGCATTGGCATGCTCTTGAAGCTCTAGTTTGAGATTACGCCTCAATCTATTATACTCCCTGCGATCCAGGGGACAACCTGAGTGCTGTGCTTTACGCCGAGCCTTATTTTTTGCTGTGTTTAGATCGCGCAGATGACGAGGGAGCTTCCGGACTGTGCCATGGGTGTTGCGGGTAGGTGGTGTAGCCCTGGTAATTGCATTTGTGATGCTGGATGAAATTTTCATGAGCACAGCGTCAGCGTCATTGGTGGTCTCACATCTATTGAAGGCCGGTGGATTTGCTGCCATTATCTCACTGAACTCCTCCCAGTTGGTGCGCCGGGGGTTTGGTAAGAGGCGTTTTGCCTTGAAATTTGGACGAGATTGAAATAATAAGAGGACAGGATAGTGGTCAGAAGATAGTTCAGGAAGGGTGAAAAGCCGTGGATGGTATCGACATTTTTAGCTAAGGCTATATCTAGCCAGTGCGGCAGGCTGCGATCACCATGGTGAATTGTAGGAGATGAGGGTGAGAGTACCACGAGGCTTCTGTTGTTGACGTAGTGCTCCAAAGTTACTCCTCGCGCGTTTCTGATTTTGGAATGCCAGGCTGGACTTTTGGCATTATAGTCACCCATGGCCAGGGTGGCAGCAGTGGCAGTGAACTGTTGGTCCAGTTCGCCAGCAACAATGGGTTTGCCGGGAGGGATGTAGACGGAGTAAAGATGAAGAGGCCCTCTGTGTCCACCTGAACACCTGTAGCTTCCAAGTTGGGCGTCTGTGGGGTGACCAATGGGTGATGAGCAATGTTGCGGCGCACATAGATGGCAGTGCCACCGTAACCATCTGCTCTGTCTGTGCGATAACACGTCATGCCAGGTATTCGGGCTTTGATATTGGCAGACAGATGGGTTTCCTGCACAAGTAGAATATGCACCCCTTTCTCTGCTATGAAGTTGGAGGTTTCATGCAACTTCCGTCTAAGTCCATTAGCGTTCCAGTAGCAAACTTTGAGGGATAGAAGATCTGTAGTATTGCTCCCTCTAACAGCCATTATTGATCATGAAGGTGAGGACGGCATGTACGAAGATGGTGTAGGGATGAACTTTGGAGGGGCGAGTTCTCAGGGCCTCAGCCAGATATGCGGCAAACAGAGGTTGTAGGTTAATGGGGATCTGCCCCATGGTGTTGAGGAACGCCTCAACGGGAATGGTAGGATGAGACGTTGACTTATTGGTGGTAGGAACAGGCCGCAGCGGTTCCGGGTTTTCTGCCCTAGGTCTGGGCGCCGGAGGCTGTCTTGTCTTGGTTGAGGCTGGCCGTGGGGGCATGGAAGGCGGTGAGGATGTTGCAGTTGGAGCTGTGTAGGAAGAGGATTGCGGTGGCTTCAAGTGTTGCTCTTCCGGCACCTTGTCTGCTACTGGAGCTGGACTGACAGTGTTAGTCACTGCAGCTGCGTAGTTGGGGTACTGAATTGGAGTACGCGGTGGCAGTCCTGGATATCGTGCTCCACTAAAGGCTTCTCTGGGCAGCTCTGTGTTGTGACGAACCCTGGGTTTGGCATTGTATTTGGACATTTGTCCGTCCTTTGTTGCCAGCAATTCAATTCGTGCCTCTTGCCAAACTGGGCACTTTGCGTATCTGCAGGAGTGGGAGTCCCTGCAGTTGTAGCATTGAGGAGTAGCTCCCTGGATGCCGAGTCTTTGACAGTTGGCACGCTTATGTCCAACCTCGCCGCAGAAAGCACAGACTGGTTGGGGTAGACATCCAGCTGAATTGTGGGTAAACTGCTGGCAGTTTGTGCACTGTTGTGGTCTTGGTGGTGGCTTATATGATTCCACTCTCACTGTGGCGTGGAACATGTGCGTCTCTTTATAGATCTCACGCACTGTTGTCTTTTGGAGTGCCACGTGGAAGTGTGGAAGTGGTTGAGGTTTGGGACCTCTGGTGGTCAGTTGTGCGACCCTCTCTACAGTGTAGCCTTTTGCTACAAGGTGGTCTCGTACTTCTTCTTCCGTAACAAAGGAAGGCACTTCTTTAATTGTCACATGCAGGTGACGGTCCTCAGAGAGGAGAGTGGTGACAGCTTCGATATTCTGCTCCTCTAAGTGACGCCTAAGTCGGCGATGGTCATTGGCCGTGGCAGGTAAGAGAGCCACAGTGCCACGGAGGTTCTTTATGGTGTATTCTGCTGACACACCAGATGATAGTACTTTCCTGGCATCTGAGGGATTGCGCAGGAAAATGGGCGTTGGACGACTAGCCCGTGCAGTGGGAACTGTCTGCTGCGTTGTGTTTGCAGCTGGTGAAGTAGTAGGAGCATGATGATCTTCCATCTGCTCTGGTTGTGGTTGATGGGAGTCTGTTGTGGAGCACTTACGCTTCTTTTGTGAAGTGGGTTCATCAGGGAGACCCGCTTCAAGAGGCGCAAACTTGTTGCTGGTGGTGGTTTTAATGGTGGTGGTGGAAGGAGCAGCTTGGGACGTTTTTGCGGTCCTCGTTTTGACTGTCTGCCATGATGTGGAAGCACTGCTGTGGTCGTGCTTCGTGAGGAGATTCAGGATAGCCTCAATTCTGGAGCGGTGGGCCACGTAGACTCTGAAGTCTGAGATGGCAATGGTATTGCTTACTTTAGCGCTGTTTATAAGGCTTTCATCAGCCTTGTTCAGGTATTTCTGCCTAGCACGAAGCTCCAGCTGTAGCATGTCGTGGCACGTTTGGCTCATTGGCATCGGTGGGTTGGTGATGAGCTCTTTACCCATAAAAGAGCGTATGTCTCCACCTAGGAGATAGTAGTCTACCTCCGTGTACGAGGCAGTGGTGGTGGTGTTGCTGGCTGGGTCCATATTGGCCAATGACATTTGTTAATGCAAAGGCCAATCAGGTGTCAGTACGTCAATCGTTCGTCTGTGTGTTGGGGGAGGTGAAAGATAGAGTAGAGGAAATAAGAATGAAAGAAAAAAGAAGCACGTCTAGGGCGCTAAGAAGCTCGAAGAGCAGAGGGCCTACCCCGAAAGGCACCTAAAAACCAGTCCAGAGGACTGTTGGCTGCGGCCTTGCTAATCTACCCAATTACAGTGCTGTTTGTGCTCTTCCTGGTAGTCTAGCAGGAACTCTTGTAGACTCGCAGGCTGGATGTTGTTGTCTCTGCAGAGCAGCAATCAAACTGGATCCGCAAATTCACGGCGATCAGCGCTGGTAGGCAAGGGCCAAGCCCTGCGAAGGGCTGGTTTGGCCTTGCTGCGGTGCTCGCTGGACGATGTTTACTCCTCGAAGTCTCGAAGAGAAGTGCACCTACAATTACAGCAACCCTAGTGACCCCGGACAAAGAACGGACCTCCAGGAAAACACCTTGGCTTTTTCTTTCTTTTTTCTTTTTTTTTAATTCTATTTTAGGCCCGGCCCCACATCCGCCGCCCCCGGTGACGATCGTCCGCCTTGAAGAGGCTACATCGTCTCCCTATGCACATGCTGTTAAAGCTAAACATGCAGAAACAGGCAGGGCAAGGGAGGTGCTTGTTAGTGAAATGCATACGTTGTTAGTCGGGTTCCGCTGAGCATCCCGGTTAGTAACAGACATTTCTAGCCGGTTCACAGATTGCGAGCAGGCATCTGCGGGATAGTTGGCTTCTACTCATACCGGAGTCTGAGTAGAACCCAGTTAGTGGCATTATTAGTAACCTGTAGCAGGGTAGTTAGTAGAGGAGTTAGTTTGTATGACTTACAGACTGACTGAGACGGGTGATAATTTTGCGTATGATATCTGTAGAAAAAAGGGGGGGGGACTGACTTGACTGCATGCGGTGTGTTGGTAGTGTCTTGGTGGGGGAGGGAGTTCTTGCCGGTCATGCTGCTGTAAATTATCGTGATTGGTTACCTGATGTTTGCAAGATGTTACCTGAATTAGTGGTTATGATTCGCAGTGGGTCATGAGTGGCTATTGCTTCTGTAGTGACGGTTATGTGCCAGTGGATCCTGGCATTCTTCAGTGGAGAGTGAGTAGAGTAAGTGGCTGGTGCTTCTGAAACAAGAATCGGGCGTTTTTTTGTTAGGGAGGTTTGAATTTGTGGAACAAGTGTACGGCTACATCAATGGCTTGGAATGGGTTGGTGAGTGATCTGTCAAATATGTGTAGTGGTCGTCTGTGTTTAAGGTGTGCTGTGTCGTAGTTTCCTAGTCATTGTACAATTAAGTTAGGGTGCTTTGGAAGTTTGTCGTACAGGTCGGAGGCAAGCTTCTTAATGAATTCTTCGATGGTATGTGTGCGGAGCTCTTGGTGTAGCTGATCAGCAGGGGCAAACAGTGGTACCTTGGCGACAATGCGGAGTATTCTGTTTTGGAAGGTCTGGAGGGACTTGATGTGTGTTGGAGCAGCGTAGCCCCATACCGGGGAGGCATAAGTGATGATAGGGCAAATAAGTGTTTTGTAGAGGGTGAATCCGAGAGTTGGGCTTAGCGAGTTCTGTACATTGATGAGGGGGTAGAGTTGCCTGAATTGGCCCTGGGCTTTCTTTTGGACAGCTGTTATGTGCTGTTTCCAGGTAAGGCCTTGGTCCATGTAGACGCCAAGGTAGGTTACCTGGGTGGACCAGGGAATGTTCTCGTTGAACAGTTTGAGGGGTGGAAGAGCATTGGCTGGGTATCTGTGAGTCCGGCATTTTGTGAAGATGATGGCTTGTGACTTTTGGTTGTTTACTTTCATCCGCCAGTTGCGGAGCCAAGGTTGGAGGTTAGTGAGCACATTCTGTAGTCTGGTGCGGACTGTTATTATTCTGCGAGCCTGTGCAACATAGGAGGTGTCGTCGGCGTAGAGGAATAAGTGTGTGTTGGGTGCCTTGGGAATGTCATTGATGTAGATGTTGAAGAGGGTCGGGCCAAGAAGGCTTCACTGTGGGACTCCGGCGCGGACTATGTGGGGTGTTGACAGAGTTGTTGGCGATTGAGGAAAACGTGCGATTTTGTAGGTAGTTGGCGATTAGTTTGGTCATCGTGTCGGGTGTATGTAGGTCTTGTAGTTTGCAGAGGAGTCCATTGTGCCAAACACGGTCGAAGGCACTCTGAAAGTCTAGTAGGACGGAGCCAGTTGAGTGTTTGGTGTTGAAACCGTGGGTGATTAGTTCAGTCTTGCGTAAAAGCTGTAGGGTTGTGGAGTAGTGTGCGCGAAAGCCAAATTGCTCTGGTATGAGGACATTGTGTCTGTGGAGGAAGGCATTGAGCCTTTTGAGTATTAGTTTTTCAAGGACTTTGCTAAGTGTGTTGAGGAAGCTTATGGGGCGGTAGTTATGTGGATCAGTGTGGTTTTTATTCTTCTTAAGGAGGTGGAGGACTTTAGCATGTTTCCAGGCATTGGGAAAATGTCCACGATCAAGGGAGAAGTTGTAGATTTGTGTAATCTGGTCGAGAGCCTTAGGGGATAGGTTCTTTAGGACAATGTTCGTAATGTCATCAGGTCCTGGGGCCTTGTGGTTGGGTAGGTGCCGGATGATCCACATGACTTCCAAGGAGCAGGTTTTACGGATTTTACTGTGTGTTGGTACAAGGTGTATTTGGCTGGTAAGGGCATCCGTTTCGCGGGTGAACTGGGGATCCGCTGGGTCGTCAATGGGCGTTAGGGTGCTTTGGAGGGTATCTGCCAGGAGTTCTGCTTTTTCCAGGTCTGTGGTTGCAGTGTGTTGGAGGTTTCGGAGTGGTGGTATTGGCGCATGCTCCCGGGCTAGGTATTTGGAGATGCGCCAAACGGATGCGTGTTTGGAGTCAAGGTTTCCCAGTGTTTGTTGCCATTGTGTGTGGATATGATCTCTGGTGTGTTGGCGTACAGAGGCCTGTAGGTTCTGTAGCACTTCACGGTCAGCTGGTTGCCTAGTGCGCTGCCACTTGCGGCGTGCTTTGTTGCGAGCTGTATTTAATGACTGTCTGGGGGGAGTGGGTTCAGTTTGTTTTGGATGTGGTTCATGGGGACGACAGTGGAAATGGCGGTGTTGAGGGGATTGAGTTGAACTACGGAGTCAAGTGTGGTTTTGTTGAAGTTCCGTCTGAGTTGTGGGGTTTGTGGTGCTAGTGAGCCCTGCATCGTGATTAGGACTGGTAGATGATCTGAGGAGAGGTCGTTAATTGTGTGGAGGGTGATTCGTTGGGCTAGGCCCCTGGTTATAACTATGTCCAGTACGTCAGGGGGGTGTCTCCGGTTATTGGGGATAAATGTGGGGCCATCGGGGGGGGAGAATGATGTACGTAGAGGCGTTTTCGTGGCGTAGAAGGATTCGTCCGGCTTGGTTGTTATTGCGGCAGTTCCAGAGCTGATGCTTGGCATTTAGATCGCCAGCAATTATTATTTCTCGGTTAATGGAAAGGAGAGTGTCTAGTGTACCAGGTGGGTTGTATGTGGAGATAATTAACAGGCGTGATTGGTTCATGGTAACATAGACTCAGGTGGCCTCAAGTCTTGTGAGTGCGGGTAGTGCTGCAATTTCTTGTTTAATGGTTGTTTTGATGATAACTGCGGTGCCTCCTCCCTGTCTGTCACGGTCGTGGCGATACACTTTGTAGCCTGGTATGTTGAGGCGGGTTGTCGTGGCAAGTTTGGTCTCTTGAATTAGCATGATGTCTATGTTATATGTAAGTGCAAAGTCGATGAGTTCGGGTTTCCGTCCGTAAAGTCCGTTGGCGTTCCACGTCAGTACTTTGCATTGGGTTGGATCCATTATGCGTCAATGTCGTTGCTGTCCGGGTTAACGAAAAGTGCGATGAAATGGGAGTATACTCGTAGGATCTCCCGAGAGTTGTGTGGTTCAGTAAGGAGTCGCGTGAATATATTCATGAGGTCCTGACACGCTTGTGTCCACGTCATTCTGTTGGTCTGGGCAGTGGAGTTGTGGTGGGGCTGGTGCTGTTGGTTTGTGTGGCTTGTCTGTGGTTGGGGTATCAGGGGGTGGGGCGCGAGAGTATGTAGAGGCTATGGGGTTCGGTTTGGTCCTGTGGCGGATGGGATGAGAGGTTCTGAGTTTGGGAGCGATAGGTTGGGAAGCGGTGGGTTTGTTGAACTTGAATATGTGGGGAGCTTGTTGCGAGGTGCAGAGGCACAGTGGTAGGGTTTGTTAGGAGACTTGTGTGGGCCCTCGGGGGCCAGTGTCCACACGAGCTCGCAGTGGTCACCCCTGCTGGATAGGCCTCTCAGAGGTACACGGCTGCACTGGGATGGTGCGGGTGTCTGCATCGTTGATGCCTGTACTGGCCTGTTGTCGGGCCTGCCTAGCGGCCGATCAATCGCGAAGCCGGGACAGTTGCCGCTTATACTCCGGGCAGGATTTCCAACGGGCTCCGTGGCCTGTCTGCCCACACCGCGCGCATTTTCTGTTTTCAGGCACCACGTTGCAGGAGCTCGAATCATGGTGCTGGGTGCACTTAGAGCACACCAGCACTGTCGCTGTACATCCTCTCTCGGAGTGGCCGAGGAGTTGGCACCTGCCATATTGTTGGAGCTGGAGAGGAGGTCGATAGTCTTCTACACGTACCCGATGATGGCATAGACGTCTGAGAGACAGTAGCTGCTGTCGGGCTTCTGGGGATGAAACATCGATAAGGTACATAGGAAGCGGGGGCCGGCCCCGCGTATACCGCCGCAGCTGGTACACCCTCGACACCATCACTCCGGCGCGCTCAAGCTCTATCTTGATCAGGTCCTGAACATGGTCGAAATATAGGTGCTTGACGACAAGTCTATATGACAGGTCGTCAAGCCTGCGTGCTAGAGAGTAAGCGATGCCCCTCTTCCGGAGGAGACGACACAGAGTTGTGTCGTCCCTTGCGGTCGTGGTACGCACCATCATATCTCCAGACACGGGCGCCATCGATAGATGGTACTCTGAGAGCGAACAGTGTCTGTCAAAATATGCCACCAGGTTAGCAAACTCAGGTTGGTCCCGGTGGACGTATAGTGGAGACTGCTGCACAGCAGCATCCGTGTAGGTCCTGGGTTCGGGTGGTTGGGGCTGAGTGGCAGGAGTGACTTCAGGGAGAAGTGGTGGCATTGGAGGTGGAGATGCAGCAACCTTGGCCCAGGTCAGGGGCTCTGGTTGCTGCGTCGAGAAAGTGGCTGGGGGGTTGGGAAAGGCAGATGGGGGCTGGGTCGTGTGGGTGGCCGGAGGTGCTTGCTGATTCAGAAGTTGCGGGGGGGGGGGGGTCGGGTTGTGACTAGGTGGGGCTACTACGGCGGGAGGGCTGGCTGGTTGCATTTCCCCAGATGTAGTCGCGGGCAGTTCTAAGTTTGGAGTTAGAGCTCTGGTGAAGGGGGTGGGTGGGCGCGGAGGTGCAGAGGGTACAGGGTTTATGAACTCCGGGAGTTCAGGGTCCTCAGGAGAGGAAGGACACGAAGAGCTGGCAAGAGGGTGAGCTGAAGGCTCAAGTAGAGTGCTGTTGGGCGAGGATGACGAGATGTTCACTGGGGGTGTGGCTGGAATGGAGGGGGAGGAAGAGAGATGACTTGCGTCAGCGGGCAATTCTTCTGCTGGACTGCTGCTGGGTCGGTCAGTGCCAGTGCCAATCCCGCTTAGGAGATTCCTGGCTACTATTTGGCCCGGATGCACCAATTCTGGCGGGGAGTGTACAGTCGGTTTCCCGATCTTTTCCATGGTGGGGGGGAAAATGAGTGGGGCAAGTGTAGTTGAGCAGAGGAAAAACAAGACCTCAGTAAAGGGGTGCTAAGAAGCGTGAGCTGCAGAGGGCCGGAACCCTGAGAGTGTCGCCTGTAACCAGTCAGTGACTGTTGGCTTTGGCCTTGCAGCTCTGCCCTAGTACCGAGGTGATGGCTTAGCTAACGCTCAGGGGGACAGCCACAGTGATGGATGTCCGCAGAGAAAGGCACTGCAGCGTAGGGCTGCTCGGGGGGGTAGTCAGGCACAGGCGCAGTAGCTCCCTGGCTGGTTCACTCCGTGAGTATGGCTCGGCGTCACTCTTCACGTTTGGTGGCATGCAGTGCCGTGCGCTACTTCGCCTCCCTCATGCAGTTAGAATCCTAACATGCTGGGAGAATTAGTGTGTTAATTCGTGTATTAGTCGGATTTGTTAAGTTGCGGTCAAACAGTGCGAGAGGTCGTTTATGTTTGTCTGTCGTCTCGTATTGGCCAAGTGTAGATATAAGTGCATTATGGTGTGAAGGTAGTTTGTTGTACATGTCATAGGATAGTTTTTTGATGAATTGCTCAGTAGTGTGCATGTGTAAGTCTTCATGAAGTTCTTTAGATGGTGTGATGAGTGGTACTTTGCATATTATTTGAAGTATTTTGTTTTGTAGTGTTTGTATGCGTTTGATATGAGTTTTTGCTGCATAACCCCAGACCGGCGCTGCATAAGTTAATATTGGCCTAATGAGTGTTTTGTATAAAGTTAGTCCCATGTTTAGTTTCAGTGAGTTGCTTAGATTTATAAGTGGGTATAATTTGCGCAGTTGGGCATAGGCTTTTCTTCTTACCTCTTCGATGTGAGGTCGCCAGGTGAGGCCTTGGTCCATTACTAAGCCCAAGTACCTGATCTTGCTAGTCCAGCCTATGTCGTTATTGAATAGAGTTAGGGGAGCAAGACCGTGTCTCTGATGGTAATGTTTTTTTACGCTTGGTGAATATTATTGCTTCGCTTTTGGATGTGTTTTCTTTGATCCGCCATTTAGCAAGCCACGGCTCTAGCTGTTTAAGTGACTCCTGTAGATGTTTGTGTATTAATGTTACTCGACCCGATTGGGCCATGATTGTGGTGTCGTCTGCATAAAGAAAGTACGTACTCCTTGGATGTTTAGGTAGATCATTTATATATAAGTTGAATAGAAGTGGCCCCAATATGCTGCCTTGTGGGACACCAGCCTTTATTGGGCGGGGTGTGGATACATCGTTATTTGCGACTGAGCAGAAAGTTCGTTCTCGCAAATAGTTTGCAACTTATATAAAAATTATTTGTAGTTGGTTTATTGACACTCGTCACTTACTTTTTCATATATTTATGAGAGACTAGTTTCAAAGGCCCTGGCCTCCATTTTCAATCTCTTTCCAACTGGCCTTTTTTTTTTTTTTTTTTGTCTTTTTTATTTATCTTTTTAAAAGTGCCTGCTTTCTGGCATAAATTCTTTAACTTTGCTGTTTTTGTCTTCATTTTTCTATTAAGATATGCGAATAAATTGTTTTCAAAATTTTCCCAAAATATACTTCCTAATTGTTTGGTAAGTTTTTGATGCAAATTGTACAATTTTATTTCTAGCATGTTTCTATTTCTATAGTGTTTGTTCTTTTCTACAATTAATACTTTTCTCTCTGCTGCTTTTTGTTGTCTACTATTTTTATCAAATTTTACTACTTTTCTTACGAACTTAGGCACTACCTTTTTCCTGATACACAAATTTATGAATCTTATGTCCGCTGCAATTTTTCTCCTTTTTTCCTGTAATTTTCTGAAAAGTTTTATTTCCTGTTTGATTTCAAATGATAAATGTCCAAATCCTACCTTGTTGGTGGTATCCATGTTCCCAGTATATGTTCCACACTTTAACTCCATTAGTTTGCAACTAATTTAGTCATAGTGTCCGGGAAATTGTAATCCATCATCCTGCGCATTAAGCTCGCGTGTCATACGCGGTCGAAGGCGCGCTCAATATCCAGCAGGACAGCGCCTGTTGATTTCTTTATGTTATAACCTTTCGTAATGTGTTCCGTGGCGCGTATGAGCTGTAGAGTAGTAGAGTGTTTAGCTCTGAATCCGAACTGTTCGGGGATGAGCAGATTGTGTCTTGTTACAAATGCATTCATTCGTTTCGCTATTACTTTTTCCAGTAATCATAGTGTCCGGGAAATTGTAATCCATCATCTTGCGCAGTAAGCCCATACGCGGTCGAAGGTGCGCTCAATAATCCAGCAGGACAGCGCCTGTTGATTTCTTTATGTTATAACCTTTCGTAATGTGTTCCGTGGCGCGTATGAGCTGTAGAGTAGTAGAGTGTTTAGCTCTGAATCCAAACTGTTCGGGGATGAGCAGATTGTGTCTTGTTACAAACGCATTCATTCGTTTCGCTATTACTTTTTCCAGTAACTTGCTCATTGTATTAAGTAGACTAATTGGTCTGTAATTGTTCGGGTTCGTGTGGTCTTTACCTTGTTTTGGGAAGTGCAGAACGTTTGCTGTTTTCCACTGGGTGGGGAAGTAGCCGTGCAGGAGGCAGAGATTGAAAATTTTTGATAGTATTTGCAACGCACTTTGTGTCAAGTTTTGGAGAACAATGTTGGGGATCCTGTCAGGTCCTGGTGCTTTCCGTTTTGGGAGATGCCTTATCAACCATTGTAATTCAGCAGGATGAGTTTTTCGTATTTGGTCATGTGATGTCCTGACGTGTAGATTTCGTGTAAGGAATTCGGTTTCTCTGATAAACGTGGGTAATGATGGTGTTAAGTTTGGTGTTATGGTGTTCTCAAGGGCCTCTGCCAGTGCTTCTGCCTTCTCTTCGTCTGTTGTGGCAATGCGTTGCCCTATATGTAGGGGGACAGTGGTAACCCTGTCCCTAGTTAGGCATCGGGCTATTCTCCATACAGTATTGTTTTGTGCGTTTAGTGTTTCTAAGGTGTTGTTCCATTGTTCCGAAATTACTGCTGCTGTGCATTCGCACAATTCATTATTCAGCATTCGAAGTTGTAATTGCGCTGACTGATGTCTAGTGTGTTGCCAATGTCTCCTGGCTCGGTTGTGTTGTTTTGTTAAGTGCTGTATATCGACTGGAAGGCGTGTGTTAACTTTATGCTGCCGTTGTAGCAGAACTGCCACCATTGTGGCGTATTGTAAGGCTTTTTCTATTTTATTAGTTGCTTTATCAATGTCCTCAACCGAGTTGGCTTGAATCTGAGATATTTCATCATCTACCATCCTCTCGAAGAGGTCCCAGTTTGCTTTATTATAATTACGCCTAGGTCTAGTCGGGACGCTTCGGAGCGAGCCTTCTAGATATATTAATACCGGAAGATGATCTGATGATAAATCGTTATAGACCTTAAGTGAGATACGAGCGCCGGCCTGCCTTTCTATAATAATGTCTAGCACATCTGGTGAAGTGGTCGTGTGGAATGGTATGTATGTTGGCTCTGTGGGAGCGTGTATGATATAATCTGATACGTTTTCATGTCTCAAGAGTGTGTTCCCAGTGCTGTTTGATGTCCTTGAGTTCCACAATTGATGTTTTAGCATTGAGATCTCCTGCAATGATTATACTGTGATGTAATTGGAGAAGTGTATTAATATCAGCAGTTACTATGTCACCCGGCGGATTGTAGGCAGAAATTATAACTATGGTTTTGCTAGTACAAAATTGAATCGAGAATATATTGACACATTGCTTCACTCACCTGTTTATTCACAGGACATGTTTCAAGAGCTCTTGCTCTTATCCTCAGCTGATACTCGACTAGTGCAAGTTGTAGTGGTTTCTTCTTTCTCCGTATTGTCAATAGATGGCGTGATGTACTTGTCAAAGATGTCCGGTGGTGGAGTTTCAAAATTCATGACTATATGACGATTTTTGTTAATGAAGATTTTTTCCCATACGGAAAGGTCTATGGGGTGATTAACGTATTTTATTAGAGATGTTTCCAAATTGATGTCATGTCTAGTATTCAAAAAATGAAAAGCCACTGCTGATTTTTCTGTTTCACCATTTTTAATGTTTCTCATATGTTCTTTAGTTCTGATGTTAATATTTCTTTTTGTTTTTCCTATATAAATTTTAGGGCAAGTTTCACATTTGATCTCATAGATTCCTGGTTTTTCTTTGGTAGTGATTGAATTTTTGGGAGGGCCTTTTAACAAATTTCTGATATTAAACCTATTTTGAGGTGCAAGAGTTATGTTGTGTTTTGAGAAGATTTTTTGGAATTTGTTATAGGCTGATGGGTGGAAGGTGAATTTTTTAAAAAGTTTTTTCTCTTTTTCTCCTGTAGGTTCTAGGGTGGTGGTTTCTTTTATTTTCTTAGCTTTGTTGAGTCTGTTAACAGTTTTGTCTACTAAATTTGGGTTGAAACCGTTGGATATAGCTACTTTTTTTTATGTGTAGGTATTCTTCTTGATAATCTTCTCTGTTTAGTGGAAAGTTGATCATCCGAAAGATTAAACTGTTGAAAATGGCATGTTGGTGTTGTTTTGGGTTGAAAATGTTGTTCTTAATGTAATTATCTGTGTGTGTCGGTTTCCTGTAGATACCAAAAGTGAGTTTGTTGTTCATTTTTTTGATCTTGATGATCTTGATGTAGACATACGTTTTCTAAAAAAATGCTTAAAATTCAATATAACACCCATTTTCGTCAGAAAAATTGTTAAACACAAGAATAATAGCAAACAACAGAAAGCAGCAGAAAAACGTGTAATTAAATTGGAAATAAACCACCACTACAATTCGTTACATTCCACAGAACTAAAAATATACGAACTACACTTAAAAATTTCGAAATGCATGAACCCGGTCATGTGGTCTAACTTAGAAAATAATATGCTGTCAATGCTTAATTTGAAAATGCGTAAGAAAACAGCCATTTTAAAACAAAAATTCATGAATCTTCAAAAGAAGCAAGAACAAAATCCACAAAATAAGCAAGATTTATTACTCCCATGTCAAAAACCTAACAATGTAACGAATCTATCCACATACAACTTCACGGAGAAAGAAACAGATTTTCTAAACAAAGGCCTAAAAACATGTGTAGATTACACAAAAAACATTGAAAACTATATCGCGGACATTGAAATAGCGATATATAATTTGCCCGATAACAAAAAATCTACGATCAGAACACAATGCTTAGAAACTCTAGATCATATTCAAAATGCAAATTCAAAAAGATATTCATATAAAAAATTAATCAAAAATTTAAATGAAAAACCGGTAATCTACACAAAAGCAGACAAGGGTAACAAAATAGTAATATTGGACGAAGAAGACTATCGCAAAAAAATGGACAACCTTTTAAACGGAAAAGAATTTGTTAAACTAGAAAACAATCCATTAAAGAAAGCATGCAAATCTGTGGAATTAGCAATTAAAAACAGTAAAATCATGACTAAAAGAGATAAACTGAACAACAAAATAGACAGTCCAAAAACACCATACATATATGGTTTACCCAAAATACATAAACCTGAAATTACCCTCAGACCAATAATTAATAACATTGATGCACCCACTTACCAACTATCAAAATGGCTGGTTCAAATCTACAGATCCTTCACAAAATTTGAAAATTTAAGTATCAAAAACTCGTTTGAATTGTTAAATCTCCTGAAGGACACAAAGATCAACTCTACAGATGCTTTAGTTTCCTTTGACGTCATTTCTTTATATCCAAGTATACCTACCAATGAACTTATTCCACTTCTCAAAAAATGGCTGGAATCAATACAATTAACACCTGAAGAAATAGAAGAACTTTCACAACTTACAGAAATTTGTATCAATCAAAATTTTTTCAGCTTTAATGGACAAATCTATAAACAAAAAACGGGCCTGGCTATGGGCAACCCATTGCCTCCCTTCTTGGCAGATTTATTCATGAGTGCTTTTGAAACACATATCACAAAAGCTTTTCCAAATTATTTCAAAGTATGGTATCGCTATGTTGACGACATTTTTGCAATAGTACCTAAAAAACTCATACAAGATGGTCTTAAACTTTTGAATATACAAAATCCAGCTATAAAATTTACATTGGAAACAGAAGAGGATGGTGTGCTCCCCTTTTTGGACATCAAGATCAAAAAAATGAACAACAAACTCACTTTTGGTATCTACAGGAAACCGACACACACAGATAATTACATTAAGAACAACATTTTCAACCCAAAACAACACCAACATGCCATTTTCAACAGTTTAATCTTTCGGATGATCAACTTTCCACTAAACAGAGAAGATTATCAAGAAGAATACCTACACATAAAAAAAGTAGCTATATCCAACGGTTTCAACCCAAATTTAGTAGACAAAACTGTTAACAGACTCAACAAAGCTAAGAAAATAAAAGAAACCACCACCCTAGAACCTACAGGAGAAAAAGAGAAAAAACTTTTTAAAAAATTCACCTTCCACCCATCAGCCTATAACAAATTCCAAAAAATCTTCTCAAAACACAACATAACTCTTGCACCTCAAAATAGGTTTAATATCAGAAATTTGTTAAAAGGCCCTCCCAAAAATTCAATCACTACCAAAGAAAAACCAGGAATCTATGAGATCAAATGTGAAACTTGCCCTAAAATTTATATAGGAAAAACAAAAAGAAATATTAACATCAGAACTAAAGAACATATGAGAAACATTAAAAATGGTGAAACAGAAAAATCAGCAGTGGCTTTTCATTTTTTGAATACTAGACATGACATCAATTTGGAAACATCTCTAATAAAATACGTTAATCACCCCATAGACCTTTCCGTATGGGAAAAAATCTTCATTAACAAAAATCGTCATATAGTCATGAATTTTGAAACTCCACCACCGGACATCTTTGACAAGTACATCACGCCATCTATTGACAATACGGAGAAAGAAGAAACCACTACAACTTGCACTAGTCGAGTATCAGCTGAGGATAAGAGCAAGAGCTCTTGAAACATGTCCTGTGAATAAACAGGTGAGTGAAGCAATGTGTCAATATATTCTCGATTCAATTTTGTACTAGTTTGTGCTTCACTGTCCCTACGCTTCTTTCAAGTTTATACTTTGTATGGTTTTGCTGTTAATTGTTGTGGCAATCGCACTCGCCTCCAGTCTCTGGAGGTGTGGTAGCTGTATTTGGTGGTGGGCGGTGTCTTTATGGACGGCTATAGCTGTTCCTCCCCTCTGTCTATCGCGATCATTTCTGTACAAGTAATACCCTGGTAGGTTTAATCTGTCCCGTGGGCTTAAGTGTGTTTCTTGTATGAGCACTATTTGTACCTTGTGTTTGGCCAGGAAGTCTAGTAATTCAGCTTTACGTTGTCTTAGTCCATGGGCATTCCAAGATGGTGGAATTACCATCCATCTGCATTCAGCAGTAAGCGGAAATACTGTGAGTACAGCTGCATGGTAGTTCCCTTGTCGTCAGGTCTCTGTTGTAGCATCTCCAGCCCTAGGAAGCACATTTCAATATTGAATTGCCATTCCGGGCTGCCCATCCTCAGTCTAAGTCTCGGGAAGGACTGTCTGGTGTCCTCCCGTTTGTTTTGTTTTGGGGCTTCGGCAATGTGATGAGTGGCCTTAGCACCCAATGTCGGCTTGGGAGGGGGCACGCTGGCTCCGGCTTGAGCCAGGTTAGTAGTGGGGCCGACTTTAGCGGCTGGAGGTCCCTGCCTTCTCCCAGTGATATCCCATGTCCTGTAGTCCGGGGTCCGCAGCGCAGCTAAGTGTCGCTGGTACACGGCGCAGCCACGAAAGCGTGCACCGTGCCCCCGCGAGCCACAGAGGAGGCACGTCACACGTCTGGGAGCCATGTCCGCCCCCGCACTTCGAGCAGGCAGCTGCCGCCATGCAGTTGAAGGCCAAGTGACCCAACCTTTGGCATTTGCCGCACTGCTTCGGAAACCAGGGCGGGCGGTATTCCTCTATTGTCACTCGTGTGTATAGTACGGTTGTTTTTTGCAGTAGCCGGTGATAGTCTTCCTGAGACTTCCGTTCAACAAGATAGTGGGGGAGGGGTGTCCTGTTCTTGTTGAACTGACGCAGTTGTGCAATCCGCGCCACTGAAATTCTGGAGGCCTCCAGTTCTCCCTGAATTTCATGTTCGGCACCGTTCATATAGAGGCGTTTAATCACCGCCCTATAGCTCTTTGAATGGCCTGGTGCCACAACATGGAAGTCCATGTTGGATTGGCGCAGATAGTCACACATGCACTTGTAGTCCGTGGGGCTTCTGGTCCGTATTTCAAAGTCATGAGTAAGGGAGGCCCAGCGCACCTCAATGTCAGTGATGCCTGTTAGTCTTGTGAAATTCGTCAGGATTTTGCTAATGTCGTCAATGTGTCTGTTGATGAAGATGAGTGGTTGTAAGGAGGCAACTTGGGCGTAGGTGCGGGGTGGCACGGTCCGGTTAGGGGCTTCAGGATAGCTCGGAGTCACAGGACGTGGATCCGGGCGAGAAGAAGGTCCAGGTTGTGGTTCACCTCGAGAAGGTGGACGGGATGCAGTGCCTGGTTGAGTTTTGGGACTTGCTGGTCTCTGTGCATGTCTGGAGGCGAAGGCCGGTGCTGTTGGATCTGGGAAGTTGTTGAGTTTCACTGGAGATCTAGGTTCTGGCGTGAGAGACCCTGGAGGTGAGATGATAACAGGGGGATCGCGGATGCTTGAAAGAGAGGATGAAGATGAGCAAGATGATGAGCGCGAATGGGGGTGAGGAGTGTTTTGGAGCTGTAGCATAGGTGTCCTTTGGGCAGCTTGGGGTGAGCAGTCTTTTGGAGGTGATGGTTTTGGTTGGGGTGGAGAAGAGCCGGTAAAGTTCAGGTTCGTCTTCACGATTTTGCGTCTGTAGTACGTACGTTCGTAGGGGACTGTTTTGTCTTTGTCTTCCCTTTAGCCATGTCTGAGCAGTCAGTGGGTTACCTAAGTATGTATGGATCTTAATCTATGAGATAGAGAAAGAGGAAAGAAGAAAGCAGTAAGAGACAAAGGGCGCTGAGCAGCCCGAGCAGCAGAGGGCCGGACCCCTAGAGGCGCCTAAGTACCGGTCTGGTGACCGTTGGCTGTGGCCTTGCTGCTCTATCCTGTTGCAGAGCAGGTCCCTATGCGGGAAGCGGGCAGGCAACTGCCGGGCAAGCTAGCGCTCGAAACGTCAGGAGATCCAGCTGGACATTCTCCCTTCTTCTCGCTTGGACACCTTTGTCCAAGCTAGTCGGGCTCTTCTTTCTGGTATAGCTGCTTTCGCTGGAGTAGTTGCTTCCTCAAAGTCTCGCCGCCGACTTTTGGTCAGCCAACACCTTGGCTTTTTTTTTTTTTTTTTACCGTGGAGGGGAAAAACCCAGTTACAGGTGACGGCCCATGTGCGATGGCCGACAGTGTGAGGGTCCCTGTGCCCTGAGGGAGCCAGGCATACTCACTAAAAAACCCCTCCACGTGTTAGTTACGTGAATCTTATATTATTTTGCGTGCATTTATTAACATGCTTAGTCGGGTCCCGCATAGCACCCCGTTTAGTATGTGGTATCTACTAAGCTGGCATGCGATGCATGCGAGCACGTCTATGTTGCTTCTTGGTGGTGACCATGAAACCTGGGCACCACCAAGTGTAATTCATGCCTTAGTTTAATTATATACCTGTGGCTCAGGCCGGGTAGGCCTGTTGGTCAGTGTTACGTGTAACTTATCTATCATTTATGTGTGCTTTGTAAGCCTATGTGTATTATAATAATAAAGCTCAGGCCTTGGTGACCTGTTAGTCAGGGATTGGTATTGGTATGGTTGTTAGTTCTACTTATGGCCCCAGTTTCCTGGGTTTGTGCGTGGCATGCAATTCGAACTATGTGTTCGGTCGTCCTTAGTTCCGACGTGGCGGTACGTTATTTCCTTAGTCCATGTGTTGTGTCGTCGGTGTGTCCTACTCCATCTGCAGTCGCCCGCGGTCTCTGTGCCTGTAGGACACTGATGGGAGGCCCTCTAACTCCCGGACCGCCTTGACTGTTGTCAAGGGCTTGGAGGGCTCTGTGCGGGCAGCGTTCTGAAAAGAGTCAGTAAGATAAAGATTAATGAAGGGAAAGTAGGGGTGTCAGCCTAACTGTCTGTGTCAGTTGTCCCTTATTAGGTTGTTCAGGAAGTTCTGAACGTCGTCTTCATCGTCATGTGTGAGTCTTCTTTTGAAAAATGATAATGGTCGCGCGTGTATGTTTATTTCTGTAGTGTAGTTTCCGAGTCGTGAGATTAGAGGATTGTGGTGTATTTCAAGGTTTTTATAGGTGTCATATGCTAATTTCTTAATGAATTCTTCTACTGTGTGCATCTTTAGCTCGCTGTGTAGTAGGTCGGCTGGTGCTGTGTGAGGTACTTTTGCTATCATTCGTAGTATTTTGTTTTGAAATTTTTGTAATCTTAGTATATATGTTTTGGCAGCATACCCCCAGACCGGCGTTGCGTATGTGAATATGGGCCTTATAAGAGTTTTGTATAGCGTGAGCCCTAAGTTCATGTTTATATGGGAGTTCATGTTTATGAGGGGGTAGAGCTTGCCCAGTTGGGCGTTGGCTTTCCCCCTGATTTGGTGGACATGCTTTTTCCACGTCAGCCCTTGGTCCATTTTGAGTCCTAGCCAGGTGACTGTGTCCGTCCACTCTATATTTTCTTTGAATATAGAGAATGGGGGAAGCTGGTGTTTCCCCAATCTGTGATTAAGCTTTTTGGTGAAAATTATGGCTTGCGTTTTTCTTGGGTTTACTTTAATACGCCATTTTGTGAGCCATTCTTCTAGATTATTCAGGGCGTTTTGTAGTCTCCGGTGGATGAAATCCAGTTTGGCTGATTGGGTCACAATTGCTGTGTCATCTGCGTAGATGTACAAATCTGTGTAATTGGTTTTCGGTATGTTGTTCATAGTGATGTTAAAGATAATCGGCCCTAGGATACTTCCCTGAGGGTCTCCCGCTTTGATCTGGTGGGGGGTCGATAATTGGTTGTTAACTTTCGATTGGAATTTGCGGTCGTGTAGGTAGTTCGCGATGAGCTTTATTAATATGTCGTGTATGTTGAATGTTTTAAGCTTTTTGAGCAGTCCTGCGTGTCACACCCTGTCGAATGCGCGTTCAACGTCGAGCAAGTGTGCTCCTGTTGATTTGTGGATGTTAAACCCGTGAGTTATGTGTTCTGTGGCTCTCAGTAGTTGAAGCGTTGTGGAGTGTTTGCCTCTAAATCCAAATTGCTCCGGGATTGTGATATTTTGTTTGATTAGTTGGCTATTGAGTCGCTTGAGTATGACCTTTTCGAGGAGTTTGCCAAGAACGCTTAGTAGACTAATTGGTCTGTAGTTCTGTGGGTGAGAGGCGTCCTTGCCCTTCTTGGGGAAGTGTACCACAATGGCAAGCTTCCATCTCTCAGGATAATATCCTTTCTCGAGGGTGTAATTGAATATATTTGCTAGTAATTTAATCGCGTCTTCCGGTAGGTTGGCAAGTGCCACTGTTGGGGTTCCATCAGGTCCCGGCGCTTTTCGCTTGGGGAGGTGCTTAATTATCCATTTAATTTCGCTGGGGCATGTCTTTCTCACTTTATTGTGGGTTCTTAACTCTTTGTAATTCTTTGTTTCTGCTTCCGTCTCTTCCGCAAATTGTGGGCAAGACGGATTGGCATTCAGAGTTAGCGTAGCCTGCAGTGCGTCCGCTAGTGCATCTGCTTTTTCTTGATCCGTTGTGGCTATGTTTTGGTTATAGTGTAGGGGAGGGATATGAACCCTGTCACGTGTCAGGCAGCGGGCGACCTTCCACACTGAGTCTCTCTCGTAATTGAGATTCTCAAGCGTGTTTTGCCATTGGCTTGTGATATGAGTAGACATTCTTTGTTGCACTAGTGTGTTTAGGGACCTGTAATATTCTTGGTCGATTATATGTCTGGACTTTTGCCATTGCCGTCTGGCTCGGTTTCGTTCTGCCGTTAAGGAGGTTATATCTCGGGGAAGCTGATTATGGAACGTTTTGGGCTGGCTTGTGGTCACTGATATTACTGTTGCAGCTTTTATGGCCTGCTCCAATTGGAGTACTGCCCTGTTCACGTTTTCGTTTGAATTTAGAGGGAACGTGGGGAGGTTTTTGCTTACTGTGGTTGCGAACTTCTCCCAGTCTGCTTTATTGTAGTTCGGGCGTTTAAGTGGTGGGACCTTAGCCGCGTTGCCTTCTAAAGCGATCATCAGGGGAATGTGGTCTGATGACAGTTCGTTTTTGGTTTGAAGGTGAAGCCTTCGGGTTAAGTTGCGTGATAGTGCTATATCAAGTATGTCGGCTCTATCTGTTCTGTTGAATGGTATGTAAGTGGGTTCTTCCGGCGCATGGATTATAAGATCCATTCGATTTTCAAGTCTAAATAGGGCATTTCCAGCGGGGTTTGTCTCATTGCAGCCCCATATTTGATGTTTTGCATTGAGGTCCCCCGCTAATAGAAATTTGTTATTTTGTTGCATCAAATTGGATATATCTGCTGTGTTTAGGGTTCCGTGGGGGGGGGGGGGGCATATGCCGCTGTTATAAGTGTTCGACAGTTGTGTAGTGTTATGTATATATTAGTGGTTTCAAGGCTTTGCAGTTGTGGTATTTGTGCTATGTCATGCATTATGTTGTGTCTTATTATTATGGCTGTGCCGCCGCCATATTGGTTCCTTCCCGTGCGGTGTGTGGTGTACCCTGGTATATTGAATCTGTCCCTATTTGTGAGATGAGTTTCTGTAATTAATGCTATGTCTATGCTGTTGTGTGTGAGGAAGTTCGAAAGTTCTGTCTTTTACGTCTTAGTCCTCTAGCGTTCCATGTCAGTAAGTTTAAGTGTCCTGGTCTGTTCAGGGCGAGCTAGTGCTCGAAACGTCGGGAGATCCAGCTGGACGTTCTCCCTTCTCGCTTGGACACCTTTGTCCAAGCTGGTCGGGCTCTTCTTTCTGGTATAGCTGCTTTTGCTGGAGTAGTTGCTTCCTCGAAGTCTCGCCGCCGACTTTTGGTCAGCCTTTTTTTCCTAACTACTAATGATAAAAGAGGTGAGAAGTAAGGGAGACACACACCCGCCGCCCCCGGTGACGATCGTCCGCCTGGAGGCTACATCGTCTCCCCATGCACATGCCGTTAGCGAGCTAATCATGCAGGGACAAGGGGAGGGTGCTTGGAAGTACTACGAGTTCCTACTGTGCAATGTTCAGGTTCCGCTAAGAGCACCCTGGTTAGTAAGGGTAGTGTAGGTGCTGACATGCAATGCATGCGAGCGGGTGGAGGGATGCAGGCCAGGGCAGCACACATGACTTACGCCCTGTGTGTTGCCGTGGGAATTGTAGGGGGCCTCGAAGGTCTTGCAGAGGGAGGACAGTGAGAGTGGCTTTAGGTTGGATGGGTTTTGTAGTCTGGTCATAACTGGGACGAATTAGTGAGTAGACATGATGCGTTGGTGGGGAGCGTTAGTGAATTAGTTCTAGTACATGCTGGAATTACTTATCTGGTACTGTGTCTTAATTCTAGTGGTGAGAAGAGGCGCCGTCCAGGAGACGGGTTGTCGTTGAGTATCCGAAGAGCGTGTCCGTGGGCGAGCAGGGTCTTGTAGGATCACAGTTGGGGGGGACCCTCGTCCCCCTGGGCCGCCCTGCTGGGTGCGGGGTCTTGGAGGGCTAGCTGTAAAAGAAAGTAGTGTGAATGAGCGGTGAAATTGTGTTACTGGGGGAGCGGGTCAGTCGGGCACTAGCAAGTTCAGGTAGTCGTCAATGTCTTCTCTAGTTATGGTTTCCGTCAGGTTTCTGTCGAATAGGGAGAGTGGGCGTTTGTGTGTGTTGTGAGTGGTGGCGTATTGTCCAAGGTCTCGTATGTGCGTGTTGTGGCAGTTTTTCGCCCGATCGTATAGGTCTGCCGAGAGTTTCTTTATGAATTGTTCGATAGTGTGCAGGTGGAGTTCCTCGTGGAGTTGGATGGCGGGAGTTATTGGTGGTACTTTTGCTATCAGGCGGATGACTTTATTTTGGAATTGCTGAAGTTTCTTAATGTAGGTAGGAACTGTGTACCCCCAGGCTGGGGCGGCGTAGGTTAAGATGGGGCGAAGTAGTGTTTTGTACAGTGTGAGCCCCATGTGCATTTGAAGTGCATTGTTGAGGTTGATCAGAGGGTATAATTTTGCGAGTTGGGTATTTGCTTTGCTGCGAATTGAAGTGATATGGGGTCTCCAGGTAAGTCCTGGGTCGAGGACAACGCCTAGATAGGTGACTTGTGATTTCCATTGGAGGGCATTTTGGAAAAGTTGTAGTGGAGGTAGATTTCTTGCTGATGCGCGGTGTTTTGTGCGTTTTGTGAAGATGATGGTTTCGCATTTGTCGGTGTTAACTTTTATGCGCCAGTTTGTGAGCCAGTCCTCGAGTGAGCGGAGGGCTGTTTGGAGTCTGCTAAGGAGAGGGTGAATGGCTATTGATTGAGTCATTATCGTCGTGTCGTCCGCATACATGAAGAGATCCGTGAGGAAAGTTTTGGGGATGTCGTTTATATAAATGTTAAATAGCAGGGGACCTAAGAGACTTCCTTGAGGAACGCCTGCGTTGATTGGCTTGGGGGTGGATTTGGTGTCTATGACTAACGACTGGAAGGTGCGATTTGATAAGTAATTGGCGATGAGTTTAAGCATGGAGTCAGGTATGTTGTAGTAATGCATTTTTCGGATGAGGCCTTGGTGCCAGACGCGGTCGAAGGCCCGCTCGATGTCTAGAAAGACCGCGGCGGTTGATTTGCGGGTGTTGAATCCCATGGTGATATATTCGGTTGCCTGTACCAGTTGAAGGGTCGTTGAGTGTTTGGCCCGGAACCCAAATTGTTCCGGGATTAGAATGTCGTGCTTTATGATAAATGAGGTGAGGCGTTTTAGTATAATTTTTTCTAAGAGCTTACTGATGGTGTTAAGTAGGCTGATTGGGTGATAACTGCCAGGGTTCGTTAGGTCTTTGTGTTTTTTGGGGAAGTGGAGGACCAGGGCATTTTTCCAAGTAGCTGGGTAATAGCCCGAGTGAATGGCGTTGAACAGTCTAGTCAAGGTTGTGATGGTGGTGTTTGGGAGTTGTTTAAGTACTCGGTTGGGGATGCCGTCGGGACCGGGGGCCTTGCGGTTCGGGAGGTGTTTAATGTGCCATCGGATTTCGGAGTCGCATGTCCGGCGGATTTTACTGTGGCATTGTCTTAGTAATAGAGCATTTGAGAGGGTTTCTGTTTCCTGTATGAATCTTGGGCAGCTTGGAATTGTGTTGGGTGTAAGTATGTTTTGTAAGTGGTCTGCGAGTGCTTCAGCTTTTTCAAGATTGGTGGTGGCTATGCTGCCGTTATGATGTAAGGGTGGGATGATGGGTTTTGTTTTGGTGAGGGCTTTGGCGATGTGCCATACATTAGCGTGCTGGGGGTCTAGGTCTTGGAGTACCGTGTTCCATTGCTGGGCCAGTGTCTCAGCTGTGCGACGACGAAGTTCTGCATTAAGGTCTTTTAGTCTTGAGAAGTGGGTGGGATGTCTGGAGCGTTGCCATCGTCGTCTGGCTCTGTTCCTTTCAGTAGCCAGAGCCTTTATGTCTGGAGGTAGTGGTCGGGCGTGGGATGTATAGGTTTGTATTGGAACGGCGCGTGTGATGGCAAATTTGATGGACTGTTCAAGGTTTTGGGCTACTGTGTCGATATCGTTGGGTGCGACATGGGGGGTGGGGGGGAGGGAATCTGTTAGAACGGCGCGGAAGGTTGCCCGGTCGGCTTTGTTGTAGTTGTGTCTAGGGTGGTGGGTGGAGGGGGCAAGTGATCCTTGGAATGTGAAAATTTCAGGAAGATGGTCGGAGGAGAGAGCGTTGTGTACTGTGGGGATGATTTGTCTGTAGCCTAGGTTGCGGATGAGAGCTATGTCTAAAATGCTGGGTTGGTGTCTGGGGTTAAATGGTATGTGTGTGGGTGTGTCAGGAGCTATGATTATGTAGTCTGATCGTTGGGCATGTCTGCTGAGTTTAGAGCCGACCCTGTTATTGTTTTGGGAATGCCAGTCGGTGTGTGTTGCATTGAAATCCCCTGCAATTAATACAGCGGGATGTATATTGAGGAGGGGTCTATGTCTGTTGTGGCTATGTCGGTGGGAGGATTGTATGCAGCAATGAGGAAGAGCTTGGTGGTTCTATGTTGTACGTATACTCCTGAAGCTTCTAGGCGTTGTAGAGGAGGAATATGGGCTTGGTTATGAAGTATATCATGTTTAATTATAACCGCAGTGCCCCCGCCCCGGCGGTTTCTGTCGTTGCGGTAGACGCGATAGTCTGGGATGTTGAGTCGGTCATTTTGGGAGAGTCGTGTTTCAGTGATGAGTGCGGCATGTATGTTATGGGTGTGGAGGAAGTCCGTCAGCTCAGCCTTGCGCTGGCGCAGTCCGTAAGCGTTCCAAGTCGCTATTTTCGTCAGGTCAGTCGCCATAGAAGTGAAGGTCGGGGTTTGCGCATAGGGCAAAGAAGGAGTTAAACTCCCTCAGGATCACCCTCGTATTGTGTGGCTGGCTCAGTAGCGTATTCAGGACGTGGATCATTGTGTCCCTGGCGGTGGTCCAAGGCATCCGGGAGCTCTGGAAGCTGGGCTCTATGGTCGAGCGTAGTTGCATGTTTACTGGGCAGTCTCTCGGGAGCAGTAGGTCCTCATTCCCAGTGTTGACCCGGTGGAGCTGAGGAGGGGGGTTGTTGCGTGGTGGGTGGTTTGGAATCTGTCTGGGAGGGCGCTGGGGGAGAGGTGCCGGATGTGGGGGTTGTTGCTCCTGTTGAGGTTGCTGGTGGTTGAAGTGGCTTTGGTTGTGGTGGGAGCTCTGGTGGGCTCGTGGTGCGGTGTTTCGGAGGCGAGCGAGTGCCGCCTGGTACACCGGGCAGCCCCTATAGCGCACCCCGTGGTCCCGGCTATGGCACAAGGCGCAGCGCCTTGCGTCGAGCGGAGCTCTGCATGTAGCCGACTCATGAGAGGCGGCACATTTAGAGCAGGTCACGCGGGGGCCCCTACAGTTCTGCCCGGAGTGGCCAAGGGCCAGGCATCTCGTACACTGCAGCGGTATCAATGGTTTTCGGTAGTCTTCGCACTGCACCCTGAAATGCAATACAGATTTGGTTGAAGAGATCATTTTGTGGTAATCTTCTATGGTGGTAAGCTCTACCAGATACATGGGGAGGGGTGTCCTTTGTCGGTCGAAACGTCTAAGTTGGACCACACGGGCCACGTGGAGGCCGGAGGACTCGAGGTCTTCCTTAACCTCCCGCTCAGCACCGTCTATAGGGAGGCGTTTGAGAACCGCCCTATAGGTTCTCCCCTCAGAGGGGGGAGTCACGTGGAAGACCTTGGCAAACAGTAACTCTAGTCACACTGGACATAAGACCAACCTCCTAGAAAACATTATAGCGGACAGAGAACATAGCCCAAACCAACCGGCCCAATCACAGATCATCACCCGCTCATTGGCCAGGGCAGCACAAGCCCCACCCACCATTTGATCATATATAGTAAGAAGTCAACCATTTCATCAGATCCTGAAGAAGGCCATGGAGCTTACAATGGCCGAAAGCTCCACGTTTATTAATTTGACACGGCTGATCACCCGCGAAGCCTTGATTAATAATAATTTGTAACAAAAACTTCACTTAACTTAAGAAAATGATGTTAATTCTTCTTTCTAATTGAATCATTTTCTTAAGTTAAGTGAAGTTTTTGTTACAAAAACAAACAGTAAAGTTTTTTTGTTACAAATTATTGTATTTGTATAATATTCATTGCTTCACTGTAGCTAGCTTCACTTTCTATGTAAAACCTAGTTTCTTATTGTGTAAGGAAACTAAGTGTTGTCTCTTCTGTTCTCCTTTCAACTGCCCCATCCTTGCTCTACCATCTAATTCCCAGCTACACACCCCCAGTTGTCATCCTACCCTTGGGGTGTGTGCGACAAGTATCAACACCACAAGAGGCCTCCACTATCATTACAAGTTGGCTGTCTGTTGATGGGAGTGTACATTATCAAAACATGTCTGAGCTTACAAAAGTAAGTGAGGCTCTGTAATCATAACCTTTGTCCACTTAATAATGTGATTAATCTCAATGTTCAGAAACTTTGTTATTACTGAATAATATTCTTATTTAAAGCCACTATTTAGTATAAGGCTTGTGATAATTATAAATATGGAAACAAAAATAAATGCCTTATTAAAATAGAAAGCATTGCTAATTAAAACTGTAGTCCTTAATATGTGAGATCATCTTTTAGTTTAGTTTACTTACATTTTGAAAAACAAAAGAATGTAATTAGAATGTAATGTTGAAATATTTTACATATATTATAAAATCACAGAAATATGTAAGAGTTAAAATGAATTAGAAAAGCCAAAGAATTTTTGATACATGGATAGCATTTGTCTATAATAGAAAGGAAATGCTATTGGTTATATTAGTTTTGTGAAGAAGTTTAAACAGATATTTCTATGAAAGGTAGAATCACAAAATGAAATGTCAGTATTTGAACCATAGACACTCCCTATGTGCAGCTGCTAATATCACATCTGATAATAGTCAGTGGTTCAAATACGTTGGCATTCTACCTCCTTTTTTACCTGAAAAATGTTCTGTAGAAATGTTGACAAATCTGTGATATAGAGCTGTACTATCTTAATGTGACTATTTTTCTTTGAGATTCTGCACAGCCATTCTAGTTTTTCTTGTATTTTATCTAGAAGCTAGACTTTCTTCCTAACATTGTCTATATGCTGTCGGTACACTTTCAAATGTGTTTTCTTGTCAAGGGTTAAGACAGGAACTGCACTCTTTTAACCTGCAGTATTTTGTCTTTCATTAAATTTTTTTTCAGATCCACTAGTAAATAAAAAATTCTGTACATGCATACTAATGCAAAGAAGAGCATTACATAGGTGCTTTCATACAATTCTAGTGATCTATTTTCTGGAAGTGAAAAAAAAATATCACAGATTTTTCATTGTTTCTTTTAAGTGTTAAAACAAACTTACTGGTGGAATTATTTTAATATGGTACTGTAAAATGCCCAAAATGCTGTTGAATATGCATCCACATAAATGTTGTCAAGACTTCATTCTGGTTGGCAAGAAACACTAATGGTTTGGTGTATGTTACAGCAATGCATTATCATTTGATTGACCTTATAAATGGAAAGATATGTATATGTAAGAATGTATGTTTTGACTAATCTAATAAATACAATAGGGACAAAATGATGATCTTGAGAGAAAGACTTTATAAATTATATGAAAACAAAGAATTGATGTACTAAAGCTAATATCAAGAAACCTTCAAAGATGCCAAAAACCAGAACATAATAATTGGCATCTTAATGTAATTTATATCTATATGTTTAATAAAGTTTTAATTGAAAACTTCCTTATAAATGATTTTGTTAAATGATTGGTACCAGTATGCATGAATCTAAAAATTGTATTTTTTATCATTTATCAACAAGAATGGTTAAACCAGTTTTGAAATTGGATGTGCAACATAAGGCACTTATAAATATGTAAAATATGAAGCTATTAACAGTGAAGCAAACAAATATATATAACAATTTGTAACTTAATTTGTTTGAGAAAAGATATTTATTTTAAAAAACAAACATTGCATAATGAATTTTGAAATACCGGCAGTCGATTCTGTTTTTAAATTTGTTTTATTTGCAGATTTTGGTAGTACTAACAAGAACATATCAACATCTAGCGTTTGTAATGATGGCAACAGCTTTGTTTCCGGCTGAAGTTGTGTATAAGTTTTACATGAAATTGCGATCCCGGACAATTTATAAGAAAATTATCATTTCTTATAAGATAAGTGAAGTTGTAAGTTACAAATTGTTATATTTGTACATAAGGCACTTAATTGCCTATTCCATGAAGTAAAAAAGAAGAACATTCCTTAGGTCCCACAGTAGAAATAAGCAGACTTTTTAATAATTACATGCTCCAAAGGGAGAGAAGATACAATGTGGTGCAAAAATAAATATCTGTTCATTTTCTTTTTAAAAATATTACTTGGCCTTTTACACAATAAACATTAGGGTGTTATACTAATTCTTTTATATTTTTTTTCCTTCCATTTATACCATGCATTAGCTTCAAAGGTCATAGCAGCTGCCTTTGGAACATATCTACAGGCAATGGTGTTACTCATATACAGTGGTTTTTGTGTTTTTGGAATTGTTGTACATTACATGACACGACACATTCACTCTTCGACACTCCAGAGAGCCTGGAATTTACACAAAACCAACACATTCAGAAAATTACAAAAAGAATAATAGCTACAACCCAATTATACATAAGCATGCAATAATAAACAGCCTTTCACACAGACTAGTCAACATACCCATGGATAAAGAAGAATACTTCAAAGAACAAAAAGCTGTACTACACATAGCAGAAGAAAATGGATACAACAAAAGTCTGGTGTTGAAGAAAATTAGAAAAGCTAAACTAAAGAAAATCATTAAGGAAGCAACCACATTTACAAAAGAAAAAGAAAGCAACAGCATATTCAGTTCATTCACATATCACTCAAAAACATTTAATAAATTTAAAAAAGATCTTTAAGGAACTAAATATAATCTTAGCACCCACTAATGGACATTCACTTTTAAAATTGCTAAATTCAAAAACAAAAGATGAAATCCCGTCAGTTAACAGATCAGGAATATACAAAATAAGTTGTAAAAATTGTGAAAAATGCTACATAGGTCAAACAAAAAAATCTAAAAACCAGAGTCAAAGAGCACTTTAGAAACATCAGATTAAAACAAGAAGATTAGTAGCGTTTCATTTTTGGAACGAAAATCATGACATTGATCCAAATCCAAAATTATTAAAAGGAGTGATAAACCAAAATAAACTAATAACATGGGAGAACATATTCATATGGAAAAATAAGGACCACGTTATGAACTTCAAAATCCCACCTGTGGATAATTAGACAAAGAAGTTCATAGTTGCACCACCAGAGAGAAGAGCATACGACAACAGATGCTAGTTGGAGAGAGGTTGAAACTAGTCCCTCGATAATATATAAAAAGTAAGTGACGAGTGTCAATAAACTGAGTACAAATAATTTTTACAATTAATTTTGACGTCACTGTTACTAAATTCCTCCAAACACGCATAAAGGAGATAAAGTTGAAACTTGCCTTAAAACCATTACAAAATATTAATAATGTAATTGGAAAAAAAAAGTTATATTAATGCCATATCTTCATTAGACTGAGAACTTTTCCTCTTTCCCTCGTACATGAATAAACTTGGTTAGTGAAAAATTCCCATTCCCGGTAGGAATCAAACCTGAAGACACCTCATAGAACATACAGGTTGTCTACAAACTGGGCCAGTTATTATACATATGCCGATTACCATAAAAAAACTACACAACTTCAACTGCTTTACAAGTGAGTAGGCTAGAGGCACAATTTGTTTACTTCCAGATCTTTAAATGTTAATGTTTATTAAATAGAAAAAGTAGTTTTCAAAGCATCACTTGAAATATATATTGCAAAGAGGTTGAGGGAGTTAAGAGGATATTAAGGGTAAGTAAGACAACTATCAGAGTTGCAACTTCTGGGAGTTTAATCCATAAAACTATATCTGATATAACTTTCATTTAGTAATTAGTCATTTTATTTATCTCAGCAGATTACAATTGTACAAATTACTTTCTCCAAAGTGAAGTCACTAATTGGGCAAACCTCTGTTTTATGACATGATGGGTATGGCTGTTTGAGATGGATTATAGCCAACTATGGTCTGCATAGTTAGAGGTTCAAGAATTGGGTTTGGTTTGCTATCATTATATTGACATCTTTGCACATAGTACCAATAGATATTTAGATGCATTAAAATTGCTCAATCTGTAAGAAAAAAACTATCAAATTCACAATAGAAAAGGAAGTCAATGGACAATTCTTACTTGGACCTAAATATCATCAGGAACGACACCACAATCAGAAAATTACATAAAAAATTAGTTATAAATGTAGTTACAATCACTATATACATACAAAAGTCTGGTGTTTAACAAAATTAAAAAAGCTAAGCTAAAGAAAACCCTTAAGGATGCAAGCACACAACATATTCAGTGGATTCAATTACCATCAAAACATTCAATAAATTTAAAAGGGTCTTTAAAGAACAAAATATCATCTTGGCACCTATAAATAGATAGTATTTTCATTATTAAATTCAAAAACAAAAATGAAATCCCACCAATGAAAGATCTGGAATATACCAGATAATTTAAGTTAATTGATGGAAATTAATCTTTCCTTCACACTAGCCATGTATAGGCCAAAGTTTTTGATAGAGTCAAACTGAAAAATTCAATGCCATGGCCGCGATTTGAACCACAGATTTCCTGGTTTCTGTTCAGTTGCTCTTAACCACTGAGCTACCATGGCCAATGTGCCATGACATTGAATTCTCTAATTGACTCATATATTTTCCCGGTAAACCACTAGGGGTTCTGGTATTTGTAAGTTGTAAGGATTGTTAAAAATTCTGCTTTGGACAAACCTAAAAATCAAAGTCAAGGAACATTTTATAAACAGACAAATCAGCAGTACATTTCACTGTTGGAATGCAAACTGGACCCATATCCAAAATTATTAAAAGGTGTAATAAATCATAACAAACTGGCAACGTGGGAGAACATCTTAATATGAAAATATAAAGAGTGAGTAATAAACTTTGAAATCCCACAGTTGATAATTTGATAAAGAAGTTCACAGTTCCACCACCAGAGATAAAACTGCAGACACAACAGATGACAGTCGATATTTCAAGGTTGAAAATGGAAGCAACAGCTCCTGAAACTAGACCCTCAAACAAAAAAAAAAAAAATTACAAATGATGTAGTGTGAAAAACAGACAAGATGTTTTACCAGTTAATTTGGATGTCAGTTACTAATTCCTCCAAACACATGTTTGAAATGTTGAATGCTGATAAAAATTCATTTACGTACTTGACATCTTTTAAGTTTAACCTTCTTCCCCATCTTCAGAACAATGTTGACTGAAAGTTTCTGCTTTCAGGACACCAATATAAATATTTATAGGCATAAATTTATACTAATTATTAGTAAAATAATTTGTACTAATTTTTGTAACCTCCTGGAAGAAAGTAACTGCCCTCTGTGATGAAGCTCTGAAACTACTGATGTATCAACAAATTTCTCTTGTCTGTATCAAGTAAGAAGGTAGGATTTCAAAGTACACAATTCTAATACAAAAAATTATAATTAGTGGATAAATTGCACTTACTTTTGATACTATAATAAATAATAACACAGCATAGTTTCTCAGATCCATTGTTTGCTTCATCATCAGCATGTTTGTTTATTGCTGTTATAACTACTGCCGGTAGGTGATAGATAGAAATATATTTGCTTCACGGTTAATAACTTCAGCTTTGTACTTTTATTAACAATTTTTTTCAATTATACTTGATTGGAGGAATTTTGTAACAGTGGCATCAAGTGACAGTGACGGAGTGTCAAAAAACGATTACAAAGATTTTTTTTCAGTTAATTTCAAATTATTGTAAACGAATATTTTCCCCACATATTCAGTTGAGAAGACAGTTGAATATAGACTTCAATAATTTAATTTTAGGATCCATCTCATAACGTGAGGGTAAGAAGGTTCCTCAGAAATGTTAACTACTTATAAGATGCGAACAAATGTGATGAAATTGCTGAGGATGTTAGGAATGTCTTAATGAAATGCGTTCTAGGTAAACACTAGTAATACAGGGTGTAAATGAACTACACCGTAACAGTTTCAGCGATCATAGATGTGACTAATATAAGCAAGTTGAGAAAAGCACTGCATGCTCTGTGGCTAAACATACAGTTAACTGTTAAATCTAACGAGCATCAGATACTAATAATTTGACATTTAAACACTTCTGCGATTGCAAAGTTGAGTGAAAAAATAATGCTGAAGAGAATTATTACTTTTTCATATAAATATTTTCACATGCGTGATTGGCGGGTGCTGAAATTTATATTACTTTGAGAATAGTTTATTCAGGACTCTTGAGATTTAGTAGAAATTTGATCTTACAGTTTCTTACAGTACAGAAGCTTTGTTAAAATTGTGTAAATAATAGAAACACTGCAGTTTCCTATTTCCTATGGCAAATCCCGTGGAAATTACTATGACATCAGTTTCCCCTGGTGTACGTGCAGAGTTGCACAGAGCAACATGGAGCTTTGCTCCTATTCACGTCATACAAGATGTTCTGGAATAATGCATAAAGTAAAGAACATATACTAGTGCAAGTTTTTGTTTGACGTATAACAAAAGCTAATGGATGTCATGTGCTATCCTCCCTTTCATCCTATATTTAACCTTAAGCAACTGAGCAGGATGGCTCAGGTAGTTTTGTCTGTGGCCTGGGTTCGATTCCCTTGACCCACCTGCCTGACCCATGGGCTTTTCTGGAGATTTTCCCGGGTTGCTAGATGAATTACATCCCCCAAATTTTCTGTTCCTCCATTTCACCTCCATTATCATTTCATGTCATCTCTCATCTGATTGTTTCTTTCAGGTTAAAAGTGTCGGTAGGAGCCTCGGTGGTATATGGCAGGATGATATGCTCTGAGGAAAATGCTTTCCCCTCTGGCGGGAGGGACTTTGGTCTCCAAACCAGCCTAGTGGGCCAATTCAGAAACGTGGCAGGCGGGATGCCTGTTGTGCAAGCCTAACTGGAGTATCTTACTATAGGGAGGTGGCCTGCACTCTCCAAACCAGCCTCGTGACTGTTTCGGGGTCATGGCAGGTGGGAAGACAATTGTTCTAAGCCCACTGCTGGGAAGTTTCTTTCTGGTAAAGTGTAGGGACATCGCCCTCAATATCATAGTGACTCCTTGGGTTCGGCCACCCTGTGTCTTCTCTTACCTCATCCTCCCTCCCGAGGATACCCCATTTGGGGCACAGGTACAATAGATCTAGTCTGGTCGATGTACTGAATCCCCTCCGAATAAACTATCTCCACTGCCACCGCCATGTTTACAACCCACACAAATTGTATGTAAATACTTATTACTAAATACTTATTTGAATTACAGTCCGCTTAACTGACCATTCTCTCCAGTGTTTTTTATTTTCAGCACAAAATACAGGGTGTATATAAATGAGCATCAGGGTTTTAACTCCTTATAATATTTATTACATTCAACTTACAGTTATAAATGAAATGTCAAATGAAAAAGCAACTCAAACAGTTTTACCAAGAACCTTATAAATGTTCAATGTGACTACCCTTTGTCACATGGCACACATAAAGCCTATTGCCAAATTCTTCCCAAACGTTGATAAGTGTGTATTCAGTAATTGTAGCAACAGCTGCTTCAATCCGGTTTCTTAATTCAGGAAGGTCAGCTGGTAGCGGAGGCACGCACACACGATACTTGATGAAGCCCCAAAGGTAAAAATCGCATGGTGTTAGGTCAGGAGAACGTGGAGGCCATGCATAGCAAGCCCTGTCATTGGGGCCCTTGAGGCCTATCCAGCGCTCGGGTACAGTGGCGTTCAACCAATCGCATACTTTGTTATGCTAGTGAGGTGGCCTTTCTTTTTTTGTGCCCATAAACTTTTCACCAACTGGAATACGGCATAAAAAACATCACTTTAGGGGAATCTCGTTGCACTTGTACCATCTCGTGAGGATTTTCTGAGCCTTAGATGCGCACTTTATGAGTGTTAACATGTCCACTAAGGTGAAAGGTCGATTCATCACTGAAGACAACACAATCCATAAAATCGTCGTCATTAAACAACATGTCGTTTGCGAAGTTGGCACGTAATCCATGATCTGTCGGCTTTAGTGCCTGTAATAACTGCAAACAGTAAGGACGTAGCCGTAAGCGTTTTCTTACAACTCTCCAAACAGTCGACACAGGAACTTGTAATTCACGACTAGCCTTCTGGACTGATTTCTTTGGGCTATGAGTAAACGACTCTCTCACTCGCTCAACAGTCTCTTCACTTACTCTTGGTCGTCCAGTGCTCTTCCCTTTACAAAGGCAGCCAGTAACTTCAAACTGATGATACCATCTACGAATGTTATTATCACTAGGAGGATCACAACCGAACTTAATGCGAAACGCACGTTGCACAGTAACTACAGATTCAGTCTTTGCAAAAGACAAAACGCTTTCTGTTTACTAATCGCCATCTTTGCTATTACCGCTGTCTAGCACATTGCGGCAGAAACACTGCACGCACATGTGCACTGGTGCCAACAAACAAAACTGCTTGAGTTGTTACATTTGACATATAATTTATAACTAAGTTTAATGTAATAAATACTATGAAGAGTTAAAACTTCGATATTCATTTATATACACCCTGTACAGCAACTGATATAATCTATATAAATTTAATAAGAATAATACTATTATATTCCAATTATATGAAAATTAACATTAATAATTAATAAGCAAAAATTGAGGCAAGCATGGTAAAGCAAATACACAAATTATAAAAAACTTTTTGGATTGTTAGAGGAACAAGAATCCCCTAACACCATGATAGTGGTACAACTAGGGAAGAAGGAGAAGAAGAAGGTTACTGACTGGATCAAGTGATAGGATTGTTTGGTATGATATTGCCATTTTCTAACAGTAAAGTCAACAGAATCAATTTGCCATATGTCCAAATTCAGTATGCAATATCTATTCTTTAAAATAAATATTTTCTCACATATCATTAAATCCATAAACCCTATTAAATTCTTTAATCATTTAACTTCCAGATTTATTTCATAATTAAATGATTTGCTGAAGATAATTTAACAATTTGTTGGTATTTAATGTTTCTAAAATGTTCCTCTATCTCCAAATTACCTTTAATTTTTCAACTGGAAATTTCTCTAGTTTTTATTTTGTTATTTACTTTTATCTTTCTTAGAAAATCCTAACGAAGCTTTTATATGTATTTATTTTTAAGAACTAATATTATCCCATGTTCTTTAAAAATGTTTGTGCATTGTTTATTCACTCAAGCATAAGTAAATATTTTAAATGTATAATCACATTTTATTTAAGTGCAGAAATGCAGCTTTCTAATATTTAAATGTTTCAATCTTTAGATTTATAAAATAAATATTGAAACAAAGTAATGTTGACAAATGTAGAAGTATTTATATTCTCTATTAAATTAATTTTTAATGGAGTTATCAATCTATAAATTAAACTATTAAAAATAGCAAAACTTGTATGTTTATGTACTAACACTATGAGATATTTTTATATAAATACCAAATTACAATACACTGTTACGGTTTAGTATCTTTAATTCTAAGAATAGAAGGCAGCCACCCTTTTCAATTTCTAATGCAAATTTTATCGCTTTTCCTCCCTCTCCTCATGCAAATGGGTCATTCTGTGCTAAATCAAACAAATCTGCATAACATATTGTGCTATTAGTACAAAAGTGAATCGAGAATATATTGACACATTGCTTCACTCACACTGTTTATTCACAGGACATGTTTCAAGAGCTCTTGCTCCTATCCTCAGCTGATACTCGACTAGTGCAAGTTGTAGTGGTTTCTTCTTTCTCTGTATTGTCAATAGATGGCGTGATGTACTTGTCAAAGATGTCCGGTGGTGGAGTTTCAAAATTCATGACTCTATGACGATTTTTGTTAATGAAGATTTTTTCCCATACGGAAACCACTACAACTTGCACTAGTCGAGTATCAGCTGAGGATAGGAGCATGTCCTGTGAATAAACAGTGTGAGTGAAGCAATGTGTCAATATATTCTCGATTCACTTTTGTACTAATTTGTGCTTCACTGTCCCTACGCTTCTTTCAAGTTTATACTTTGATATTCTGCTATATTAATTTAAATTTGAAAAATTATTTTGTAAGATGTAAATATCAATAAGACAAAATATTGGTTAATAACATCAATAGATTATCAGATGTGATGCAAGAAAATTAGTTTTATAAGTTACTGCTTGTAAGCAGTACGCTAAAGTGACAGCAGAGGCTTACTGCCGTTTTAACTACTGACTAGTTTGTAGCTATATTGCACACACTGCAAATACAGTACATACAGTGAATGTGTGCTGATAGTAATTTCTAAACTCCATTGAAAATATTTCAGTGATGTTGTACATGCTTTTTATCCTTTTTCCCTCATTCTCCGAATAACCTGGATTTTAGTTAACTCGGATCAGCAGCCCTGGTTCCCAATGATCCAGATAACCGAGGTTCATGTCTCCATTCACTTGATTTAGATCTAAGTTAGATTTATATTTGATATTGTTTCTTTTTTGATTGTTCTTAATGATTTTGTACGGTTTATTGTGTCCTTTATTAGAGTGAGTTTGTAATTCTTGATGTCTCTCCTTATGGCTTTCTTTCTATGCTTGTTGATCTCTCCATACTTTAGCTTGTCTGGAAGTTTCTTCACTACTAGCTTCCTGATTATTAATAGTTGCTGTTTTGAAGCATATGTAGCATTTTTTCTTTTTATTTCTTCTTTTGCTGCATTTTTTATACTGCCTTCTATTTTCATGAACAGACTTTGTTGTGCGAGTCTTCACTTTTTATTTCTAGCAAATAATGGAAAGAGTAGAATATAGAATAAAAAGAAGTATTTCAGAAAGTGGAGTGCCATAAAAAACTTGTAAGTGGAGAAAAGTATATACAAGGTTGACTCACTTGCCTAATTTTAGTAACAATGGAAAGAGTGTTAGCATATTCATTTATCTTCCAATTTGATGTTCTAATTATTTTTTTATGTGTTCTTTGGAATGACTTATTGTCAATAACCACATCAGTTCTGACCAATGTGTGAACATTGAGATAACTTAAAACATTTACATCTATACCTGTGTTGGATTGTCACTTAGGTGGAACCTATTTCATTCTTTGCAGCTCCAACTGGACCACAGCATCTCCATTTATCCTTCCAGGGTGTTTTGAAAAGGTTTTTATAATCCTCTTTCTGTAACTTTGAATAAAATGTATTAATTAATTTTCTACCTCTATCGTTTCTTGTCCCGAGTCCATAGGGTTCAATTACTGGTTTTTTGGGGGTCTTTATTTTGTTCCCCCTTGCTACTGAAATTTCCCATCACAAAACTGATATGGGATCTGTGGTCATGTAGAATGTCTTCTAATTAGTTGTATAATTCATCAACTTCTTCCTCCCTATTGGTTTGCATGGGTGCCTATATTTGTGTTATTGACACTGTTGTTTTGCCAAATTTAACTTTAGTGTTACCTATCCATTTATTCTAATTATCTCTTCAATGATGCTCTTTGTTCCTTTTGGGATGATGAATCCTCTCTTTTCTAGCCTCCTTAAATGCCTAAGTGTAATATGTTGCCATTATTGATTTCTATGATGTTTGTGCTTTCCCTATGTACTCCTAAGCCTCTATATAAGTCTCTCTAAACCTCCTAAGCCTCTATAAAGTCTTTCTACAGAGGGTAGAGTTTTTACATTCAGAGTTGCTATTTTTATATTTAAATTTCCGATTTTCTGGTTTGATGTTTATAGCTTATTTGTTTTGGGTTCTCTTTTGAAGGATACTCTGAATGTATATTTTCTCTAGCTGTTACTTGTGATTTTTTATTCTTGTTCATCTGTGATGGGACACTCACCTCAGTGTTTTTCCTTGTTCTTGTGTTCTTGAGAAACAAAAACTAAATTGGAAAGGCCTTATCACATTTCTAGACCAGAAATTTGGTTCAATTCTTCTAATTTGTCAGAATAAAAACATATTTTGAAAGCACTGTTTCTTGCTCTGGTCTTCTGCCCTCATCTGCAATTATGTTATCTTTTACATGTGCGGTTACTTGTTGCATCCTTGTTTATCATGGAGTCTTCCACGCCATCTTTGTGGCTGCTTTGATCTGTGTTCATTGTTTCAGCCTTCCTTTTTCCTCTCCTTTTTACTACATTTGTTCATAGTGGTTCCTGTTCTGATGCATAAATTTCTGATTTCCATGCGTTACATTTCCTGTTTGTGCCATATTCGATACCGTTCTTGCTTGTCTGATGTCCCACTCTATGTCTTGATTGGTTGAGTTGGGTGATTTCAATTCTATTACTGGTGTGTTCTGCTGTTACTTGAGTTCCTCTTGTAGAGTAGTTTTTATTTCCTCTATTGTTTCAGTACACACATTCATCATTGTCTGCATTTGATGTTTTAACTCTATTGCTATTTGTTTTGCAAGTGATATGAAGCTTAAATATTTTATTAATTTTTATGTATAGAACTCTTGATTTATTTTCTTTGCACTAAACTAAAACATAAGAAAGACAATGATTCATGCATCATATGCAATCCATAATAATTTAATTATCACGTAGAAATGGATAAATATGCTATACTGCAGAACTGCTGAAAATTAGTTTCTATATGCAAAAGTTTCTTGAACATTCAGGCTCCAAGTCCTCATTTGGTAGGTTTTGTCTAACTCCGTAAACCCAGATGGCAACTTTCAAACATGAAATGCACTATGAACTCTGACATCTAGTGGCTAATAAGCTAAACTTTCACATGTATGCCACATTTTGTTTTGAGCAATTTCGAGGTTAATTAGCTAACCAGTTTACAAGTTTAGTTTATTTGTAATAAATATATGTTGTGGCCCTCGAAAAGGAACACACTATTATTCGTGTACCTCCATATAACTCTGATCTGAATGCAATTGTGCTGGCATGGACAAAAATAAAGAATGTTTTCAGAGGATGCAACGTTACTGGTGATATATCAGCCACAAATCTGCGGAAATATGCTATAGAAGCATTCTCTTCCGTAACTACGATGGATTGCAAGAATGTCCAAGAGCTGCAAATGCAATATTGGAGAAACAATGGTGTAATAAAAAGTGCAATTGATGAAATTATCATCAACAAATCAGAGAATGAGTATTTATAACTGTCATAATATTTGTTTTCTACTTTTATGTATAGTAAGTATATAAATATACAGCTTATCGGATCAAGTTCAATTTACTGCTTGACCACATATCTCACCTTTATCTTATCTTACATGTGATTTTGCTGAATTGTGTTCTTCTAGATTGACCACACTGCAAAAACAATAGCATGTTAGCTCTCTCTTCTTCTCCCTTGCCTGCACTACACCGTAAAACCAGCGCATATAGTACAGAACTTAGTGCATTTCATCCTTGCAAAATTGCACATATTTTGTTTTTATTATTTATATCTGACTACTATTTATTTATATATTAAGGCCTTGTCTATTTCTTATATGTGCACATTGCTTTTAGGGTTAATAAGACAAAATCAATAAAAATTACTATGTGCCAGCAATACAAATACAGGGTTCTATAATTAAAACCAAACAGGTGCACAGCATTTTGCCCGTGCACAATTGGGTGTGACACAGCTAGCTTTGCTCCTATATAAACTCTGCACTTAAAGCATATATGACACCTACCTTACAGAAGATACTAAACAAGGATTATATTGGGAGAACACATTCTGATTCACACAATTAAGTTGGGCCACTCTAATACTTCTCGTTTCTTTCTAATGTTTTGTTTTATACTGGTCGCCAATCTAGAAAGTGATTGACATTTCGTATGGAGAGAGAGGCGACATTGCCGCTTATTGCTGCCCCGTGGAGAGCGCGATAGGATTATGCGTGCGAAGGTGACTCAGTAGCGATTATAATGGGTATTTATTATTATTATTATTATTATTATTATTATTTATAATACTGTACACAAAGATAGTAGAAATGTCATGGATCTACATGCAAATGCTAGAACATGCAAGAACACATCAATGTTAAGATCATTGTAACATAAGAGGCATACCTGTGACATTTTGATGCTTATTGAAGTGGGGAAATGCCGCCTACATATCTTTTTCCGGGAGTTTCTAATTTACACCCCAACTTTCTGCCTGACTTTCTTCTTTAAAATACTTTTCTTTCCCAATCTTAATCATAGTGTTCTTACTGATATCTACAGCACGTGAAGTCCTATCAAGCACTTAAAGAATGGAATACTAGACTCCCCTTTCAATTTCTCCTCTTTGAAGTATTCTCTCATGCAGCATATTATTTCCCGTGCCTGTCCTTTAATTGGAATACCTTTACCAAATATAGTTTTATTTGGTTCCTGAGCACGTTCAGGTTTTCGCTTGTCACTATTTTAGACATAATTAAACATTCATTAAAACACAATTGCAAATGATCACAACACACGCACAGATACACGAACTCACACACACACACGTAAACCAAGCGAAATTGTCACAAACTGCAAAGGAACTTGCCAGTGCAGTATCTCTGTTGTAGCCTTATATAAAATAACAGCATATGTATATGTGAAGGCATTTCTGTTTACACAGTGTTATCAGAAGAGAAACAAAACCAAGGTCTACACAAATAAAAATATTTAGTAAAAATTCTCCACTTAACAAGAATATTAAGTTAAGTGGAGAATTAACTTTAAAGAGAGTCGATTAAAGATACTAGACAACACTTACTTTTAAATTTTTCCAGAACATGTTTCTGAGGCTTTGCCTCTATCATCGGCCGGCTCTCGACATCCCCCAGAAAGATTTGTTCAGCAAGTTCCTTGAACCGCCACCAGAGGAGACCTGTGACAAAATATCGTCAGCTACACCAACGAGAACCAGTCGAGAGCCGGCCGATGATAGAGGCAAAGCCTCAGAAACATGTTCTGGAAAAATTTAAAAGTAAGTGTTGTCTAGTGTCTTTAATCGACTCTCTTTAAAGTTAATTTATCATAACAACACTGTTTTCAACACTTTCAAGAAAGGAATTGTAAGTGGAGAATATTTACTAAAAATTTTTATTTGTGTAGTGTTTGTTACTCCACTGTAAATAGCTTCATTTTCTGTGTAAAAACCAAGGTATTTTGTTTATTGCAGCGTTTGTGTCACTCGCTCACCCGCTGTCCATGCTAAGCATGTTAGAATATTGGCAACCAAGGTTTAGCATCTAACATTATCATGAAAACGTCTCGACTCTTAACTGGTCCTTTTAATGGTTACTATGACAACCATTATGACGTACTCATCCCCTCCCGTTTATTTACAGCGTTTTTCCATGTGCTTACTGTCAATCACATTCTAGTTTGGCAACCAGTATAGTTCTTCCAATGTATGAGGATTTGTCTCAAACTTTGTCTTTCAGGTTACCCCAACAAGTAAAATTCACACACGAATAGATGGGGCAATATTTTGTTGAAACCACCCATATGATTTCTCACGATAAAATGGGTTCAAATGTCATTTCAGTACCTCTGTGCATTTACAATCTGCTTGTTGAATATTGGGTCGATCATGCACCTAGCACTAACAGCACACCAAAATTAAACTTTCCTGTCATGAGCAGTTTCTTGAATGTGATGTTCAATTTTCTTCAGAGACACATACCAACTGCTATGAGTTTTGATATGACCACTGAGATGAAACCACACCTCTCACGAAAAGAACAAAAGCTGGATCAATTAAACCATCATTCACTGATGAAAGAAACCACTCTCAACACTGAATTCGTGATACTGGGTCACCTTGTTTTAAAGCATGGACACTTGTACACTTATGTGGGTTTGGTTTTAATTATTTAGTTGCTCTATGTGCAGAAGACTCTGAAATTCCCACCTGTTGGGTTAATTTTGGGACTGATTTGATAGGTGAATGTTCAAAACATGTGCCTATGTCTTCTAATTTTTCCTCTGTTAACACTGTACATTTACGCTTTCGCTTTTTTTTTTGCCACAGAATCAGTAGTTTTGAATTCCTTCACAATCTTGTGAATTTTAAATCTGGAAGGAGGCACTTCACTGGAAATGTTTGAATATATTCTGTAGGAGCACAGCTTGGGATTCCCATTTATAGTAGCTTTTACATACAACAAAGCATTGCTCTAGATTCAAGCGCCTGTTCATGTTGGTGGCCAGTACAATACTGCCAAGTAGAATGCACACCACTAGCACCACGTATAATGGCAGCAGATAGTGGAGGAATCCAGCAAGGTCACAGGAGAGGTGAAACACTAGTGCTCCATGAGGTTTTAAATGAGGAACCCTGTAAATGTGTCAATACTGGAAGTATGCTGTTATACTGAATGCAGTTATGCAGGAGCAGCTCTGGAGGTAATGCCTTCTTGCCATAGTACTGCATTAAAGAGGAATAAACACATTTTAAATAAGAGTAGTCATAATCTCAGAAACTATTTGTAGTTGGTTTATGAATACTCGTCACTTGTTTATATTTATGAGAGACTAGTTTCAAAGGCATTCGCCTCCATTTTCAATCTCTTTCCAACTGGTCTCTCATAAATATAAACAAGTAAGTGACGAGTATTAATAAACCAACTACAAATAGTTTCCGAGATTAATTTTGACGTCACTGTTACTAAATTCCTCCAAACACATAAGAGTAGTCACACTTCCATTGTCTCTGGCAATGGCAGCAATTCCAGTATGCGAGCAGTCCAGCCATCACATATGCCAACCTGTATGTGCGAAAGTCAGTGTTGTTGGTTAAAGATAAGTCAAGTGTTACACAGGACCAAGCTCTGAGTGGTTGCACGATGTGGGGAAATCAGGATAAGGGGGAAAGGGGATAAGCTGGTGATGTAAGGCAATGCTTGTTTAAACAGAAATTATCACACAAGATTGTTACTTTTTCTTACACGAGTGAAGCAATGATTTGGATGACATCACAGAGGTTCCCCAATTCCCTTAGAGTAGCACACCAATGTTGCAACTCATACCACTCCCTCTGAGCTGGATGGGACTCGCTTCTAAGCTTAGCTACATTAAATGCATGGACTTTATAGAAGTACGACTACTCTATCTCTATACTCCTAATATGGTCATGCTTACTATTGTTCAAGATGCAGGCAACAGCTTGCTTATTAATAGAAGACCATAGAAGTGCCTATACATTCTCATCAGGGTCCAAATTTTGATGACTTAAAAGTATGCAAAAAAGATCAATAAAATTATCTAAAAATTATTTTAAAAATTTGCCTTTATTTCAGAGTATGAGAGTACAACACAGCTCTTTCTTCTGTAACATTAGAACTAAAACTAGAGATTAATAATAATTTGAACTCAAGACTTATATGTTCTACGAAGATGAACATATAACAAAGATTATTAAATTATAAATGATGCGTATTTATTACACATCAGCTTCACTTACGTACCTATATTGAGGACATGTTTCACGAACCATCGTTCGCATCATCGACTCTTGTAAGTGAAGCTGATGTGTTATAAATACGACTCATCTATAATTTAATAATTATTTCGCTTCACTGTGGTGTTCCAATACACTTAAATTTCGATATAACAAAAAGTTATTCAGAATTATTACAGTAAGTAACCAGCAGCAGGTGCACCTTTTCAAAAGTTAGGGAACACCTATTGCCAGAAAGCAGATTTTTGTACTGTGAGAAACTCCTTTCCACATCTGCTGACACAACTGGAGCATGCTTGAAATATGTTATGAAATAGGTATATGCTTGAAATATGTCATATCGGCACGTTGGCCATAGTAGCTCAAT